>JAOPTO010002205.1:579825-620611 GCA_033822845.1 Tetrapedia diversipes | reverse complement strand
TAAACTTATGTCCGTTACTGTACAGTAGTGGACAAAAGTTTAAGACCACAGGGTCAAAGAAAATAAATAAATAAATTAATAAGCATTAATTAACAGTATAAATAAAAGTTGTATTTTATGTTAATCGATAGCAAAACAATATTAAAAAATAAACGATATTTGCAAACCATAAAATCATGTTTTACGTTGTCCGGGCGTCTTAAACTTATGTCCGTTACTGTATATAATTAGACACTAACAAACACCTGCAACAATGAATGATTTAGATAGCAGGCAAAACTTCCACGTCTTCTTTTTTTTGGTGCCTAAACGCAAGTTCAGTGACTTCGATTGGTTACCGTTTCAGGGTCATCGCGTGGACGATGCACCAAAGGTTATCGCACAACTGGGCCAATTTCTTCGTGTATCTGTCAGAAGGGGATGATACGAGTTTTCGTATTCCCGTCTTTCGCGTAAACATTCATCGAACACGAGTCGATTGCGTGTCAAAATTTCTTTGTTTCCTTCCTTCGGTCTTCTCTTTCTCGTTATTCTTTTTCATTCTCTCCCATTCTCTCCGCTCCTTTCACTCATTTTTTTCTCAGTTTATTTGAATACAAATACAGTCGGGATTTCACTTGTATGAACAAATTGGATTAAATAAGCAAATTACTCGTATAATTGGTGTTCATCTAATTCTCTCCGTTACCAGAACTGTTATCTTTAAAATCACTAATCTAGGACAAAGGTTATTAACGTTTTGCGTTCGAAAAGCGATATTAGTTTCACAACTACTTGCAAAAGGTTAAATAGTAATATTTATATATTTCGATATTATTTATCTGAATTGAATAAATGTTAATATAAATAGACTCTGGTACGGTTTAATTTCGGTAATCTTACACTTGGAAATTTTTGAAGATGGCTTCGTTTGACGATTGAGAGTCACCTTTCGAGTGCAAATAGATTTTTGCACCTAAAGCCCGGACATTTTTAACTATTTCTTAAATTAACTATGATATTTCAAAAGGACATTTTTTGTAAATTATGAAGACTGTCATGATCACGATCTAAAAATAAAGATAAAATACCTATTTAGTTTCAAATAGATACAGATATGTCAAATCTTCGACAATTGTTAGCAAAGAATCTCAAAATAATATCAACATGAAAGTAATCGTACAGATTATTTTAGACGAATAAAATCCTCTTAAACATACTAAAAACTAAGAAAAATGGCAACCCAACTTACTGCTTACGATTTCTCATTCAGATAATAGAAATTTGCGTTCATATAAATTGATTCCAATATTTTCTCTTAACACTTAGCCAACTGAATGGAGAGATCTTTCATTTTTTCTGCAACAAAGGCGCTGCCGTTGATTCTATTTACTTTTGTTAGTAATTAGTCTTGAACTAGTGTTGTTCACAGTTCGTCAAATGCGTTTTCTGCTTTTTCAAAATAAAATTTTTAATAAATTCAACACTAGTCCCTAGTTCCTCGACAAAGCGCTGCCATTGATTCAATTTCCTTTAATTATTAATTAGTCTTGAACTAGTGTTGTTTACAGTTCGTCAAATGCATTTTCTGCTCTTCCAAAGTACAATTTTTAATAAATTCAACACTAGTTCCTAGTTACCCGACAAAGCGCTGCCGTTGATTCTATTTACTTTTGTTAGTAATTAGTCTTGAACTAATGTTGTTCACAGTTCGTGAAACGCATTTTCTGCTTTTCCAAAGTACAATATTTAATAAATTCTTAACACGCGATGGACAGTGTTTGATTAGGCATGGCACCGTGCGGTTAGCTAAATGTTAATAGGCTGCCGGTCGGTGAAGTGTTAAAGAGTTCAGTTGATCAAAACGCTAACATTTCGTTGATATAAATGGCCTTCATATAAATGGAGTTCTACTGTACCTTGTTACATGTATCTAGATATGCAAAAGTGAAAATAAAAGTTGAAATCCAATCGAATGTTAAGTCGTTTGACAACAGTGTAACTGTTAGAAAGAATATTTATTTTCTGATGGTATTTGTTACCTGTTTAATTTAACACTGGAAGGTTTTTAAACACAGAAGTAAGGAATGAAAGGTACTCACTGATAAAGTTGAAACGTTTTCGGACTGGCATTTAACGAGGCAGCTATTGGCCCGATGGTCGCTACAGCAGCTTCCAAAGCCTTTTCGTCACGAGCCGGTAGAACTGCCCACGAAGTGATGTTGACCACGCTCAAATGTTCGTTGAAATAACACGAACCTTGCTGTTCTCCAAAAGCAAACGCAATATAAACCGTTAAATCTTTCATGTTTTCTTTTCATTCGTTCAGTCTCATGATTAATAAATACAATAGAGCGAATGCGTTTAATTTCACCTGCACAAAACACCGTCTAGCTGAGACATATTGATTCATGAATTTATGAACTTGTAAAGCTACACCTGTACGATTAATTATTATCTTTTAACTACAAGAATGTTTTAGTAACTTTTGACAAACATCTGTTTATTCGAATTATGTTTAAAAATATCTCTTTTATAAAAATAACGAAATTTAATTTCAAAATGTTTATATTGTCTCATTATCTAAGTTTTCAATAATGTATCGAGAAGTGGAATGTTACATTGTACGAAGGACAGGAAGTGAACCGGTGTTGCACACAAGTTATTCATATATTATACATATGTATGTAGTGTAGTCTAGACGATATCGTAAACATTTTAATTGTATTAAGTGCACACTGATTAGAATTTATTGAATTGCTTAAGCATGCCATTAATTAGTGACATATACTGTATTTACGTATATCATATGTATGTACTTGAGATCTAGAATAATTCAAGTTCATTTTTCTTTTTTAATTGAGACGTATGTTTACTTCATCTTACTGCCTTTTTTTATTTATTAAGATGATGTATTGTGCGTATTAAATTTATCATCTCTCAATCTGTTATTAAATTATTTTAATTCAAGAAACGTAGGATGTATTTATACAATTGGTTCTAAAAGTATCTGAATTTTTTGTAAAATAAAAGTTTACAAATAAAGGGTTGTAAAAATTTAAAAACCATTGAGAAATATAATGAAATTAAACTCATATATATTCATTAAGAACAAAGTTTGCTCCAATTTTTTACTTGCAAACATATAATTGTACCCATCAATTGTACCCGTATTTAATTATTACTGTAATATCTTTCAAAACGTTGCTCGAAATGGTCCGTATAACACAATTTTGTTGACCCTACCATTTCTTGGAACTTACTCACAATCAGACGAGCAAGACGAGCAAATATCCCAGCACTTGGCGCTCAAATAACAATTGATGAGTCACCACTCTGATCCATGAGAAACAAAATTTTTATTAACAGTTATTATATAATAAATTATTAGCAATTAAACAGGAATGTATCCCTCTAACGTTTTGTGTCGTAGTTGAAAGTATCATGCGGGCATAAAGAAAATATGGATTCATGCTAAACCCGAATAGCCTTGTCCATCTTATCAAAAGTATTTTACTTGTAGATATGAAAATATGATAATGCAACTTCATGAGAACCTAAACACTGCATTTTGCAGAAGTGCACCACCTATAATTTATTTCTTAAAAATAAATTGCTTCCTTTGATTGTGTTACATAGTGAAAATTCTTTGATAAGTGACCAAAGTGTTACGAAACGTAGAGTCTAATTTAAAAAGAATCTAATTTATACCGTACATGGAATCATTCTAATCAGAAAAATTTTGCAATTTCATTAACAGTTGCTTCATTGATATAACAAATATTGGACAGATTAAATTTTTTTGTGAGTTAAGACAGCAAGTAGAGCATGCACATCTGGATTTATAAATTAAATTAAAGAGATATGACCCAATTGAAAACCAGCTTTATCTTCTAAATATTATGCCATATACTACACATGGAACATTTCGTATATTTTTGGACGTTATGTGTATCCAATCTGTTTTTGCACATTTACAAGTTCCCAGAAATGCATAAAAGTACGCAACCTAATAATGAGTCATCGTTCAACGGTGAAGAACAAGCAATCTTTCCTTTCAATCTCTCTTAATTAGTTGTCTCCGTCGACTATAGACAGAAGCATCAGTTTCGAGACTACACCAGTTTGAACAGTCGCAGATAAGAAAACGCATTAGTGTTCCGTAAAATGCAATTCTTTGATTCCCATCGAATTGTGTTTTGAGAGATATATTCAGAATTAAATTTCACCAGAATTAAATTAAATTGTTACCAATAGATAGGCACAGATATTAGAGCATCTTCTTCACCAAGTATTAATGGTAGTGTTGTGTTAGGCAATATTAAGGGCATTTACTTATGTAATATACAGTAATGAACAAAAGTTGAAGACCAAAATAGCAACTAAAATAAAATAATTGATTTGTAAGAAATAGTGCAATAAACGAAATTTGTATTCTGTGCTAATCGATGAATAGTATTTTACCCAGTAAGAATAAAAATGGATGTGTAGACAATATTTGCGAATTACGGAACTATGTTTTATTTTTTATTCTTGGCTTAAACTTATGCTTGCTACTGTATGTATATGTGATAATAATTATGAACGTGATCTAAGTCAAAGAATTTAGTTAAACTTAGGTTTTCTGTTTTTCGTATTTGGCTTATTAATAAAATAACTATTTTAAATTTTGGACTTTTTACCACTTTTATAATCACCGATAAACACATACATGTATCCTATATAAATAGTATTGGATTAGCCAAAAATTGGGTACGTTCGCTTTCTTTGTTTCATTTTTAAGATTAAAAAGGTTACACAAAAATTAATCAATTTTGGTAATCCTTCTCTTTGATTAACTCAGCCATAATACAACCTAAAAAGAATTGTTTCGAATGAAGTTACTGGTGTCATTTAATGGAAAAAACCGAACGAACTTTTTGGCCAACTCAAGAATAATTTGGACGTAATTTGAAGAAGTTAAAACTGAAGATCGTTTCGTTTTCCTTCAGCATTGATCACCTTTGCGTAACTCGTGTTGACGCTTGCCGATTCCCGATGTGTACACTTTGCGTGAAAACTTTTTTTGTTACGTCAGCCATATTTATACGGTTATATCGTGAGGCGTTATGAAATGACGAGTAAAGAGAGTAACGAAAATCTCGATACGGACACCCGGTTACATTCTTCGAGAAAATAAAGAAACAAAATAAAGAATGTCATTCTATATATAGTTTTATCTTGCTTCAGAAACTTACGCGTGTTTTTTCGAACATCTTGCGTCGATTCATTCGTTTCTTTTCCTGTATCCGTCTTTCGTGCGTGAAAATGAGAAAGAAGAAGAAGAAGAAGAAGATGATGATAAGAATTACGTACTTTCCCTTTATACGGATAATGATGCTCGGCCATTAAACCTTTCGCCTTCTCAAGATATCTCAACGTGTTTCTAAGAGACCCTCCGGAACAGCCTAAATTTCCAGTCGACGTGCTGCAATCGATCAGTTGCTGTTCGCTCAACGGGATCAACATGCCTGTTTGCTTAAAAATTTGCCCCTGAATGCTGCCAGCTACCGAATACGCGTAACAGCTTCCACAATCTCTTTGATTCTGCGGCCGCGTTTTGAATCCACGTTCGCGCCAGTCGAGCCTTGCTGGGATCCGTTTGGAGTCGTGTAACGTTGCACCAACTACGGTTTCTGTAGATACGCGTCGTTTGCGACTGGGGATCAGTTTCACCTGCGTAGACGGTGAAAAAGAAAACGGTAAATAGGATTTAGGATTTAGGGATGTGTTTGTGAACTGGCATTAAAACAGTAGTACTAACAAAAGATGAACTATGTTTATTGCTAGCGTAGAAATGCGATCGGGTGGATGAGAGTTTGGGTAAGTCTGAAGAATGCTTGAGTTGGGCGATAGTCGTGTGAACGTCGAATGTTTGGACTCGAGTGTTCCTAAAGAATGAAAGATGAGCACTTGAGAAAACGTCGCGACTGAGAAATTCTGGGTGGTCGTGACCGAATACATCGAGTGAGAAAGATTGACAATTAGAAAGAAAGGAAATGAGTGTTTGGAAGAATATATAACAGGGAGAATGCAAGCGCGGGACAGAAAGAGCATGATTGTGAGAGCAACAAGAACGTTGAAGTTGTTAAGTTGAAAAGTTGTTTATACTATTAAACTATTTTAAATATATATATATTCTAAAAACTTCACTTTGTTTTACCCATACCTGAACCCCGCCATCTCTCACTCTAATAAAAGTAAGATTTCTATATATTTTACCTCAAATATAAATATAAATATAAATATAGTAAATGTAGAATGTTTGGACTCGAGTGTTTCTAAGGAATGAAAGATGAGCACTTTGAAAAAACGTCGCGACTGAGAAATTCTGGGTGGTCATGACCGAATACATTAAGTGAGAAAGATTGACAATTAGAAAGAAAGGAAATGAGTGTTTGGAAAAATATATGACACGGAGAATGCAAGCGCGGGACAGAAAGAGCATGATTGTGAGAGCAGCAAGATAACATGGAAACTATAAAATAAAGAAACCTGGGGAAATCGGGGAAAAACTCCGGGACCACTTCGGTTTACCGGCCCAACAACTTAGTACGGTGCCGATAATAAATGGTCGATACTCAGATTACTGTCCTAATCCTTAGGACAGTTATGCGTACCCTACATAATAATGATAGTAGTAATAATAATAATATATTTGTTTCACAGACCAAGGTCTAAGGTACTTCGATTATGTGCAAAGGTGAGGGTCACATAAAATAAAACTACATAGCATAAAATAAAATAAGATAAAATGGAATAAAATAATTCAATAACCTGAAAAAGCGATAAAGAGAAAAAGAGAAAATTGTAATATAGGCATAAAGACATTAAATAAGTACAATATAACAATGATGATGATGAGCGGCGTATAAGGAAATAATTGAAAATTCCATTATATGTAAACAAAGTTACAAACCATTTCTCGAACATATTGTCTGGTTCCGATATCAGCGATATGATTGTCCCTCAATGTGTAACTATGATGACCCGCTGCTGCCATCATATTATGTTTATAGATTGTTATCAAATTTTCCTCCCAAGTCTTTCTTCGGCTAGCCTCGAGTTTCCCAGAGTAAGTTTTATTGTAACGGGCCTACGATAAAAACATGAGAGTTAACGAGCGTTATATAACATTTGAAGGAACATTTCAAAAAATGAAAATTTATTTTTCAATATCACAATTTCATGTTTTCACGTAACATTATTCTATTCTTCATTTAATTTTGCGTTATTTCTAACTTTTATTTTAAATTTCAAATAATATGAAGTTCATCACACCATAAAGAAGCAAACAAAAATTAATTAAAAAATATTTCACTCGTGAAGCGGAAATGGTACAAAAATTTTGTTTTACTATTCTTTTCTCCTACATTACTATTTTCCTATATTATTTTAAAATCTTGTTCGAAAAAGCAATATTGTTGACTTATTATTATTTTGATGCTTCCGTTTAAGTGTTCGCTATTTTCAGAAGCTTCTGAGCTATTCCATCGCAAAACCTCTTTAAACTTTATAAGTCCATAAACCTTTCAGCAGTGACTGGCAAGAATGATATTTAAAAAGTGTCGGGTTCGATCGTGCATTCTTGCACAATAATAAAATCTGTATAGTGCTTAATATTAGATGTAAATGTCAGCGAACAAACATTATTCGTGACGTTCGCAACCTTCCCCTTTTTGCATCGCCATTCCCATCTTGCCATTATAAACCTAAGTTTATTATTAATTCCAAAAATAAAGAGAAGCTTTAATTCTCAGTACAATATAGCTAAGAATGAAGAGCACGCATAAAAGCATACGAAAACATGTTGAATTCAAAATTCATAAAAACTGACGTTTCTCCCATTTCCCGTGGACCCTTCATTTACATTTTTTCCCAGTAAAACATTCGAATCTATTCGAAATGAGGTTTAAACACCGAATACACCGTACCTTATATGCGTTCCAATATTCATCTAACTTATGCGATACTTCAGGCGGAAAACGGTGCTGTTTGCCAAACACTTGGATGCCATCGATACCCCATGTAACTAGCAATAGAAATGGAAGGACACAGAGTCGAAGATGCATCACGGTTTGAATTTGAAATCAGGTCGATAACGCGCGAGTCGCTGCTTCTCTCGAAACTCTACCGACTAGCTCGAATATTCGTTATTTCGACTTGTAAGAAGCACAAACTGACTACCTGTCGTTCTCCTTTCATGGCAGATCGAACTAAAACGTCAGCAGTTTTACAAATTTCATAAGTTTACAGGAGAAGACCATGGCAATTGCATCAGTGCATCGTACACGTTAAATTTCATGTAACAATATGTGGATACTTCATACAAAACTGTTCCAGATTACATTTACTGTTTCATCGCTGAAGGTTGTGAATATAAGATGTATTTAAATTAAAATTATAAACTTACATAAAATATTATCTGTAGTCTTTTAATTACTATCTTCTAGATATCCTGCACAGCAAAACATCTACGTCTTAACTAGAAAACTTGTTAAAAAAATAGATAAAAGAGGAATATACAGATAGATCTTGATTAATGCGAGTTCAAATATGCAGTACGATATTCAATTCGGTGTGAATTTTAAAATGGTACCAAGTCGTATTTAAAGTGAACGAATCGAAGAACAAAAAACGAAGAAATTCATGCTCAATGAAATTGAAGATATCTCGATCGAAATATGCAAATTAATCGATATTCGGATAAAGTAATCAGCGTGTTAATCAGCGCATGTATGAAGATTTGAAGAAAGAAAAGAAGAAACTTGTATAAAAAATTAAAACAAGATTTTAATTTCAATTTCAAATATTTACAATTTCATTATAAAAAGAATATTTCAACTGAATACATTGTACTCTAAAAGTATAATGTATCCTATCATAAAATTGTAAAAGATACTTGAAAAGTTTTAATTTTATTTTGTAAAGCTTCTTTTTATTTCATTTGTTTAATTGAAATTAGTGTGATCATTCTTTTCCCGCACTTGATTGTGTTAGGATAAATACAGATTCAGTTTTACTAAGTTTGCATATCTCTTTTCATAGATTAAATTGTTTGAAGTATTTCGCGACAAAGTTGTATGATACAGATGTATTCACCACGCTTTTGAGATTGGAGGAATAAAATTTGTTGTTGCAAGAATGGGTGTTGTCAAAAAAGTCAAAAAAAGATTTCAACAGTGTTCACGAAATCACGAATGTCAAAGACTCGAAAGATTGAAAAGTTTGCCGTGAGATGGCTATACGTGCAACAAATCGGATACATTTAGAAAGAAGGAATCGGTGCAGAGAGTAACGATTCATTCATAGCTTGCACATCGCTTGTGTCTAACCGGTCAGTTGCTCGAGTTTAATTGTTTGCATCGCTTTCAGTTACATTCTTAATACTGAGTATTGCAGTGTCACTAAATTCAGCCAATCAAGTATGAAGTTTAGTGAACAACTGTCCAACCACGAGAGCGCGCGATCATGTGCATGTAGTCATCAGCTGAATTTCTCGACTGTTCTCTCGTTAGTTCGCTTTCTCTTGCAATACATACCTACTAACAGTGATAGTGTCCGAGATGGAGGGAGGGTGACGGTGAGTGGAAGATCGCGGATGTTGGCGAGAAACTCGTGATCTACTCGTCTCTCGCCCCCTCATCGCGTCGCGTAGATGGTCGGGCATCGAGCCGAGATCAGGCATGGAGCATCGGGAGCATCGAGCATCGAACATCAAACATCGGGTAGCGCGGACAGTCGACAGTAACCAACGCGTTCCCCGCTCATACGTAGCTAACCGGTTAGCAGTTGTACGACTCTCGACTCCCGTCTCTCCCGTCTCTCGCTCCGATTATCGCTCAACACGCGCGTCCCGCTCCTGCCAGTGGGGAGGCGCCACGCTAGGAGGCAAAACCCGGGAACATCGTTGCCTCCGTAATCGCGATCGTTTCAACGAGAAAAAGTAACGAAAATTTCAGTTCGTTCGTTGCAAGTGGCGTCGCGACGCTTTTGGCTGCGGTGCATTGCACCTTTCTTTTACTGGCCGTTAGTGGTAAAAGTATAAGGATGGATGAATCCGGAATCGATATGGGTTTTGACTTGGCAGCTATTACCGCTGATTTGGATCATCGCGAAGCAAATTTGTGCGGTCGCCGATGCCACGATAAGCAAAGTGGAATAATCGATATCGATGAATCAGGCTATTGTAACAAACAAGACAACGAAAATGGACACAACCATAATGACTGGGAACAGGCCCTATCTTTTCTCTCGACACCACTACAAGACATCATGTACTACGAATTAAAGAGCCGAGCACCCAATATCGACAGGTATGTTGTACTATTGTGTATTCAAGATTTATAATTATGGCAGAAAATTAAAACCGATTATGTTGTACAGATCGTTTTTAATTTGAATAATGTTATCCTTACATCTTAATATCGATACTTCGTTTGCATCTTCAATTAACCACAAGTTGCATTCTTCGCTCGTCGCGATTTCTATACGATCTTGCTTTACTTCGGCTCAAGTCGGCTCTAATCGTCACACACCGTTCTAACTCGGCTCTTGTTCGGCTTTATTCGCATCAGATCCATCTATCGTTGGTTTTACACTTTTAATCTCGATCTCAAAAGAGAATAAAATAAATTTGAAGAAAAGCTTGACAACAAATACTGCTAAATAGAAGATTCTAAAATGTTTCTGACTGTTTTTTCACACGATATACATATAATGTGATTTATGTGTTGATACAGGGGCATATATTTAAAAACGATGCGCATTCATCAATTGAAACAAATTGTCATAGATCTCGGAAAATTAAGAAAAATAAAATAGGTCAAAGATAGGTTATCTCAGCTATTACAAAAGAGATAGGTGCAAATTATTTAATTTAGTTATTGTATTTTCTATTCTTCGAATTTTATTCGTTGATTATCAGATGTTAATACCGAGTTTATAGCTGGTGGTTAGGAGACGATTGCAATTTGGCATGGATATGCGAATGCGCGAAAGTCGCGCACCAGCGAAATTGAAAGGGTGGGAAAGGGAGAAGAGTTAGGGATCCAGGTTTAGAGCAATGATCGGCGGTTTTTCGACAGCGTCGTCGTCGTCGTCGTCGACGATGTTCGCGACAACAAAAAGACACGATATTTAGTTTAAATAGTGTCGCGATCGTTCCGCTAGTCTGGCTGTGAAACTTTTTCACCTCCTACGGAGGATATGCAAGAAATATCCGAGACAGTGCAGCAAATCATCGAATTTGAAGATTTAGTGTCCCGTTTAAATCGAATAAGCGACGTAGGCCGTCCCTTAAGCGGAGCAGGTGCTGTTGTCAAGAGAAAACCCGGGACCGCAGCTATAACAACACCGACAACAACGGCGACAACTGTAGCGACTACATTAACAAGGACGACAACGACAACAAAGACACTGTCGAGTTGGACAAGTGCTGGGTCGTTGTTGGTTCCGCGTTCTGTAGCCTCAGAATCGGAATCGAAACCGGAAACGATGCCAGTGCCGGCGTCGATGTCAGCTTCAGCATTGGCGTCGGCGTCGACGTTAGTACCATTTCCAAACGAGCAACAATTACCGACGACGTTTAGTTCGATTCCACTCTCACGGTACTGCGGCCAACATTCAAACTGTTCGTTATCGTGTGCGTGTTCGAACATCGGGCCCATTAATTCTATTGTACGAGCAAACAGTTGTCCGTCTACTTCGGAATGTCAGCACGAAGAGGAAGAGGTTAAACGGCGGGAACAACAAGTGCAACAAGAGCAACGCGTGCACGTCCACATTGGTATCGACGAGGATCTACGAATGATCCTCGAGATGGATCCGTCGATTGTTGACGGAATGCCCTCGTCCTCCCTATTGCCCTGCAATTCTCGAAGCAATGATCACGTTGCGTTCACACGACCGTTACGTTCAACACGCCCGCAAGGCTGGTATATACAGAATTGTTAAAACGGTTCGAGCTCGTCTGATTTTTTTTACGTTTTCTCATTTCTTATCTCGTATCGTAATTAACCCGATTTCTGTTCCTTTGAGCCATCCTTTCGCGCAGCTACTGTTGCATCTTCTCCTACCGTCTCTTTTCCTCTCCCCTCTCCTTTTATCTCCTTTCTCGTTCTCTATCATGCTCATTCGCGCTGTTATATTCGCGTTTACGCCCATTGCCGAGATTCCCTCTTCAGACTACTCTCAGCCGAAAGAGAACTCGACGTCTATGTCTTTACCTCTACGTCTACGTTCCTCTCGACCGTAAACATTGCATCTAAATATAAATGCGTCCTTGGTTCTTGAGCGTAGGCATGTTTCCCGAATGTGTACCATGTACATATTCGATTCTCGTCGTTTCTTCGCTTCTGTGTCCCTTTCGAAATTTTCATAATTTTTTCATTTCATTTTAGGCCAGGCATACCTTCGCTATGACGTTTTTGAACATTTTCCAAAAAGTGATCAAATCAAACGATAGAGAAACAACAGTAGCTATTGTTTCGTTTATCGTGAAGATGAGACTAGATAAAAAGTTAAGGTGAAATGAAATTGACACACAAAGAGCGATGAACAACGAGAATACACAGAGTATAGCAATGATTTAGAGAGAAGAACGGTTCGATATATAGAGCAATTCGCTTAGTTTTTCGCCCAAGATGGTTACGTAACGTACGACAGTTGCGCGACGAATATACGAAATAAACGGCGAAGTCTCAATTGCTTCGAGGCAAACGACAAAGGATGTTAACGCTTAGCCGGTTGCAAGCTTTCGATATGTCCGGAAGAAAAGAATACGACTCGGAGGACAAGAATTGAATTCCGATCCAAATTGCACAATGTCTCTATTTTCGTTCACTTATGGCTATAATTTGGCCCTCTTCCCAAATCGGAAATACCTTTTAAACTGCTAGTTTGTACATCCTCTCAATAAACGCTTCGATCATCGTACGATTTCTACTCCGCTACATCTCACAAGGCATTACGTTTAACGAGAAGACTCCACAGTTGGTTTTCTGGGAACTGTAACCAAATTTAGAGGGGCGAATCTAACAGTCAAAAAATATAAAATATTTCATTTCAGTGTACACTTTTGTTTATAAACGATTGTTTAATAAACAAGTTTTGGCTTAGAATTTCGTCAGCACTTTATTCAGTAACAGCTACAATTCATTAATATAAATTTTTATTTCAAATATGCAAATAAAATGTTTATATTCATAAAAAGGACAAGTTAGAAACTACATTAAAAAATTAAGGTACCGCGTTGAAGTTATATAATTCATGCAACAGTTTAGCATACAAGAAGATGTAATGAGAATTCATTTTCTCGTACGTCATCGGTTCTCTACTTCCATCTTTAAATAAATGATTTAGTATCTCCGGTTTTTCATAACATTTACACCAAGAAGAGAAGCATTCATCGTTGTTTAAAGTGTATCTGCCAAGTAACAGACAAGTTAATAAACGATTTAATATTGTTTATTAAATATGCATGAAATGTTTAAATAAAAGTAAAGAATTTTTATAGTTTAAATAATTGTTCTGTGGATTATGTACACCATTCAAACTCAAACTTTAACATTTCATTGTAAAACAAATCTTAATTGTTTATAAAAAGCGTATATTGCAATGAAATACAGTAAAGCCTTGCTCAATATTAAAGAAAAGCTTTTATGCATATCACTATGAATCGGTCAAATGAACATGCCGTGCCAGTGCTCTATTTTTCAGAAGCTATAAATATTATCCTTATATCAATTAGAGAATATAACACTAGAACATTTTTGTTTTTGGATCCTTTTTTTATTAATGAACATTTATTTTACATAGTGAATAATATTTATTTCATACATAGTATGTATTCTGAATTATATACGGTAAATAATTTTATTTTACCTGATAATTTTACATGACGAGAAAACATATATTTCAAAAGTGTTTGTTAAAATCGTCATATATCAATGAACGATAAATTTGTACTTGACTGTACTTACTACGTCATTCTAATCCTTTTCGTTTGGTTTGTAGAGAGCATACTGAGCTTCTCTGCCCAAGCAATAGCAAATTTACTTTTCTGCACTTCGTGTGAATAAGGCAAATACAAAAGCACAGTAGTGCGTCATAAACTTCGCGTAGAGGTTCAATATAAAGTCAAATTAACCACTCACTACGAAATCAAAGTCAAACAAGAACAAGAGAAATATGAAGAAGGATTCTAATGTTCGTTTAAATTTAACTGATTTTCTTCACGCGATTTTTAATCGTATAGAAAAGAAAATGTAACAAATGTATTGCGTGATATGAAGTAGTTGTGCAGTCGTGGATATAGTCAAAAATGATTCTTCGACATTTACAATCTTTCTGTCTTATTTATAAGAAATCTATCTCGGGTTAAATGCAAATAATAAACAATTAACTTATAATTGGCAAAGTGATCATTTTATAACATATATGATATAATATGACCCACATAACTCCACAGAAATATTTAAATATTTACAGATAATTGTCTTGTCATCGTAAGTTATACTCATTACTTTATTTAGAAACTAGATAAATTGCATTTTTAATGCAATATTAAGAATAAGGTCTGCAAAATCAAAAAGCAACGTATGCGCGTCGAATATTTTCTAAATTATGACAAAAATCAAAATTGCTAGGGTCTGCTGGACCCCATTACTGGTTAAATAACGCATAAATTTATTTAATCGCGTAAGAGAATGGCGAATACATCGACACGCAAAGGAAAGACAAAATCTCGTGCATAAAATCGATTTGTTTTCGATGATTTTCAGTCCGCCGACGTTTAAGACCGCGACGCCCACTTCGCGCACGCAATTGAAGCTTCAGTTGATGCGAGAGCAGCTGCAGGAGCAAGAGAGGCGGGAGGCAGAATTTCGTCAGAACTTGCAGCAACAGAGACCAACAGCTGCCCCTCCCAAACCTGTACCCGCTGTGTCGTCTCTGTCGACTATCGGGGTAGACGTACCACCTCAAGTTTTGCAAGTAGGTTCTCCTTTTTTGCTGCCTCTAATTTAGTGGTTGAAAATTGCTATAATTAGAAAAAATTAAACAGTTTCGAATGGTGCATCAGGTGGTACATGCATGTATGTATCTCCTTTAAAAATGGAAACGTTTCAAAGATTCAGAGACCACCTCTGTAGACTACTCACCTTTTCTATTCACCGATTAACACTAGAACTATCAGAGCAGTTAAAATGACCAATTGGTGATTATTCATAGCAACCTTATAAATTCCCTGTGGCAAACCAAAAATTTACTATGATTTTCTGCAGAAGGTATAAATAAAGATTTGTTTTCTATGTATTCGATATTTTTTCGTGTAATTTTCAATTTGATCTTTTCCATGCAAATAGGTACACTGTAATTGTCGGTAATTCTGGTGTTAATGCATCTTTTGTTTCTTATACAAAACCATGCACATATTTCTGTAATAATCGTGCATCCAAGTATTTAGTTAAATATTTAAGTATTTATTAAATAGTAAAAGCGTTTAATACATTATCAAATAATTATGTTAAGCAGTGTACGTTGTACTTTTATACTTTGTTTAGTATAGACGTAAACAGGACAACTGCAATGCTTTTGTGCATTTTCTTTCGTCGCATGTGTTTGTGGATGTTTTTCATACAGCCCGGCAAATAGGACAATTTCCTTGTAACCTATCAGTACTTACATTCATGTGTACAGTTTTCTTATGTTTAAATATTATTTAGGTGAACGAGAACTAATATTCACTCTTTTGAGGGAAGATTTTGATTTACCCTTCTAGATTTCAATAAACAAGTTGAATGTAAAATAATACAGTGATTAACCTACGACTTCTTAATGAAGTTTTGTAAAATTCGGATGTTGGAAAATTTACTTCAACTTAACAAGATAAACTACAATATCATTGCATATAACAGAAAGCATTAAAGATTTTATGATCCATAATGATATACCTGCTTCATACGTTATCTGCTTTAATCATAATTAATAATTAGTCACGTATTTGAATTATACGAATACATTCCGTTTGACAACTGATACCTTAATAAGTATTTAAAGAGAACGCTTTGAAAGAGCCTGTCACTAGGTCAGTGCACGGTTGGGTTGCACTCCTACAGGCGTTCACGTACTTTATTTCGTCTAAAATTAAATCGCTGATGACTTGAAAAACAAGCTGTATCCAACATTTTCACACAGAGCCTTTTTTTTATTACTGTGATATGTAAAATTGATCCCTCAAAAATTTAACAAAATTAACAATAAAAAAGGAATTGAAATCTAGTTACATCTACTACTACTATAATTAGTGATACAATTGGATTATAATTACTTTTGGAAATAACTGCTTGTTCCTTATTACTATCCTATTTGATGTTTCATTAATGCGCCCACCATTAACATAGATTGTATCATGAGGATGATGCATTTTCACGAAAATTATCGAAATCAAAGTTCATATTTACTATTGACAATTGCAATCACTGCCAACCCTGAAGATTGCAAAGCCCGGGGCAACTAGAGATTGCAGGGCCCATTATTTCTACTGATCGATGATTAAGTTCATATTGATATAACAAAGATTTGTATGTACATATTTATTATTTCAATATTTAGCATTTCATAAAGTTTACTTTTCTACTTTTATTTTGTACAAAATTATTAACTGCATCTTCGTAATTTAAACTGGCATAATCATATTCATTTATTTTCTATAAAATGTGGAAATAACGAACAACAAACGTGGAAGGCAAATGAATGTGCCCCGTTTGTCATTCGATCTCGACTAAACACACGGTAAATCTCTTACGCAAAGAAAAAAAGGATTAAATCGATTAACCGAGAAAAAAGAGGATCGATGGAATGAACGGATCGAATTGCTTTTGTTCCCAGGTACGAACGCTACTGGAAAATCCAACACGATATCACGTCGTTCAAAAGCAGAAGAATCAGGTGCGGCAATACCTTCACGAATCGTTTCGCGGCGGTGGTACCGTCGATACTGGAAACGAAAGCGTTTTTGATAGTAATTCCGTCGAGGCTGCGCCGACGTCTACGCCGATGGTTGTCCAGAGTGCACCACCGGGACCAACGGTGCAACATCCGAAGCCACAACACCCTCATCTAGCCTCATATCCACACGCTCCAACGATACTGTCTCATAGTAACCCGGTTGCGGCCAGTCCAGACCCTACTACTGGTGCTATGTCGCCAGGACTTTCCAGTGTTGCCACCAGCAATTCCGAGGTAATAATTTGTCCAACCTGACCCCGCATGATTTTCTCTGTTTCATCGTTTCTTTCAGTCGAACACACACACACAGCTCGTTTAACGCCCAGTAATACATTTAAAGAGACAGAAAAGAAGTAAGACAGAGGACGGTCGTGCAAGAAAAATGTAAGGAAGCTGTGAGCATTTAAAGGGTTTTTCTATCTTGTGGCTTAAAGAAACTAGATCGATTTTAGGAAGCTTTTCTAAGGAATCTATGAATTGGGTTTCCCTCATTTCTTCAATTTTTGTAACACGAAAATCGGGAAAAAGCTTGTTTCTCCATTTTTAAATTTAAGTTTGCTTTGTTGTTATAAAAGAAACATTCTTGTTAATAATATTAAGAAAGGTGAAGACAATTGGTTCAATACTAAACTTTTCCATGTCGGTGTGTACGATATCTCAAAAACTATTGAGCCATTCGACTTCGCTCTTTGATACTATTGAAGATAATACTTTTTATAAGATAATGAACCTCATTCAAATTAAAAAAACTGGAAGATAATATTTGTTTTATGTCCGAATAATATTTGTTTTCTTTATTAATTTTTTTTTTATGAAAGTAGGTTCAATGTTCTGAAAAATTTGTACTGATTATACTTTCACTTTATTTTTTCGTTTTATGTCATTTTTCGAGGAGAAATGCTAACGTATATCGACTTTCTTGTTACAAGAATTCTGAAACACTGTTACTCGAAGTTGTTTTATTTTTTAAAGTGATAAAGTAGGTTCTGGAAGGATTAAGTATTATTGATCCAGTTCTAATCATGTAATACGTGCTTAATATATGTATGCATTACGCGTATAAAAAAATTATAGCAAAATTTTATAAACTACATTGAAACTCCTTTTCTCATCATTAACGTCGACGACAATTAAACGATTCGAAATCAGAATTACATGCGTGCTTCGGAGTGATCGATCGATCGCTCGTTCGCTTTCTTTTTTCTTTGTTATTCGTCTGACATCGAAGTTGCGCAGAAACGACGTTAGACGTTATATTGGATTTCCTTGAGAATAACAGATTTTCTTAAGCCTAGTTCAGATTAGACAAGCTAGTTGAGTTGAAATAATCTGAAACTACTTTATCAATACAGATCTATTATACAGTCAGTCACTAAAGTCTTCGTACATTATTTCACGGAAAAATGCACCTAACTTAAAAGTCTTATTTTAATGAAAATTTGTGTACGTCTAGAGCACGATGGAATGTGTATGGAGTAATTTTATCGCCAATAGGAAGTTTCTCTAAGGGAGTGAAATCAAGACCCAAAAGTATCAATACTTTTTCATTTTTTTGATGCAATATATTTTGGAACATTTTTCGCAACACAGTGATAGAATACCAGAAGTTGATCATTTTTTATAGAAAACGTTTTGTCCTATCTTATATTGTTACGAAGTAATATTTAAAAAATTAAAGAAAAAATGGCAGAATAAAGGTTGACTTCAGCTGATTCCATATCATTAGAGAGCTTGCAACGATCTTTGTTCTTTCTATAACGTTGTAATAGTGCAAGTTAAAGCAAAGATTTTCTTATAAAAATGTTCAGCTTTTGACGCTCTATCGTCTTGTTGCAAAAAAAGTTTCAGAAAACATTGTATGGAAAAAATGAAAAATGACTAATACCTTTAAGTCTTGATTTCACCCCCTTAAAATGATTTCCTATCGGCAAAAAATTGCTCCATTTACATTCCATTGTGCTCTACATGTACACAAACTTTCACTGAAATAAGAGTTATGTGTTAGGTACATCTTACCGTGAAATAGTGTTCGAAGACTTTCGTGACTGACTGTATATTTATTTTGTTTGAACAATTCCTTGAGGTTATTCCTTGACTGAATTTACACTTACATTTTATGTCACTTGTTCGTAGTGTAAAATTATAGCCACTCAGCAATTACTACCTTCTTTAGTGCCGTTTTAAATATCCATTATTTGAAACGAGGTTACTTAAATTCAAATAACTTAACTAATCTGAATACTTTTACGTTTGACGTCGTATGATTTATATATGAATGTTATTTATATTTTATAAAACGATTGCATCTCATTAACAATTTCTCATGAAACAGTGGTTTGTGGTTCCAATTTTGTTTTGTGATCTGAGATTAACAAAGGAATTAAAGGGTGAAGGTCTTCAGATTTCCCCTAACTGTACCATTTTAAACAATTTATACTGTTATTTTTTTTTTTTTTAGTCATACACACATCCGTCAGTTACGCATGCTATTTCGTGAGCACAACACACAACCGGGTTAACGGAGAAACCAATTCCGTTACCGCGATTCAATACTTCATTATGAGGCGCGAAGCGTCGCACCGCCAACACGGGACCTGAATTTTTAAAAGGATCGGACGAAAGGAGAAATTTGTCGCGACACAGGGTTCAAGATCCGTAGTAGAATATTTAGGTAAACAAATGTTCATACAAGTCAGTAAACGAAAGGAATGAAGCTCAAAAAAGAAATACTACATAAGCATTTCTTACCACTACAAGCACAGACAATCTATTATTACGAGAATGTTTCTAATATGGACAAGTGAAAAGCGAAAGTACGTTCAAAGAATACAAGGATAGAAAAAGGGAAGAACGATAGGAGAGATGATAGAGGAGGCAGGGAAAAGCTGGCAAAGATTGTGAATCGTAGGTTAACTATACTGAATGTATTGGCCGCTCAAGTTTATTTCTTCTTCTTTATTTTTTCATACTGCTAAACCCTACCAGACAAAATCTGTGCATTTGTTCTTGTAACAAGATCTTTATTTTATCTTTATCGGTAATATACTCTTATGTTCTATATGGATATTCCTCTTTTATCTCTCTTTTTGTAGTATACTCTCTCTCTCTCTCTCTCTCTCTCTCTCTCTCTGTCTTAGGTTTAAGACAGGCGTAGTTTAAAAACGGGATGGAAGATTCTATAGGGCAACTGTTAATTGGCGCTACAGTTAGAATGGAACCGAAAAGCGGCGGCGGAGAAATGGTCTGGTTGTCCAATACATTTGGCCTATAGCATAGTATGTAGTAGCGTCAGGGCAAAAGTCTTGCTTGCGCCACTAGCCCAGCCAATTTATTACAACAACGTTTTCAACGCGGGCGGTAGAAAGCGAAAGGAATAGAAGGATAAAAAGATGGAAGAACTATAGGAAAGATGGCAGGAGAGAGCGAGCGAAGAACATGCTCGACGAGCAGTAGATAGGGAAGTGCGCGACTGCTGTGTGTGACGGTACAGTCGAGTAGTAGGGGATCATGGGTAGAAGCGGGAATCGACGGTAGCCGATAGGCACCGAGCGTGGGGCATCGCGGAGGTTCTGGCGCGTGGCACGCATTCGAGTAGTAGCGAGCAGAAGCGAGCAGTACCGAAACGAGCCGATCGACGGTGGAGGTTCGGGTATTCGCGCGCGACCAAACTTACCGGAGCGTCGTTTGCCTCATCGTGCGCTTCAACATTCGTTTTGTAACGCGTGGATTTTCCGCGCCGTCGTTGCTTTCGTTTTCTTCAAGTTTATCAACGATCAAGGTTTCGCTTTCACGGAAAATTGGCCACGAGTGAGAGAAAAAAGAAAGATCTACCAGTTACACACAGCAGATTATCAGATGCGGAAACTTCCATGCGATCAATCGCGTCCGTCAACTGACAATTCCCGGTAAAGACGATTGACAACGAGGAAAAAAACGTTCGATGGATCGTTGAATGTCCGTGTTCGACTCCAATTACAAGCTACACCGGAAGCATCTTTACCTCGTCCGTGTTGAATCAACAACCAACAGCGCTTTCGCGTTGCGACACGGTAAAACAACATTTTCGGATTCAGTTGATTCCGTTCGACAGACGAAAGACGAAAAACAAGAGAGTTTTTGCAACGGCATTTTTTTAAGCTTATCGCCTGCCTTCTGTTCGAACCGATAACAACTTTGGACTGGATGGATCCCTCTTAACGCGTGATGTACTTTTCAACGGATACAGTGTGCTTATTCTCAATTAATACTAAGTTATCTTCGCGTATACTCCATTTATACGTTTCTCTCTACCGGTGATACTTTCCTTGTTCCTGGTTCTTCCTCCGGACCCAAGACAGTTTCCTCCGTTTAACTCGATATTCCTCCACGCTTCGCAAAGATCGAGAGATACACGTTATTGGGTAACCGCAACCTTGAGGTGCGCTTAATCGTAGGTAGCCGAGTCGCGCGACGGAACGGTAGTACGAGGAGAAAACGCAAGGTTACCACGAATCAGTGTTATATCAGCAAGCCATCGAGACTGAAAAATGCACTCGCTTGTGTTCTTTACGTTACGGCAGTCCCGATGAGCGTTCCGCATTCCGGAAGGACTGTTCTCCACCGCGAACGCGAATCCACCCCGTTATCAAGGATATGACGATTATACTGGACGTTTCGGCACAATTGTTCGCGACCTCCACCGTTTCCCTTGTGCTCCTTTCGGCTTTTCCTTCGCTCGTTTCTATCAGACACGCCTGCCGTAGAGAAGGGAATCGGCGATCGATTCCTCGACCATTTCTCGGTCTTATCAACGAGAATATCGACGAAGGGAAGAGCAGTCGACGGGACTCGTGACATCTATCAGGATCTGCGTCGAGGATTGAACAGTTTTCAAAGGAAGACAGAGGACGCCGGCGTCGGCGGCGGCGACGGAGGAGACGACGCAGAACGACCAGACAACGACGACGACGACGTATAATGATAATGGCACTTCTCTGAGATTGGGATGAAATCGAATTCGACCGTCTGAGAATTCCGGTTATCAGACGATTCGAACGATTATCACAGCATAAATATTACTCGTTTTACCAAGTCAACGGAGAAGTCAGCTCTGCTTATCGCGGGCCGAAAACCGGGGATTACGCGCGTCCCATTTGTTGTCGTTCTGTCTCGCATTCGTCAAGCGCGATTCTCGTTCCTCCCTTGCGCGTCGGATCCGAAACACGATCGCGCGCTTCTAGCCACGTGCGTGCATGAGTACGCGGCTTCGCGTGCGCACGTGTTCCAGCGTGACCGCACGGATACCACCACACGGTTCTTGTTCCTTTCTCGCTATCGGATGATACCTTCCTCGGCTACGACAACATGCCAGTGTTCAATATAATAACTCGGAGGTGTAAGGTGAGTTTCATTCCATTCGTTTATAAGTACTATGTACATGTCGATCCCCACGATCCGCGACACGCAAGTCCGTTCACTGATCTCGTTCGTTCCGTTGTCTTCTGTGTCCTCAACGATTCTTTCGTCCCCGTTAATTGTGCCGCGTTATCGTGTTTATCGTGTTATCATCGCGTTATCAACGTTACGTTTCACAATAACGAACGGACGAGATCTGGGAACCGTTCGAGGCGGATAGCAGAACTCGGAATGGGCTCGGGGAGAATGCTAGATACATTATACACGTGCTTAATCTCGTCGAATCGCGAATTAATCGAACCACGAAACTTCGATATCAATTTGAACGAGTTCGAACGGAAACCGCTTATCGCTGCCCTTATCGTGGAACGTGGAAAATTGTGGTAATGCTCGAAAAAGCTATGGAAGTCAATGACAACAGTAAACGTTTCTTGTATAACCGGACACGCTAACGACCGGTATCGTTCGCATGATCGTATCTGATCATAAACTATCCCTGGTATATAACGTCGCTATGCAATCCCTGACGATACGAAACGTTATCGGTACATATATATATATGTGTGTGTGTGCTGGTTATTATGAAAGTGGCCTAAATCATACATTCTTCGTTTCGAAATATTTAAACTTTTTTGTTTTAATGTGTTAACAAGTATTTGTCGGTTATGTAACAAAATACATTCGTAAATGATTTTCTATAATTGTAAAATTTTCATCGGTAATTTAGAGGGAAACGTTTTTTTCCCGAATGTCGTTGATCGACATAGATTATTTTCATGGAAAATAATAATATGAACTGTATTTAAAAAATAAGTTGTCGAGTAATTTCCATCAATCTTTTATTTTTCTTTTACGATAATATGGCCTTTAATTTCTGATGTTTGGAATATTTAAAAATGTTCTTGATAAATTAGTGGGATATTGGTACAGCAATAAATCCATCATATCTTCAGTTTTTATGCGACATTGATCTGATAATGTCATATTTATAATAGGAATAAGTGAATATTTTGATGTATTTGTGACTTTCATCCATTTAGATGAGACGTTTAAAATGCGAATTTTAGCGCCATTATTTCCATATTTTATAGAATGTTTTATATGGATCTTTTTTGTAAAAATCTTACCCATCGTAGTTTTTAATCCCTTAAGTACTAGATTATGTTATTGTTATCTTTTCTCTGTAATTTTTATTACTACTTTTGTAAGCTTCGGTTAGATTTTGTGTACACTTGGTTTATAGTGGCATTTTAATTCAAGCAATACTGCAAAGTACCGTTAGATCGTAAAAGGTTAACCGATACACGGTAACAGTACAATCCTCTTTTCCTCGTATTCTTGTCTTACATCGTACCTCAGTTATCAGTTTCGAATTTAACATGCATGGAGAATTGTTAAGGGGTTACCAAAAATGTAAATGACTTTACAGTAGACCTACTTTTGAAGCAAGTACAAAGTGAGCTAATCAAACAACAATTATCAGCTACATTTCTCGGTATAATTTACAGCTATCTTGCGGAGACGCTTCCAAATCGATGTAATTGAAAAGTAAGCATCGAGTCGAATTTATTTGGACTTCCAACTTAGATTACTTTCATAATTACCAGCGCGTTACACTTTCCCGCTCTTCCTTTCGACGTGTGCTCACGACGGAGGTGCGTGAGTGGCAGCCGTGATAAGCGGGGGCACCTCCGACCATCGTTTGAACGAGCGCGCAATATAAATTGTTTGAAAAAACAAGGGCTGAAAACGGTCTCCGAGATTACAGATAACGATGATCGCGTCGATAACCGCTTATCCGACTGAAAAACATTTGAATGCAACGAGCGTTCTACGGTTACGTTACCTTATATTCGTGAACGATGCCGCGCTTATGTTTCGTAACAAAACAACTTCGTATACAGAGGCAGGAACGCGAACACAAACGCGGACCAAGGACACATACGATGGTCCCAGTGAGAATGCTAATTACGATGGAAATACATGTAGCGCATGTAACATGTTATATAGCTGTTACTACAGAAAAACCGCCCTACGGCCGTATTTCGGTTTGTAATTGGCTATTTAGCCAATTACAAGGACGGCTTCCGTTTTATCAAACGCTCGTCGCCGAGCCATTTTTCTACGTAATGTACGCTAAATAAATTCATTCTACGTTCCGTTCTCAGGGAACGTCATGAACGATTAGCAGAAGTGTTAGTGTGCGCATTGAGTGTTGAGAATGTGACCAGGGGCGGTATTTAGGTTTCCACCGCCCTATGCTTTCATACTTTTGTCGGTCTGCGGTGAAAGAAAAGGAAAGGGTAGGGAGGAGGGGGTTCGGAAACGTTTAAAATTTAGCTAGTAGTTTGCGTGAAAATTTATTAATCTTCGAAAAATATTTCTCAGTGTAGAAGGAATTTTCCCTGAAGCTTGCCGCCCCAGGCTATAGTCTGCTCAGCCTATACTTGAATCCACCTCTGTGCGACGATACTTTTTTTACTTACACGACAGAGAAACAATAAGATGTAGCGCGATATGATAAGATGAAACGAGGAGACGAGACGAGACAGGATAAGACCTGATGCGACTTCAGTTATGATAATTGTTCTTATCCGAACGCCACGATATGCACTGTGACGATTCTAGCTATATTTTCTCGACTATCTGATAATACGTTACGTTCACACCAGATGATACTACACCCAAGACAGCTGTCTTCGAGCAGCAGCGAATTTTTTAATTGCACGAAACTGCAACCTCCAGTTCGGTAGTACACTTCTGCTCAAAAGTTTTAGGACATTCGTTCGTTTTATTATAATAGATATAGTAAATCGAGAATACTGAGTCAAGTTATTGTATAACAATATTAATATCGTATTTTTTCTTCGTTGAACAATACAATGATTGAAATGAATTTGCTGAATTAAATGTACACGTCAAAATATCTTCCGGAAGCTATACGTATATATGTCTAGATATCTACACCGAATATCTATATACACGTATATCTGCATAGATATCTGTATATCTGCAGAAACTTTTTGAAAAATCGGTGATTATCAATCTTTTGTATTTCTTTGTTACCGTAGCGGACAAAAGCTTGAGGCCAAAGGATTAACGATAATAAAATAATTTATAAACGAAATTCGTACTCTACGCTAATCAGTAAATAGTACTTTACCCTGGTAACAATAAAAATGGATGTAAAGTGAAATATTGGCAAATCATGGAGCTATATTCTATATTGTCTTCTCCTTTTAAACATATGTCCATTACTGTAAATCGATGGCCTGAAAATTCGATTATTATCATAATGAATTTATCCTTTTATTGGTATATAGAATAATCGACGTTTTAGTGTACCATTTAACGGTAACCCAGTTTTTCCTAAACATAGAAGAAACGTAGTACAATAGCGGACAAAAGTTTAAGACGAGAGGACAATGTAGAGCACAGTATTATAGTCTGCAAATATTGCCTGTAGATTCATTTTTATTATTATCGCGGTGGAAAACTATTTATTGATTAGCACAGAATTCAAATTTTGTTCATCGTGCTATTCCTTATAAATTAATTGGTTTAATTTCGTTCACTCTTTGGTGTTAAACGTTTGCCCGCAAACTCTAAGTATTCCAAGCCTTTCGAGCGGGAGTGTATCTACATTCTTTCCTCGATGTGCGTACTCGAAACGTTCATTCCATGTACCGTGTTGCCTCCGTTTATTTTCTCTTCTCTCTTTTTTTTTTTTTTCGACCTGAATTAGAACACTAGCCTGAATCTATCTTTCCGCTCTGCCATTTACCGCCGCTGTCTCTGTGATACAGATAGCTATCGACACGTTCTTCCACGGACAGACTTCGGTTATTATTGTTACGTAATATTTACGTAACTTAGATAGCGTACGCAACTTGGATAGCCATAAGTGTTGTACGCTGCGCGTTCTCGCGATTTTGGTCCATTTTTTTCATCGCTCCTTCCAGCTTCGCACCGTTCGATCCACCCTGTTCTCTTCTTTCGTTTCTTCACTTTTTTTTTTCTTTTCTTTCCAACGATACAATCGTCTGTTTGTCTCATGAATAGAAAATAGCAGATTTTATGCAGATCAATATCTGCAGACTAATTAACGGGACAACTTTTAACTGACTTAGCGGAGGTGTACAAGGTGAACGGTATAACTGGATGCTTTAATTATCTCGAGACGCCAACAATAACAATTTCTGTGGGTGCAGGATTTTCGGTAGCCTCAAGGTTATCTTCGTTTTTCTTTTTTTTTTTTTTTTAAACAAAGCATTATCACTTTTTATGTAATACTAGAATGGCAGATGTTTAAACGATTTCAACGACCTATAAGACTTAAGGTTATCCGATATTAAATGAAAGAGTGAAACGATGGTTCTTACGTCATGAGCCGATCGAAGTGGTATCCGTTTGCGTTGGGCTAGCGTCTGGATTATACTTTGAACACCTTACCTGATTTGTTCCGAAAATAATGAGACTGTGCTTGTAGAAGTTGTATTTATTTATTTATTTATTCATGGGCTGTAAACCCAAGTAAGATTACAAAAGATTGTTAAGCTGGCAATAAAATTTAGCGAAGTTCTTTCAGGTTACGTCTTTTTTTAAGAATCAAAGCTATCATTCTCAAAATAATTCTTTTGGAAATTAATATACGTACTTATAACGCGGTAGTTACGTTTTAAAATAGTGACACGTTATGTGAAGCGGTGTTATACGAGACTAAAAGTTATTAACTGTGAGAGCAAAGAAAGGAAAACGAAAATAGATTCCAAAAAGTGATAAAATTTATTTATTTTGTTTTGGTAACTGTGATGGTAACTGTTTATATTTACATATTTATTCGAACTGTCACAAATATATTTATACGTGTATTAAATTTATCATGTTAATATACTTATTACAAGAAATATTTTAATAACACTGAAAGTTCATCGATCATTTAATTATATTAGAGCGAAATCGTGTTTAAAAATGTCGTGATGCACGGGGATTAATTGAACCTACACGTTTTTCGCTCTCTCTTTGCGAAAATGTCGGAAGTTCTTATCTTTTAGGGTAGAAATGACGAACTAGCGGCTTGGGAATTATAAATAACTCCCGCTGTTATGTAGTTCAATTGCGAACATTACCAGCACTTCGTCCACTCCAAGTTTCGTACTCCACGTGTAGAAGAAAATATCCATAAAAATGTTCTTTTTATTAGACAATCTTTATCCTGTGTCTTATGGGATTTATGCACAAATTTTCTCTAATCTTTCTATACAAACTAATGGTGGCACTAATGCTGACCCCCGCTGGCATTAGCATTACACACACGTACGTACACTCATTCACTTACTCACTGACTCGTTCATTCACTCACCCACTAACATTCAATCGGCTTTTTTCAAGCCGTCACGATGTACTAACGAAGTCTGATCGAGCACGCGAATTTCAAAAGCTGACAATTCAACAACCGTTTATGCAAAATAGATGTGTGTAGTAGTGTTTCGAAAATATTTTCATTGGAAATGAATTTAAAATAAAATAAATGAAACATTTATTTAATAGCTTAGCTGCTTTTATCTACTGTACGAGAAAAAGGTATCGAAGCGAATTGAACCGCCACGAGCTTTGTCCTGAGAGAACAATCTTTATTCATTTCAGAAGTAATATAATTTTCATTACAGTATTTATATTGTTAACCCTTTGACTGCTAAAGGCGTATATATACGCCTTCATAAGTCCATCAATATATACGAAAGGCGTATATATACGCCCTCACAAATCCATCAATATATACGAAAGGCGTAAATATACGCCCTCTGTATTTTGTTACTATAACACCTTTATTACTGTTTTACCGATTAATTCAACATGGAATTTATTGTCCTATGCAACCTAGCAATTAAATATGCTATTATTATTTGCCATTATTATTTTTTAAACCCTAAGAATGGTATCAAATTTCCGGGTACTGTTTTGGTCACTAGTCAGTGGACAAGTCACAGCGACTGACAATCGAAAATCTCGCCGTCCATATTGATGGATTCGTCCAAGAACGCTCCGCAGTCAAAGGGTTAATTATATTGGTGGTGCTTGAGAGGCACACTTGGAGCCACAAGGGTTAAGTTCGCGTGAATACCACGCGTTGTGTAAAACTGCAGACCGTGTTATGCGAGGACAGGGTACAATTTATGAATCGCGTTGTGCAAGGGTCACTTGTATCCGTTGCTCATACTTCATTCGTGTGGTTACAGGCGGAGGATCTTCTGGACGACATCCTATCGTTCGAGGCCAGCTCCTTGGGCGACAGTTTAAAGGACAGCCAACAGGGGAGCTTGAGCAATATTCCAGAGCTGCAAATCAAGCCGGAGCCTCTGCTACTCACGGAGGCGGAGATACATGCGCTTGCCAAAGACCGACAAAAGAAAGACAATCATAATATGAGTGAGTAAACAAGATTGACTGTATACCGCCGGGGCAACCTGTTATCGCTAATTATTAGCGGCGTGCGAAAATTTATTATTTATCCCTGCACCTCTATTCCGCTGCTAGAAGTATCGAAGCTGTCTAACAGTTCAAATTGCAAGATGGCGACCGCAAAACGAATCACTCGTTGCTATACGCCACTTTTCAGCTACTTTTCGCTTTATATTACTGTTCAAAGATTTGGAAGCATTTTTCAGTTTATACCCTTGTCCAGTCTCCCGGTAATTTTGTTGTGTACTAGGAATTAATCACTGTACACTCGTCCCTCGAATCAATTCAATTCGTGCAAATCAATAATAAAACAAATGTCCAAATTAAAAACAAAAGTAATTATAAAAAGTTATTATTAAAGGTTACCTGCTTAAGTTTGACTGATTTCAACGTCTAAATACAATATTTGATTAAAACACACTTTACTCGCTGTAGCCTTTTCACTTCGGAATTATTTTTAAAATATAATAAGATATACGTATACACAAATTATTTAACCCTTTGCACTTGAATTTAATATGACCACGAATTACCGCCAACTCGGAATTTATTTTTTTATTCAATCAAAACTAAACTTTTCCGATACGTCATTAGCATACTTAGCTGTAACATTTCATGAGTATAATTAACCCCTTGCACTCGAGAGGTGACCGTTAGTCGTTTAATGATACTAACTCCAAAAATTTTCAAATTCGAAATATTTACTATGACCCACTTTAACTAAACTTCATTTAGTTCAGTTAAGTCGTATATTAAAATTTACATATATGACTATTTAACGTCCTGGTCTGAACTAACGTCTGAAAATTTGCGAAACTATCATATGCTAGGATTACGATGTCCCCTGAGAGGGGACAGCCGAGTGCAAAGGGTTAAAAAAAATGAAAATTCCACGGTGAAACTTGTGATGTCGCATACGCTGAGACATACGAGTGCAAAGGGTGAAATATGCTTTCCATTTAAAAACTATCTTTGAATTATAACAAATATATCTGACCGCGTAAATCAAGGTAAATTTGTCGCGTAAAGTAAATCCTCGCGTGAAAAAAGGGTCACGTAAATAGACGAGTGTACATTGCATTGACAATAGTGTATAGATTGTTTTTGTTAACCGTTCGAGTGCTGCGAAGCACTATCGCGTTTCTCTTATGTTTTGCCAAAAATGCGGAGAAGCGTGATCGCGCTGCTGTTTGTTACTATAACTTTTGCATTAATTGAACACGGTTGTGTTCATATTAATTTCGGTTTTTATTAACACTAGATTTACGGATATTTCTTGTACATATATTTCTAATAAATACATATACCAAGAAATAGGTATATATTGTACAGAATGAAAAATTGTAGAACTGAGAGGGAAATAGATTTGAGTATGTTCGTATTACTCCATCAATAAAAGTCAGCAAAAATTGTTGTTCATAAAAGTAATTATTTTTGCAAATTTTGCTCATCAAGTTCGAAACCCGTCAATTAGACTTAGTGTTAATATCATTTAATTGTGGTTTTCGATAATATAAAAATTAAAAATTATTTTGATTTTTTTTTCGAGATTTAAGTGTTATACTGATAATTACAAAAAGCACCATGTCAAATTCTGATTTATCTGAAAATGATTACGATATGAAAAGATAAATCCAAAAATATATTTTTGCTGAAAATAATTTTTCATATAATAATTAACAATTAATTATTGCCGTTTTTATTATTTTCCAAAAAAGATATCTACACATTTCATCCCTCGTTTTTGTATATTTAGCATATATACAAGAAAATTCTTTGCATTCAAACGGTTAACCCTCGCATGTCGGGTAGATTTTGAGACGGTCTTGATGATCGAATGTAGAAAGTAATTGTATATAAATTTTTCGCGATTTAAACTGCGATACATGAAATTTATATACAACCAACTGTATGCATGTCAACGTAAACTCAAATCCGTTGCGCTATAAATGATATGAAAGCATTTAATCTGGGTCAAAGTGGGCTCGATTCTGTTCTTGTAGGATTAAAATTATACGTAGACGTGGTTTAAAGGTACACAATGTTCTGAATGATAAATAACGTGTATTAAAGTGTCAAATTTAAATAGAAAATTGCGGATATTCGATAATACCTACCCAACGTTAGATATGGACAGGAATATAAGGGTAATCGGGAGAAATAAAATAATCGCGTACCGTTCTCTATGAAATCCGCTGAGTGACTAGAATTTATTGTCACTTGGCCGTCCTCGCATTCACTGGTTTGGGGGTCAGTTTAAAATCTACCTGGCCCGACCGTCATATCGTAGGCGAGGAGGCACAAACCATAATTAGTCTTAATCCAAATCCAACATAAAGAAAGGATCTTTAAATACTTCCTGCCTCACACACAAACCTTCAATCCTATAAACCTATTCACGAATTTCATACTTTGTATTCCCTCACGCGCTCATTCCCTTTCATTCAAATTCTTAATACATACTTTCGTAGATTTCTTAGTCGAGAATTTTTCTAAGGTAACGACTATTTAAATCTTTTCTTTCTTCGAATTCTTGGGATGCCTATAATGTCTCTGGCGCTTTCAAACTTTTGGCCAGCAGTGTATATGTAGGGTATTAGAAACAGGATAGTTCTAGTGCAGTGTTTCCCAACATTTTTTGAATTATGACTCTCCTCAGCGTCTCGAAAATTTTGATGCATAATAACCAATCAAGTTCTGAATAAGCATAATGTAAATAAGTATTTCGAACAAAAACGAAATGTGGGTGAAACTGTTTTTCAATCCGAGGGCGTGTCAATAAGCAATAGTTTCTTGTCGAATGTTGCCAGTGAATGTAAAGAAATACATAAATAGTTTTTGCGATAATTCTTATTTTATTTTCTTTACTTTATGGTTTCTTTTCTTGTCTCATTATATTTTTTTTATCCGATGTCTTTTTATTATTTGTAAATCTTTTACCAGAGAAAATTGTTTAAATGTGGGCTAGTACTTTTACTTAGAGATTTATTGTCAAACGTGTTGAAAATTTAATGTATATCTGAAACATGTTAAGTCACTGTTTCTCATAATTTCTCCTATTCTTTAGGCATAATTTCGCTTTAATTTTTTTCCGTTAAAGGGAAGTCTCTAAAGTGTGACCCTATACTTTAACTCGTATTTAAACTGTAGTTTGCACTTGAACAACCTTTTCCACGTATATATGAGTAGCGAAGATTGGGAATGGAATTTTCCAATTAAAGTGGAATGTAATTAAAATTTCCCCTTGTGGAGCATATGGCCCACGTTGGGAAACACTTTTTTAGAGGTACATTGTACCCACTTGATGAGAGAAATAAAAAATGTTTGAAACTGAGAGAACATTGACAGTGCGCGATAAAATTAACAGATACGATTGTTGCATCAGCTTGTAATTTATAAGTTCATCCATTTTTATGTAACAGTATTAAAAATGGTAATGCGAATAAGACAGGCTCTTACACGAAGAATTTAACCTCAACCAAATAAGAAAGAATGAACTAAATATGAAAAACAAATTTAAGCATTGATGGTAATCCTAGATTAGCACAATTTTCGCTGTTGATGCTTCTTGTATGTTATTCCATAAGTTGTTGCTTCATCAGTGTTGCTCCGTCAGTATTACTCCATAACCAGACTAACATTGGTAAGTAATTAACACATGTTAGAAAAGGGGAAGTACAACGGTTTCATACATTTTGTACCGGTGCTAAAACGGTAAAAAATGTAATATAATAACATTGTAAGTTGTAGGTATATTAGTTAGGAAAAAATATTACAAAAACTTACCAATATTGTCTCAGTTTACAATGTTTAATTGATACAGATCCCAAAATTAATCCTTTCAATGTAAAATATAATTTCATACTTGCTCGTAGGATACTTGAATGTTTTAATGTACTTGTTCACAATAAATAGTGTGGTAAAATTAGGGGAACATGATAATACAGTATTTCAATACTGATTTATAATTTTTAAGCTGTATGAATGGTTTACTTAACCCTTTGCACTCCTATGTCGAGTCATACTCGACGTTTTTAAAGTGCCATTTTAAATACAATAACGGATAAAAGTTTAAGACCAAGAGTCAACGAAATTAACACTAGAACTACCAGAGCAGTCAAAATGACGGATCGATGATTATTTATTAGCAACTTTATAAATTCATTTTACCAAGCTTCCAAAATTTATTATGATTTTTTGCAGAAGGTGTAAATAAAGATTTGTTTTCTGTGTATTCGATATCTTTTCATGTGATCTTCAATTTGATCTGTTCCATGCAAATAAGTACACTGTAATCGTCGGTAGTTCTAGTGTTAAACAAATATATGTTACAACAAAGCTTGAAAAATATGTTTAAGAAATAATATGTTTAAAGCACCTAAAATACTAGGGAGTTATTGGTAACAAAATTGAAAAATAATTCAGAGCGCAAAGGGTTAAAAAAACAATTTATAAAGTAAATTTCAAATAAAACACTTGGAATACTAGGGAGTTATTAGTAACAAAATTGAAAAATAAAGAGTGCAAAGGGTTAAGAAAATAGTTTATAAAGTAAATTTCAAATAAAGCACCTAAAATACTAGGGAGTTATTGGTAACAAAATTGAAAAATATTTCGGAGTACAAAGAGTTAAAGCGTCTCACAGTGAGCTTAATAAGATTACTTCTTCAACGCCTTATTAACTTACAAATACAGAATTACATTTGTTCTGAAAAGATCAATTTTAACACCTGCGTTGATTAAACATTTTTTACATTTCTCAGTAAGCACTCTAAACGCCTGAAGCTTTAAATTCTTTTTTCTCGACACCTTGTGTACATACACTACCGTTCAAAAGTTTTGAAGCATTTTTCGGTTTACATCTGACGAATCTCTCGTTAATTCCCTTATAAGCTGGAAATTTACACTGTACGTACAGATAACAATTTTACATACTTCTGCAGATTTATGAGTGGAGAAATCTCTAAGGTAACATCGTTCTAAATCCTTTCATTCTTTATATCCTCGCACTGCATATATTACGTGATGCTTCCAAACTTTTGACTGGTAGTGTACGTTTATTCAGTAATGATATTCATGGAGTCGTCCTTAACGCTAGAACTATCGAGGGGGTCAAAATGGGCCAATTCGTAATTTTTCATAGAAACGTGGTAAACTTACTGTGATACCTTTACATCTGAAAATTTATCATGATTTTTACTATAATTGCTAAAATTCGTTTCCCTTATACTACGTATTCTTTACGTACAGCTTCCAATTTGATTTCTTTCTCTCCAATAAGTATACCCTAATCGTCGGTAGTTCCTAGTGTTAAGTTAGCATGCCTGCTGTTGATGCAGCTTGCGAATTATACACCAGCTTACACGGCGGAATTTGATATGCATATATAACCATGGTTTCTTGCCTTCCTATTTTTATGCACATCCATGAAGTTTTAATCTTAACACTTAACCGACCGAATGGAGAGATCTCCCATTTTTCCCACAGCAAAGCGCTGCCACTAAATCTATATGCTTTTGTTATTAGTTGGTATTGAACTAGTTTTGTTCATAGTTCGCTAAATGCATTTTCTGATTTTCCAAAGAACAATTTTTAATCAATTCAACACTACTTCTAAACTAACTAGTGTTGTTCACAGTTCATCAAATGCCTTTTCTGCTTTTCCAAAGAACAATTTTTAATCAATTCAACACTACTTCAAGACTAACTAGTGCTGTTCACAGTTCATCAAATGCATTTTCTGTTTTTCCAAAATACAATTTTTAATAAATTCAACACTATCTCAAGACGAACTAGTTTTGTTCATAGTTCGCTAAATGCATTTTCTGATTTTCCAAAGAACAATTTTTAATCAATTCAACACTACTTCTAAACTAACTAGTGTTGTTCACAGTTCATCAAATGCCTTTTCTGCTTTTCCAAAGAACAATTTTTAATCAATTCAACACTACTTCAAGACTAACTAGTGCTGTTCACAGTTCATCAAATGCATTTTCTGTTTTTCCAAAATACAATTTTTAATAAATTCAACACTATCTCAAGACGAACTAGTAACAAAAGTATTAGGTGTGTAAATTAATTCGGTGCCTTTTTCGTGAGGAACCCACCTTCTTAACTATTGAATTTTTCCTACGAATAAGAATTGGTGGGTAATACCTGGTTGCAACGCAAACCATTGTTTAGTTCTTTCAAACGTTTATCAAAAGTATTCTGAACCTTTTCTTGCCTGTCCTAAACGTGTTTGTCCGATAGATTGAAATCTTCGAAATCTTTGAAACCACTCTTTGCACGTTTTATACGTCACAACGTCATTATCAAAAACGGAACAAACCATTTCTTTAGCTTCAGAAGCATTTTTCTTCGGTTCAAAAGCAAGAAGAATACAGTGTCTCAAGTACTGCTTGTCGAACGCCAAATTGTTTACTGTTATTAGGCGAAGTTATGCCGAGTTGTCGTTGATTGTTTTAATGTTCCTTAGAATATATTGTTGCTGCTTTCAAATCACCATAGAGCAGGAAAGGTATTTTAATTTGAAGTTACAAAACGTTAAATACAAAGGCAACAAATTAATTTGCATACCTAATAAATAGAATCGATGACAGTGCTTTATCAAAGAAAAAATGGGAGATCTCCGCATTCGGTCGGCTAAGTGTTAAGAAAAGACTGGAAAAGCGAAAAGCAAATATTTCAGAGAAGAATTGCTAAATCATAAACTGCTAAAGATATTTTATATCGTATCGCCCATTTCTCGCTAACCTGTCCATAAGTTAATTTAATGTTCAAGACATCCACTACCTTTTCACCTTTTATACAATTGACCTTTTCCTAAGAGCGTGTTAATTTATTATAGTTACGTTTGAACAAACCAGTCTCTTGAATCGTATCTCCTATAATAGTAATAAATTTGAAAATAAAAGTAATAATGGATGAATAATGGTTTATTTATTATTATGTTTATGTAATACTATAATGAGAACGAATATAAAGGCAGCCGACATAGCCAACATGAAATAGTGGTTATTAAACAAGTTTATTGATTTGGTTATTAATATACTTATATGCAATAACATGGAAAACAATAAATGTTTTCATTTTAATACTTTGTATGTCCTCCATAAATTCAATTAATATAGAATGTTTTACAGTAATCTTAAGTCGAGTCAAATACATACATAAAATTACATCATAAGGTTATAACCAACTAAAGAAAAATTGATTATATTGCTCTCTTAAGTCAATAAGTCAATATTTCGAAATATCCAAGAAAATTGAAATTTCGTTACTTTAAATTAGTATTGTTATGATTTTCAGTCGAGAGACGACGCCGATTCAACATCAACGACAGAATCAAAGAACTCGGTACCCTCTTACCTAAAACTAACGATCCGTGAGTATGACTCTTCGTTTTACACATATTTATTCAGAACACCTTCGCAGCAGTAGCAGCGCAGTTTCGTTTTCATCATTTTCTGAGAGGAACATAAGCACAATAGCAAAAGAATTGTTATATCCAATTTCGAATATCGTTAACACATTTAACGTGACCTTAACCCTTTGCGCTCTAGAGGTGACTGTTAGTCGCCAAATGATAGTTTCGCAAATTTTCAGACTCCTCATTACTTTGTTTATTAGTCAGACACTGAGGTTGTACAGCCATACATGTAAATTTTAGTATATGACTTAACTAAACTAAATGAAGTTTAATGTAGTCGAATCTTAGCAAATATTTTGCACTGAAAAATCTGTGAAGTTAATATTATACGACTAACCATCTCCACTCGAGTGCAAAGGGTTAATAGACCTATCGAAGAGAATCCTGAATTGAGCGGAAGTCTAACTAAACTTGAAACCATTTCGTAAAATTAATAACAAAAAGAATAATAAGAAATTTCATTTTCGTTTTTTAAAAAATATTTACATGTACAATTGGACCCCCACGTGTGTCCACATTTCCGGTATTCGCGGTTTGAAGTAGGTGAAACCTCGTTTATCTGTACTTAATGTACGATTTCATAGATCAGCCTTCGTTATCCGAACTGAGGTTGAACTTAACCTCCATTATGCGAACGCATATTCTTACTAGAATTAGATTACCGCTATTTTTCTATAAATATCCATGTACATTTATATACGTGCATAAAGTATGTAAATGTTATCTTATCACATGAAGTCTACATTATTACAACATAATTTTTATTATACATATTATTTTCGTTAATTTGTTACACTACAAATCATGTTTTAATTTATTATTAGTCAGTACCAATGATAAATGTTACAGTAGATCCTCCCATGTATACATTAATAGGGTAATAAAAGTGTTTAGATGACATAATTTTCGTAACATAAAACAATTACTTTTCCTCCATTTAAGGTTAACACTTTGTTAAAATACTTGTATATTCTGTGTCTTTTTCCTTGTTATGTTTCATAATTTTTAACAATCAAGAGCTATTACATTATTAGATGACACTCCATTCGGATAACAGAGTATCTAAGCACACTGTTCATGAGTGTTCGGATACAAAAGGTTCTACTGTATATGTAATATAATTTTATATATTATCTAGACTAGGTATAGTAACGGACAAAAGTTTAAGATCAAATGGTCGAAGAAAATAAATGAATTAATTAATACGAAATAACAGTATAAATAAAACTTGTATTCTATGCTAATCAGTGAATAGTGTTCTACCATAATGACGATAAAATTGAATAGATCAACAATATTTGCGAACCATGAAATTATGTTTTACATTGTCCTGTCGTCTTAAACTGTTGTCCGCTACCGTATATGTAACGTTCGCTATAATCTTGTAAGTTTGTGATTGATTCACAGCGGATACGGGGGTCCAATGGTATTCATTTATCGATATCGATATTGTCCCCTTCAGACTAATCCTCCTTAGATAAAACACACTTGTGCCAACGCTTTTTCCAGTTCTCGAAACACTTTTTGAAAATCATTGTTTATCATAACCTTCAGCTCTGTCATTGATTATGACTTTGTGATCTCCTCTATTATCACGAATCGTCCTTTCGGTGCCCTTTTCGCCTTCGGGAACAGAACAAAAATCATAGAGTACCATTTCCAGTCCTTTGCACTCGAGAGATGACTATCAGTTGCCAAACAGTAATTTCGCAAATTTTCAAACTTTTGTTAGTTTGTTTATTAGTTATATTCAAAGGTTAAATAGTTATTGTGGGTAGTAAAAATGCTTTGTTTTCTTAATATATTTATTTTAATAGTAAACTACATTAGAATACGTGCACTCTCTCCTCCTATTCGCCTTCTTTTGTTTCCCCTTTTTACTTTTCACTTGCTTTCTCTCTCTCTCTCTCTCTCTGTTATATACCAAACCTCACACGGTTATACATGTAAATTGTAGTACATAACTTAGCTAAAGTAAATGGAGTTAAACATAAGCGACTGTTAGTAAATATTTCGCGCTTAAAAATTTTTTAATTTAATATTATTAGACGACTAACTGTTACCTCTCGAGTGCAAAGGGCTAGAAAATACGATGGGGGTGGAATCATGACGGTATTATTTTTGGCCAAAAATTCACAAATCAATCGTGATGCAAACTCTTTCCATCCGTTCAAATCTATTCCATTGTATTAAAAAAAGAGTGTGCTAAAACACCTCGTCAATAAATGACTGTCGAACACAAACTGTGCATCCAAAATGGCTGAATATTGAAATGACTATCACGGATAGTGGTTCTAACACGAGAGAAAACTATTACATTAATCGAAATTAACCCTTTTGACATCTTACAAGTTTTACCCAGAAATACCTTGAAAAATATATTTTTGGAGTTATTTTATATTCTTATATTTATATTTCTCCGCCCTTTTTTTACTTTATTTTAAATTGAAATATTTTCCACTATAAAAAGTTATTTTATAAAAATGAGAGAGACAGATTACATTTACTTAAATTGTAATACAGAGGAAAATCTGAAATGTCTGTTCAAGATATTTCTCAGGAAATCCGCAAAGCCATTAAAGTCAGTTCTGAGGCACTAAAAGAGTTAAGAAATTCCGGTTAACTCTTTGACGGTGTAATAAAACAGCGAATAATACATAAGAAACAGTTTACAAGATGACTACGAAACCTTCTCAATTTTTCACACTAGATTAAAAAATAGGTCATTTCAACTTTTTCCGTGCTATCTGTTTTATTAATTATATTGTCGTAACAAGATCTAAAATATGAACCTTATACTTTTATAACTGACGGTTTGCACGAATCTCTGTCGTATTAAATTGTGAAAAGGTTCAACTTCATGTCAGTTTACACAAGACAATACTTATGCGGCAACTTTTACGCCCTGCACTGAACGTTTTAATCTATTTATACATATAAAAAGCTAGAAACATGAAATTTGGACAATGGGTTCATTTTATGACGTAAGCGCCCACTAAAAAAGGATTTTTTGATATTCCATCCCTAAGGGAATTAAATAGAAGTTGAAAGGCTGTTTGAAAATCCGCCAATTTTGAAGCAATCTCTATAAAAACTGGTAGTTAGCTTTCTGGTTAGAAATAAAGAAATACGTGTTTTAACTTTTTTTTGGAAAATCAACCCCCAAGAGGTAAAATAAGGGATGAAAGCCTGTTTGAAAGTCCGCCAATTTTAAAGCAATCACTATAAAAACTGGTATTTAGTTTTTTGGTTAAAAATAAAGAGATACGTGTTTTAATGTTTTTGGAAAATTAACCCCCAAGGGGGTAAAATAACGGATGAAAGTTTGCTTATACATCCGCCGATTTTAAAGCACAGATTATAAAAATTAGTAAGCATTTAACTTTCTAGTTAAAATTAAAGTTAAGAGCTTGCAAAATTGGACATCGCTTGAAAATAGTTAACCTTTTTCACTCGAGAGGCGAAAGTTGTCAGTCGCCAAATGATCTTCCGCAAATTTTCAGACTTCAAATAGTTTATTTATTAGTAAAACTTGGAGGTTAAATAGTCATGTGTGTAAATTTTAGAATGTTGCTTAATTAAACTAAATGACGCTTAATATAGGCGAATATTAGTAACTATTTTGCATTTAAAAATATTTGAAATCAGTATCATCAGACGACTAGTAGTCATCTATCAAGTGCAAAGGGTTAAAATTGCAATCAAAGTACTTCCGCGCGGGTGAACAGCCACGGGCAACAGCTACTGTCGAATAAGAAATCGGTTACGCCTATAATAGTTGTGTCAATGTACAGACGCCTCGATCATTGCGGAGAGTGTACAAGTGTTTTCTGCAGACGGATTACGTAGACATCTTTCTTGGAAAACGTAGTCGCTAACGAGCGGTGTCTTCCAGCGTGAAAGGGCCGGCCAGTCCGCCGTTCCGCTCGTTTATCGTCTCGTGCTTCTATCCATTTTTCACTGTCAGCCTGTCCCTGTGCGAGAACCTTAAAAACTAGTTTTCTCTTTGTTTTTTCCACCTTTTTTTTCCCCTCCTTATCCACCTACACTCTCCGCAACGGTCTTAGCGGAAGATCGATCGAAGAACGAAACGCGAACCAGGCATGTGCGATGCCCGCCATCAGGACGGTTCCTCAAAGTCGGATCCAATCGATTCTGCATCACTCGATACAGTGGCTCCAACAAGTATTCGTGCACTATATTGCAAGGAGATTCACGTAATCCTGAAATTCTGATTTTTACGAAAGTTTGTGTGGATACAGAGAGTAACGGGTCACACATAGAGCGATCTTTCTGTCGACAGAAAAACCTTTCGAGGGGATGAAAGCGATCCTCAAATTTTCAACGATTCTTCATATTTTGAGTTATAAGTTTCTCTAATAGTTTAATATAATAAATATAAATAATAAATAATAAATAATAAATAAATATTAATAAGTAAATAAATAATAAATAATAAGTAAATAATAA
>JAOPTO010002205.1:142501-573820 GCA_033822845.1 Tetrapedia diversipes | reverse complement strand
GACCCACGGGTTTTAGGTTCACCATCACTGCCTTAAGTGATTCTACTAATTAAAAAATTAAAGAGAAAGCTTAAGAAACCGCAATTGTTTCTCTTTACCGAAGGTCACATTGTAAAAGTTGCAAGTACCACATTTGAAAAAAGAGGTATGTTAAGAAATTGTAAAGTAAACTGAAGTTTTCCACTAAGTTGTTTAACGTATCCTTGAATTCACTTCGAATGTTGAAAAAAGATGAAAAAAAAAAAAACAATATCTGTAATCAAATTTTTAACACGAAGCAATAATTGAGGTCATACAAAGTTAATTTTATATACGTTAATTAAATATGATTATGTTTATGTTTTCTACATTAAATCTTCCGTCTAAGATTGTCTTCTTTGATGGGAAAGCATTCAATCTTAAGGATCCAGCTAAATTTAGTTCACATTAAAGGAATCTTTGTGAAGATTCAATATATATTGTAAAGCGCAGCACTTGTTTATCGGAGTGCACTTTATTCCAATGACAGGCTTCAATTTACTTTTTCCTTTTGTAGAATGAATAGCATGGAGTACACTGAAATCCTTGAAAACAATTTATTACCGTTTGTACGTGAAACGAGATCCAATGGATATATCAAAAGGACAATACACTCGACCCACTAGCCGAGAAACGTGGTTTCAAACATTTGATGTTAATTTAATCAATGCTTGCCAGAACTGAACCAAACTGAAAACGTACAGTATGACATTACGTGTATGATATACACGTATGCGCAAAAAATCTACAGCTTTTAAACAATTATCCAGTTCTGCAACTTCCAATAACAGAGAAACTTTGAAAAAATGATAAACGGTCATATAGAAAACTACAAAAGGGTTAAACTGGTAAATTATAATTTTGTTGTGAAAAATGATAGAAACAAACAGGTTGGAATAAAAAAAGGACTATTTTGTTAACTATCATTATTACACAAAAATTAACTTAGAAGTATATTTTTAACGAATTTTAAATATTCGTTACTATTTTGAATTAGAGGTGAAACGTGATCACAATTCAGCTTGTTCATCTAGGTATATGTAGAAAAAGGGAAACTGATTTTTTTCATATAACTTCTAACTTTATAATAAACAGATTTATACTTATGATATATTCTTACATGCAATATTTGAATATTTTGACCAGAATTACTCCATAATTTCTTGCTGTGTATATTCAGTTTGATCTGTAAATACAAACTCGACCACCAGTGTTTCATAAATCCTATCTTTTTTTCTATCATTGCGTAGTGGTGAATGCTACCACTCACCTATTTTATCACCTACCATTGTACTATTTTATTATCAACAAGTAATCTAGATACAATCAACATTAATTTTTATTTCTTTCATCTAAACAATAAATGCTGGACGATCAAATGTTTCCTTTCCATGAAAAACGAAAAATTATATTATAGAAGGATAACTTAAAGGGTTATTTATTTATTCTAACGATTGAATTCTACACTATTTATTAATTCTAACGATTGGTAGATGCTCTTATTACTATATGAATTTTATTTTAATTCGTAACACTTAGCCAACCGAATGGGGAGATCTATTTTTTCCTCGACAAAGCGCTGCCATTGATTCCATTTACTTTTGTCATTAGTTAGTCTTGAACTAGTGTAGTGCACAGTTCATCAAATTCATTTTCTGCTTTTTTTCAAGGCAATATTTTAATTACATTAACACTTAGCCGATCGAATGGGGAGATCTCTCATTTTTTCCCCAACAAAGCGCTGCAATTGATTCTATTTTCTTTTGTTATTAGTTTGTCTTGAACTAGTACTGTGTATGGTTCATTAATTTGATTTTCTGCTTTTCCAAAGTACAATTTTTAATAAATTCAACATTAGTTCAAGACTGACTAATAACAAAAGTAAATAGAATCAATGGCAGTGCTTTGTTGGGTAAAAAATGGGTGATCTCCCAATTCGGTTGGCTAAGTGTTAAGAATCCTATTTATGTTTTATTTCATCACTCTTGATATACTGCGCGTGCTGCAAAATTATTAGTGTTTAGTAGAACACTTACAGAAGATAACAAAGAATTCACGAGGGACAGACAGTGTGCTAGGCTGCTGATAGAAGGTGTGTTTAGTACCTGTAATTGAAGTATCATAATCCGCTGTGTTTCAATTTTTCCAGATACTATGAAATCGTTCGAGACGTCAGACCGAACAAGGGCACCATTCTCAAGTCCTCGGTAGAATACATAAAACTATTGAAAAACGAATTGACAAAGATGAAACAGAACGAGCTCAGGCACAAGCAACTGGAACATCAGAATCGTCGACTGCTTTTACGGGTGCAAGAGTTGGAGTTGCAAGCGAAGGCGCACGGACTTCCGGTTTCCGACTTCAATTGGACCTCGACTTCCGGTAGCATGCTCAATGGCTTTCCCCGAAACAAGCTCGAACAACGCAAGGTATCCTACGAACCTAACACGGTCCTAATCGAACCGCTATACGATATTTCTTTTTCTTCTGCCCTACTTGGTCTGTTTCAAAAGTAAACTAGACTGCTTGCTTTGATAACTCAGATTGTTGCCCAAAAATAAAACGAATCAGCTACCGAAGTCTGTCGTCGCTTATAAAAAGTGATCGGATTGAATAATGATGGGTGAGAGGAAAAACTTAGTCTGATTGAAGAAATAATAAGCTTTCCTGCTTCAGTCCACCAATAATGAAGGAAGGTTCAATGGATTTAATAATATTATTCGTAACATATGGTTTTCATTGTAATTAGGCAGCTAAAAGAATGAGCAACCAAGTAATTGTTTTACACGATTTTAACTTCTCTTTTAATAAGTTAAATACTGCAGAATTCCTTGCTTTGTTCTAGACTAGTGTAGAGTGGACATTCCATACTTACAGCTAATACACTAAATATTTAACAAGATTTTGGATAGATATTTTTATTTGGCAAACCTTTGTAATTTAATAGCTCTACAGTTCCAATCGCTGGCAACAAAATGCATTTCAATCATGAAATTGTCATTAAAGGCAACATTCCTTCTCTTCCATCCACTTTCCTTGTCCATCCTCAACAATAACAAGCTTCATCGGTTTAATTTTAATCTAATTTTTCTCTGTATTATTTAACGCATTGTTGACACCTGATTCTTTCAACATGTCAACACACCCTTTCACATTTAACAAATGTTTAGTCACCAAGAAATTTACATCTGTGTATCCTGATCCTCTTATCCCTCAAAGTTCAGTCTCTACCCTAAAATTAAATGTCACACAGCAAATTACTATTTTCATACATTTAAAAACACTGAAACGGCCACTACCACTAAGAAAATGAACACTCGAAAGAATTCCATCATTGCTTCATGGAAAAATGACTGCACCTGTGTATCGTTTACAAAATGGGGCCATTTTGACAGTGATCACTTAGACTCTCAAAAATGGACAGAAATTTGTGTGTATGTGGTCTCATTATTTGTGGAACAGACCGTTTTGACAGTGATCACTTGGATTCACAAAAATTGACAGAAATTTGTGTGTATGTGGTCTCATTATTTGTGAAACAGATTGTTTTGACAGTGATCACTTGGATTCCCAAAAATGGACAGAAATGTGTGTATGTGGTCTCATTGTTTGTGGAACAGACCGTTTTAACAGTGATCACTTGGATTTACAAAAATGGACAGAAATTTGTGTGTATGTGATCTCATTATTTATGGAATAGACCGTTTTGACAGTGATCACTTGGATTCTCAAAAATTGACAGAAATTTGTGTGTATGTGGTCTCATTATTTGTAGAACAGACCGTGTATTCCCTGCATCGTTTACCCTCTCAACAAGCAATCTATTCACAACGGTGTACATTATTGCGCAACCGACGGCAGCCGCGACACCGGCCACTTTGAATTTTCTCAAGGTTACGCCGATCGACGCCGATATACACCGACGATCGTTTCACGATCCTTGATCCGAATAAACGCTCGCTTCGTTCCCGGTACTGGTTTCATAACCCGCATCTGTTCTGACCAGACTGCTAGGTGCGAAATGGCTCGTTTGCACTCTCTTTTTTCTTTATTTCTCTCCCCCCCTCCCCCCTCCGCCCTCCTTCGCTTCTTTTTGTTCCATCCTTTCTTGCGATCCCTCCTCCACCTTTGTTGTTCTATCACTCATTCTTCTTGTTGTACTGGCACTATTCGCTTCTCTCATCTTGTTCCTTCTCCTTTATCAGTCTCTTTGCTTCTTCCCTACAGTTCCGGGATAGGACTGATCGGCTAACGCAGAGCTTCTTAACATATTAGGAACCGTAAAGAAATCTGTATGATATGTACGCCTTGGACCGCATGGGAAACGAAGACGAACCAAGGATTTAATACATTGGCTATTGATGTAAATACTTAAATACGCAAACTAGGATACAATGTGTCGAAGTAGGTGACATCTAAAGGCAGTGTGTAGAGAACACGGGTTATTTCGTGAACGGTCCTTAATGTGTTAACCCGTTGACATACAAATAAAACAGAATTTGATGCGTCCTAAAAATACCATTTAATTTGGCTCAACTGATCAATTATATGCAAGCTTAGAAACAGAACATTTTATTTTGAAATTTGCATTGCTATATAACATTTGATTAGATTGATGTATAATGTTAACGGACAATAATTAAGTAACATTACAAAATAATAAATTAGTAGTTCTGTAAAGTATGAAACGTTTCAAGACATCTTGACGTCTTGAAGATGTAAAAGTCTACAGTAGCAAAGGAAATTAATAACGTGTCCCAGACGTCACTGTACCTCAAAGGGTTAAGAGGGTCGCGAGGATTTTGACAATTATTTGTGAAAAACATGCAATGCTTATCGGTAAAGTTTTCAAATATTCACGAGTAAAAATAACTATGAAAACTATCTCGATTGAAGACGTTTTAAAATACCGAATTAAAATTAGGAATACAATACAGAAAAAGGTAAATATGAATATTAACCCTTTGCACTCGGCTGTCCCCTCTCAAGGGACATCGTAATCCTAACGTATGATAGTTTTGCAAATTTTCAGACGTTAGTTCAGACCAGGACGTTAAATAGTCATATGTGTAAATTTTAATATACGACTTAACTAAACTAAATGAAGTTTAATATACGTGAATCATGGTAAATATTTCGAATTAGAAAATTTTTAAACTTAGTATTGTTAAACGACTAACAGTCACCTCTCGAGTGCAAACGGTTAAAAGAAAAAGCTAAATAGTCGTACTCAAGTGGAGGAAATTTCGTTTTACCTGCTTTACAAAGTAAGACAAAATTAAATATTTTTTTCTGCAGATAAATATTTCATTTATTTAGTTTATTTCTATAGTTGCATATGTATGTATACAAACAATTTCTTCGATAAAACGGGGTCGCGAACGAAAAGGTTTGTGAAGCTCTGGGCTAACGCGTGCCATATGTGTTCTAGTCCAGCTTTATGGTATTATTTAGTTAGGATCACAGTCGTATAGAGACACTTGAAACTTTCAAGGTAGTCTTTGATACTTTGGTATCTATCCGGTATAATTGTTGTAGTGTAATTGTTCGCTGACAAGGAGAGAGCACTCAGGTGAGGGTATACTCATCGAGTTTATTCACACCTGTTCTGATGAAATTGGCGGAGAAAAACGAAGGTTGATCCCTGTCGAGAGCGTTTTCGTGAATATTCATTATTTACAGAAATGTTTAATATTTTCATTTTTTGTCACGTATATTATATTGGTCCTCGCTTATAAAGGTAACGAATTTTGTAAACATAACAAGCGCTGTCCGTGAAGCTTTATCGCGTGAGCAAAAAATTGCATTGTTTACGAGCGACACTTGACGTTTATCATTCAGCAAATATCGATCAAAGTACTGTAATGTCAAAATGTTGTACTTCATATACACTGTTACTAACAGCAATAGTATATTCAACAAATGTCGAACGAAGTATTGTAGTATTATAGTTGTGTACTTCATAGACAGTTATTAACAGCAATAGTAGGTATATTGTCGATCAAAGTATTGTAGTGTCATAGTTGTACACTTAAGATACACTGTTACTAATAGCAATAGTATATTCAACAAATGTCGATTAAAATATTGTAGCATCAAAAAGTTGTACTTCATATACACTGTTACTAACAGCAATAGTATACTCAGGAAATGTCGATTACAGTATTGTAGTATCAAAGAGTTGTACTTCATATACACTGTTACTAATAGCAATAGTATATTCAGCAAATGTCGATTAAAGTATTGTAGTATCATAGTTGTATACTTCATAGACAGTTATTAACAGCAATAGTAGGTATAATGTCAATCAAAGTATTGTAGTGTCATAGTTGTGCATTTCAGATACATTGTTACTAACAGCAATAGTATATTCAGCAAATGTCGATCGAAGTGTTGTAGTATTATAGTCGTGTACTTCATAGACAGTTATTAACAGCAATAGTAGGTATATTGTCGATCAAAGTATTGTAGTGTTATAGTTGTGCATTTCAGATACACTGTTACTAACAGCAATAGTATATTCAGCAAATGTCGATCGAAGTATTGTAGTACTATAGTTGTGTACTTCATAGACATTTATTAACAGCAATAGTAGGTATATTGTCGATCAAAGTATTGTAGTGTCATAGTTGTATACTTCATAGACAGTTATTAACAGCAATAGTAGGTATATTGTCGATCAAAGTATTGTAGTGTCATAGTTGTGTACTTCATAGACACTGTTACTAATAGCAATAGTATGTTCAGCAAATGTCGATCAAAGTATTGTAGTATCATAGTTGTGCACTTCAGACACACTGTTACTAATAGCAGTAGTGTATCGCATACTTTTATGAAATAGTAGTGATTTTTGCCATATACGTGAACACCTAAATATGGATTCAGAAATGCACACGAATTCTGTTTACCAGATGCTTTAAGAAAAGGGAAGTGTCTATGCGAAAAAGCAGCATTCATAAGATATTCAAACTGTACCAATCTTTTTTATGTTGTTTATAATACTTATCATAATACCCAATGTTAAGTTTCTTTATAAAATTTAAAATTTATATATAATGATAACGTATATAAATGAATAATAAACAATGTCAAAAAAAAGAGTTAGACACTATGAAAATATTAAATACTTTTATAAATAATGAGTATTGACGAAAACGCACTTATATGAATCACCATTTTTTTTTTTCTCAAAATTCATTAGAAGGAGTTTGAATAAAATCGATGAGTATACTACTGTGCCCTCTCGTTGTGAGCTACTCATTAACACTAGAACTATCGACGATTACAATGTACTTATTTGCATGAAACGGATCAAATTGAAAATTACACAAAAAGATATCGAATACACAGAAAACAAATATTTATTTATGGCTTCTACGGAAAATTATAGTAAATTTTGAAAGCCTGGTAAAGTGAATTCATAAGGTTGCTATGAATAATCATCAATCCGTTATTTTGTCGGCTCTGGTAGTTCTAGCGTTAAAATAGTATATTTGTTAGTACTGCAGGCTTCCGATTATCCGATTCCTCTTTAATCGGCCACATTTTTGTTGTCGGCGAAGACAATAGATCAGCAGAAAAATTTGTGACACGTTCTGTACCTATTGACTTTCATTCGACTAAATGCACTTTTTGTTATAGTGTTTAATTTCTTCAAGCCCCATTTCGCATTTTTATAGAGAATAAACACACTTCCAGTGTTTCAAGAAAACTTGCGCGGTGATACTTTCGGATTAACCCGTAACTGGTAAGATGGCCATTTTTGTGGCATATACGGAATCGTTGAAATTTTCAGATGACCGAACAAAATAAACAGTCTTGACATCGTGAGTTATCACTCTAATTAAAAATTGGATACGTTACATTTTTTAATACAGCATTGACGAAAAAATGGGTGATCTCCCGATTTTTCTCTCAACAGACAACTGCCCCACTGATTCTATTGACTTTTGTTATTAGTTAGTCTTGAATTGGAATTGAATTTATTAAAAATTGTCCTTTGAAAGAGCAGAAAAGGCATTTGATGAACTGTGAACAACACTAGTTCGTCTTGAGATAGTGTTGAATTTATTAAAAAATGTACTTTGAAAGAGCAGAAAATGCATTTGATGAACTGTGTGAACAACACTAGTTACTCTTGAACTAGTGTTGAATTTATTAAAAATTGTACTTTGGAAGATCAGAAAAGGCATTTAATGAATTGTGAACAACACTAGTTAGTCTTGAAGTAGTGTTGAATTTATTAAAAATTGTTCTTTGAGAGAGCAGAAAAGGCATTTGATGAACTGTGAACAACACTAGTTAGTCTTGAAGTAGTGTTGAATTGATTAAAAATGGTTCTTTGGAGAAGCAGAAAAGGCATTTGATGAACTGTGAACAACACTAGTTAGTCTTGAAGTAGTGTTGAATTGAGAGAGCAGAAAAGGCATTTGATGAACTGTGAACAACACTAGTTAGTCTTGAAGTAGTGTTGAATTGATTAAAAATGGTTCTTTGGAGAAGCAGAAAAGGCATTTGATGAACTGTGAACAACACTAGTTAGTCTTGAAGTAGTGTTGAATTGATTAAAAATGGTTCTTTGGAGAAGCAGAAAAGGCATTTGATGAACTGTGAACAACACTAGTTAGTCTTGAAGTAGTGTTGAATTGATTAAAAATTGTGCTTTGAAAGAGCAGAAAAGGCATTTGATGAACTGTGTGAACAACACTAGTTACTTTTGAACTAGTGTTGAATTGATTAAAGTTGTGCTTTGGAAAATCAGAGAATGCATTTAGCAAACTATGAACAACACTAGTTAGTCTTGAAGTAGTGTTGAATTGATTAAAAATTGTTCTTTGGAGAAGCAGAAAATGCATTTGTTGAACGCCAGTTCAAGACTAACTAATAACAAAAGTAAATAGAACGAATGGCAGCACTTTGTCGAGGAAACAATTGGAGACCTACCCATTCGGTTGGCTAAGTGTTAACCGGACAAAACTGAACGGCTATCGATAGCAGGCATGTGTAGCCTCTGTTATCCGGCCAGAAGTCCGGTCTCACGGGAGTCGATTAAATCGGAAGTCTACCCGTAAAGTTGGGAACGATTCTCCAGACGAAAACGAGTCTGTGTTTGCCCGACGATGTAACAGAGTGCGTACGCGAACGGACGTTTAAGGCCGCATGAATTATTGTGGATTACTTGTTCGAGATAAAATCTCGTCGGTGTGCGTGCAGTTTCTTCGCGTTCTGCAGAATCGAAAACACTGATAACTCTGCAGTTCGGATCGCTAATCCGAACGGCAAACAACGCCGTTCAAAGTAGGTGATTCCTTTAGGCCCGTCCGCATGGAATTAAGTTAAACGAATTCGTTGAGCAATATGTATGCTTGTCTCTTCCCACTTCCATTCTTTTCACATTTCTCCCTATCTTATGTTGGCGCCGCACTGTGTCGCGATAGCTGTACGAAATAATTGAATTTTTTAAATTTTTGTGTTTTATTCCATTGAATTTGTAATGCAGCTTGCAATTTGTGAATTTGAGATGAAAGTTAGGAATTAAGTTTAGTGATTCGGTTGAAAGTTGAGCAAAAATACGGTAGCTAAGAACGAAGATATACTTAATGGATGTTTGTTATACTTGGTGAATTATTTTTTTTTATTTTCCTACGAAGCTGAGCAAACTATTTTATTTTAATAATAAAAGTTTAAAAAACTTAAACTGATCTTTTATACCCTGTACGAAATTGGAATAACTGGATTTTAAAAATTTTTGTGTTTTATTCCATTGAGTTTGTAGTGTAACAATTTAAGATAAAGACTAGGAATTAAATTTGGTGATTCGATTGGAAGTTGAGCAAAAATACAGTAGCTAAGAACGAAGATGTTTTTAATGGATAATTGTTATGCTTGATGAATTATTTCCTTTTATTTTCCTACGAAGCTGAGCAAACTATTATATTTTATTATTATGATAAAAGTTCAAAAAACTTATGTTAGAATTTCTTGAGATATTTTCTGAACTCTGTAGAAAATAAAAAATAAATAAAATATATCAGTTTTTTCGTTGCTCAATATAAACTAATCTTTTATATCTTTAAGTTTTGTGTAAGTTTGTTACGTTCATGAGTAATCTTTGAAAAGAATATCCTTTGTCTAAGTTCAAATTCAATTGAAACTAACAAAAACGACAGTAACTGTGAACATAATAATTCGTGGTCAATACTTTTAAAGTACCTTACACCCAAAAATGTTTCTTAACCTCTTAAGTGGCTATGACGGATATATTCGTTACCAACATATATATTATAAAATGCCGAAGACGAATATATTCGCATGAAGTTAAATAGTGTATAACAGCATGTCTAATTCGAATATATTCGCTTAATTTTTATTTGGTTTCCGCTTATTTTTCGATGCAAATAAAAATGCTATCCGTCTAGGCATCCATTTCGCTGGACGAAATAAGGCACTTAAAAGATTAATGAATCGTTCCTATTAACCCTTTGCACTCGAGAGGTGACTGTTAATCGTCTAACGATAGTAACTTAAAAAATTTTCAAATTCGAAATATTTACTAAGATTCGCCTATATTAAACGTAATACACTAAAATTTACATATATGACTATTTAGCCTCTGAATCGAACTAATAAATAAACTAATTAAAGTCTGAAAATTTGCCATACTTATCATTTGGTGACCTCTCATTCAGTCACCTCTCGAGTGCAAAGGGTTAATATAGGCGAATCTTAGCAAATACTTCGATCTTGAACATCTTGGAAGTTAGTATCATTAACACTATTCCTACCGACAATTCACGTATACCTATTCCTATCGCGACATTTCCACTACAAATTTTTCTCACAAAGTAAACAATGAAAAAAGAAGTGAATATTGAAAAATGTATTATACGTATATTTGAGGAAAAGTCTAAAGTTTAAAGGCGATTCAATTATGTTGTATACATGAAATTCTAATCGAAATTTTAAAAACGGTCATTTGACCGGTCGTGATAGGAATATTGTTAAACGATTAACAGTCACCTCTCGAGCGCAAAGGGTTAAATATGCAATTTGTAAATATCGTCAAGACGCGTGTCAACCTGTACCTAAAAGTAGTTCAACGAGAAACCGTTCTTTCTCGTTTCTTCCTCCACGGCGCGTGTACCCGTCACACTGTGCCTCGTTTCGAAACAGTTCCATCGCGACCCGTTTCCTTCGCGTGTGTAGCGTCTCGTTCCCGAGCAGCATTAACTTTGCTTGAACAAAGATTACGCACGGTAACGATATGGCATTGTTTGTACTGAAACAGATCCCGGAATTGGTTGCCGACGAAGCAACTAGTCTGAGCATGTCGCAACTCGAAGATCTGATGGAGGACGACGGAAGCGGGCCGATCCACAGCGGCGATCCGATGCTCTCCTCGCCGCATCTTCCGCCATTGAGCCCGACGCCGACCGGATGTCAGCATGGCCTGCCGGACGAAGACACTCTCGGCAGCCTGGCCCCGACCACGCCGAATTCCTCCTCCGATATGGACATTGTCGCGTAGCGAACGATAACGGTGCTGCCGCGAACACAACCATGTTATGCGTTCCAACCGCGAACCACGTTTCAGTTTTTATCGCGAATGTTAAATACCGAGCGACGCGATAGCGAGAGACACCAGCGACGACACGCGATGTCGTCGTCGTCGTTCCTCGGTCAACTGTGTACAGTGTGTTCCCTCGTTAAATGTTCACATGCTCGAGATACCGATTCGAAGGGAGGTAAGGTGTTCTAGGAACACCTGGAAACTGGTTACAAATGATTGTCCGCTTAACACATTCCGTGCCACGTGGAGCGTGTACCGCCTGGGTGTTCTCGTTGTAAAATAAAGAATTTTTTAAAAATTTTTATTATGATTTTGTACCGTTGAAAAATTGTAAGGTGTACCTAGGTCAAAAACATTATTTAATCGTAAAACTGTGGGTTGTGTACGCTCCACGCGGCCTAAACGAAAAGTCTTCAAAGAACAGTCCGGCACGGAACAGTGTTAACATGAATGCCACGGCAGTTTTATAGGGTTTACCTGTGGCGCCACGATGCATTTTTTATTATACGATACGTATAATGTTGAAATATTAGGTACAACAATTAAGTTACTGTGTATAACTATTTTTAGATGCATTAACCCTGGATAACTAAACATTCGTCTAATAGACTACCAACCCCTGCCACTTTTACGGATTCGAGATCTGTCAAGATTGTAAACGCTAATTTTTTTACCACTTCTCTGTCTTCTAATTAAAATGTTACAATACTTCCCTTAAGTTGTGCTAATTTATTTAAGATAAATAAAGGAAATATAAGAACATACATGTTTTTAATTCGTAGTCTATGAGTCGAATGATTAGTTACAGTGTGACACTAGTTTAAGTTTAGTTATCTAGGGTTAATTTCTTTGCACCATTGCATTAATGGTGGTAATTATGAAAAATTGATAAGTACTGACATTAGTTCAAGTTATGTATTTCTACCAATCTGAGCGCGCCGGTCACCGGTGACCCCTCCGTGGCATTCAACGTGTTAAGTGTTCACAAGTCTTTTTCCCGCCATAATACCCGTATTATCGTCGTTCGAGGCGGGCCTCAACTTGTTATTTGCAATAAGCGACTCTGGCAAGAATATATTCAGAACATTCTAAACAAGAATAGTTCAGTGTTCAGTAGGCAACGAACGAAAGCTTCATTTTCACTTCTAAACTGTGAGATGCAAGCAGCCAATTTTGAGGAAAAACTCTCCCCGGATAAATGTCCACGCTCGCATCCGGTAGACAGACACTTAAGCGGACACTACGTATTGTTTATCTCACTTCGGTACGCTCGCTTCTCGATTGAATTGGAAACGAAAATGAGAAGTATTGGGTGTGAATGAAATTTTGTTGTTTCGAAAAAAGAAATGTTCGACAGTTACGCCTACGGTAGCAGACAAAAGTTTAAGACCAGAGAGTTAACGAAAATGAAGTAATTAATATATGAGAAATTAAACTATTGTCCGTGGCTTTGCCCGAGCGGAAGTACTATGATTGCAATTTTAACTATTTTCAAGAGATGTCCAATTTTGCAAGCTCTTAACTTCAATTTTAACTAGAAAGTTAAATGCTTACTAATTTTTATAATGTTTGCTTCAAAATCGACGGATGTATAAGCAAACTTTCATCCGTTATTTTACTCCCTCGGGGGTTAATTTTCCAAAAACATTAAAACACATATCTCTTTATTTTTAACCAAAAAGCTAAATACCAGTTTTTATAGTGATTGCTTTAAAACTGGCGGATTTTCAAATAAACCTTCATCCGTTATTTTACCCCCTTGGGGGTTGATTTTCCATAAACGTTGAAAGACGTATTTCTTTATTTCTAATCAAAAAGCTAAATACCTGTTTTCATAGTGCTTGTTTCAAAATCGGCGGATTTTCAACCCCCTATTTAGTCCCCTTAAGGGTGGAATATCAAAAAATCCTGAAAAATGAAATGGGTTCCATCAAAAGGAACTCATTGTCCAAATTTCATGTTTCTAGCTTTAGTAGTTTAAGCTCTGCCATGATGAACCAGTCAATTAAAATATGTCTTTTTATATGTATAGACAGCACACCAAACAAATTACGTGTCCTGTATTAATCAATAAGTACTATATTTCCTTATTAACGATAAAAATGAATGAACAGACAATACTTATAAACCATGGTACTATATTTTATATTGTCTTCTCGTCTTAAACTTATGTCTGCTGCTGTACTACAGATTCTGAATCAGGAGTCATAAATAATGACTGACATCGTCGTGCCATCGAAGCGGTTTTAGAAATTGGTATAAGTGATACCGCGAACATTTAACGAGAGGGAGCATTGTACACATGTTACTGTTGTCCTTTCCTACAACGGCTGGCCGTTACTTACACGATATACGTATAACTATAACTCTAACTGGAAGGATATATTAGTTTTCAAATTGTTTCGGCGAAAAGCTCGTACGTGTACGGCCCAGAGCGGTTCAGATGGATATTCGAATTTGATGCCGGTTCATGATTGCCAATTCGTCATGTAGGCATCGAATGCATATATTATATGGATAACGAAGTAAGCCCAGCGCTGATTTTTCACGAGCCACTTGCGCTGGTCGCGAGTTCCTCGGCGAGCAAATAAATGAAATTAAAATACTTTATCGACTTGTCCAAGTTACAAGGATACTTTAGTTCGATCACGCACCGCGTTTTATTGTTTTGCGTTGTAATCGGTGGAAGAAATGTAGCGAGGTCGTAAAATCGGTTGTAAACCAAAGCAAACATGTCCGCGATGCAATGACGAGAAAATTGACAGAAATATGTGCACGAAAAGATAAGAATCTAAACGCTGAATGATAACTACCTAATGTACTCATCGCGTTTACATGGACTCTCATCGTTTTCAAATTCTTGTAATTTTCATTTTTTATACTCATACCCCGATTCAAGATTAATGATCTGCAACAATTATCATTAATATTATTGTTTCATTCAGAATCGCTTTGAAACTGTTTTCTTATGAAATTGTGGATAGTTGTTTCTCTACTATACATTTTTATCTAGTTGGCAACGTAGATTATATTAATACTCTGATTTAGAGTTAATTACCACCATTAATCAATTAACATTGATGTTATCTGTTTAATCGTTTTCTTATAAAATTATGGTTGGTTATTTTTCTACTATACCTTTTTATCTAGTTGGCCACGTAGATTATACTCTGATTTAGAGTTAATTGCCTCCATTAATCAATTAACATTGATGTTATTTGTTTAATCGTTTTCTTATAAAATTATGGTTGGTTATTTTTCTACTGTACCTTTTTATCTAGTTGGCCACGTAGATTATACTCTGATTTCCAGTTGATTATCTCCGTTAATCAATTAACATTGATGTTATTCGTTTCATTCAGCAGAATCGCTTTAATTCTTTTGAAATTATGGACGGCTATTTTTCTACTACACATTTTGACCCAGTTGCTACACAGAAATACCATACATGGTTTTAATCGTCGTTACATCAATCGATGAGGTTACTCGCTGCTTCAATTTACGACTCCGCTATGTTTGTTTCACTGAGTGTACGTTGCGTTGCGTTGTGAGGAGCAAGGCATTCTACGATAATCGAACTAGGTGGTTCAAGTTTCTTTTGACATATTTTCGCAACCCTCCTCTGCCACGTTTGGCTCGCCTCCTCACAATGCGAAGAAAAAAAAAAGAAGAAATCACGGTAATCGAGTTAAGAGGATCGACATCACGTTTCATTGCCCAACACGATTCCACTGCCCGATTTCGCGTGGAACAATAGTTGTTCATTATCTTTTCGAAGATACCCTCGACCCTAGAAAGCGCATTAAGCTGTATATAATTACGAGCTATGATCAATTAAATTTTGTACGTAGACCTAAGAAGATGGTCGAATAATTGTATAGAAAACACGATTCGATACGTTTTGAGAACGAAGGCAAAAACACAAAAGTGTTTTTAATAAACAAGCCAGGAGGAGGGGATTGAACGAAAAATAGACAAAATACGCGGGACAAAATGTCCTGCGAAAAAATATATATTTTCTGAAGTATTTTGCATCGGGAACGACGGGTGATTTGTGTCGCTGACAAATAATCCGTACCTACTCTTATTCCACGGAAGTGCTTGATGCCCGCGAGTAACGCCGTCGTTCCCGTCGCTCTGTGATTCTTTTAATATAATATGTAACACAATCGCGTTTTACCTCGTTAATGCGTATTATTCGCGACTGTTATCCGCGGAAGCCGTGCGAGGTTTCCGTGAAAACCCTCCACGGTGACCGGCGAGAAACTGCAGAATATATAAAGAGACGTTACGGAAAGGGTGCTTCATTTTTTATTTCACATTTCATCCCCCTCTCTTTTTTCCTTCCTCGGTCGATCTTACACTGTGTGACATATGATACGTCGCGTGTTGTAATTGCAAAATTGTTAACACTAGTTTGCCGGATGTTGGGTATTGCCTAAAACGAGTCAATTTGAGTCAAACGTAAAAATCGAAGTTTAAACAAAAAAATAAAACTTTATTTTAAAAGAAGTTTATTCAAAACAATTTTTACACGCATATTCTGTTTTTATAATACATTTTCCGCAAATTTTTGTATTACATTTGGCACAAACGCCATTACTTCTATTCCTTTCATGTGATACTTGAGCTTGACAAAATCATAAGTGAGTCAAATTGACTCACTCCGGTAATTTAGTGTTAAACTCGTTAAGCGAAAACAGAGGAACATAATATGAAACTAGTTGCAAAAGACATATTGTGATATAACAAAATTACAAGCAGATTTGCTATGTAGCAGAAGAATGTTTTGTTATAAATTATAGGTCGACCTTTCTTCTGTATCGTTTTCTTAACACTAGAATTACCAACGATTAGAGTATACTTATTGAAGACAAAGAAATGAAATTGAAAACTGTACGAAAAAAGATACCTAATACAAGGGGAAAAATTTTAGGAATCATAGTAAAAATCATAATAAATTTTTGGATTGTGTAAGCACCATAGTAAGTTTACCATTTTTCTATGAAAAATTACAAATTGGGTCATTTTGATCTCCTTGGTAGTTCCAGTGTTAGTACAGGAATTAATCCATAAAAGATCAACAATGCAAAATTTCACTGACAGGGTTTGTCAGTCAATCTTCATTGTTGAACGTTGCTTCTTAACACTACAGTTATCCATATAAAATCATTAAGCGAATCTCTAAGATTCTCTTTTATAGCACAATGTTAAAAAATAAAAATTTGTAACGTACATTAGAAATAGCTACAAATGAGAGGTAACATTAATCCAACATTGGTCCTTCGTGGGTTAACAGCTTCGAAAATGAAAATTTCCGAGGACTAAGAAGCAATAAGAAATTAAGTCCGTTTAAAATTAAGAAAATTTGATCGAAACAATCGTGAGAGATGAGTAATTAAGAAAAGGATAAAGGTTTGAGGAAAGGAGAAGTTTGAAGAGGAAATAAAAGGGGCAGAAGTCGGTGTGAATCGTTACCGGGGTGAATTTGTAACGCAGCCAAAGGGAGGAAGATATACGCAGGAGGAATTGGACTTGACAGCGGTGCAGTTGGAAAAATGCTGGGGAATGAGAAACCTCTTGACCGGACAGATTGGAACGGAGGAACGGATTCGCCAACTTACTACTAACATTAAAGGCAGAGAATGGATTTAACGACTGCTGGTTGTGTGGGTGGTCTGCTCAGCGGCGTTTGTGGCAGCAACCGCAGATTAGGTACAGTCATACCTCGCACTTACATCTAATTGGTACTGAAATAGTGAACGTAAGTCGAAAAATGCATGGTACAATGTTCTTATATACGTAACTGCATATACAATAAGTGTACATACAGTAGCGGACAAAAGTTTAAGACGACAGGAGAATGTGAAATATAATTTCATGATTCGCAAATATTGTTTATCTATTCATTTTTATTGTCAGTACGGTGCAACAATATTCATTGATTAGCATAGAATACAAATTTTATTTATACTGTTATCTTTTACTAATTAATTTATTTATTTTCTTCGATCCTTTGGTCTTCAACTTTTGTCCGCTACTATATCTATAGCTCCAGTTGCTTACTAAAAATGGTTTTATACATTAAATTTAACATGTGTTCACTAATGAAGTATACAGTAACAGACCAAAGATGAAGACGAGAAAATGTTATATACATAAGTACATATCTATAGTTCCAGTTGCTTACTAAAAATGGTTTTATAGATTAAATTTAACATGTGTTCACTAATAAAGTATACAGTAACAGACATAAGTTGAAGACGAGAAAATAATACAGAACAAAATATCATGGTTTATAAATATTCTTTATACATATCATTTTCAGTACTTATTAAACAATACAGAATACGAAATTTGTTTGTTGCGTTATTTCTTATGTATAGATCACTTTATTTTTGTAGACCCTTTGATCTTAAACTTTTGTCCGTTACTGTAAGAAATATGTATATGTAACTATTGCAAGCAGATACGAATTTAAGAATTATAAAAAATGCCAGTCACATTGTTAAAAACGACGTAAACAGAAAGAGACACAAATTGAGTGGACGTAAATCGAGACACGACTATACAGGAGAAATTTTACACTATTAATATTTTTTGATCTTGAAACTTTGGGAGCTCAGGGAGATCCCTTATCATTTCAGTGTCACTTGTAACGTTACCGATTCAGCATAGAATACAATGCTGCATTTAGTGATTGAAATCAAAACTAAATAAAACACGGTGCAAGAAAGAAGATATTACATAATCTGTAAGTGGGATCATGAAAAGATACATTTACAGTGAATTTTTAAGATTACATCTTATTTCTTCTGCTCTATATTTTCTCTGGATGTTGGTATTTTTAAAGTTTTATACACAATAAACAATTCTTTAAATAACTATCTTTATTATTTAGAAGTGAATTCAATGTAATAAGGGAAATTATTAATTATTAATAGTGGAGGGGAACCCAATACGGACTAATAATTTCAATGACTGATGGTTAAAAATTGTGCATTATACATATGTCAAATCGCACGAAGGTCTCGATTAACACTATTCCTACCGACACCTCACGTATACCTATTCCTATCGCGACATTCCCACGTAAGACAGACTACAAATTTTTCTTTGAAAATAAACAATGAAAAAAGAAGTGAATATTGAAAAATGTATTATACGTATATTTGAGGAAAAGTCTAAAGTTTAAAGGCGATTCAATTACGTTGTGTATATGAAATTCTAATCAAAATTTTAAAAATGGTCATTTGACCGGTCATGGTAGGAATAGTGTTAATGTGAATTCAAACAGTACGGTATTCGATTTAGTACGAATTGTAAGATGATGCCAGGTCACGTTTAATGTGAGCAAAAATTCGATTAATGCGATAATGGTACCGAACTATGCAGAATCCATAGTATTGAAATAATAAGTATCTTTATTATTTAGAGACAAATTCAATGTAATAAGGAAGATCATTAAGGACTAATAGTGGAGGGGAAGCCAATACCAAATCGATTTCGCGGACTAATAACTTCAATGACTGATAGTTAAAAATGGTACATTATACATATATCAAATCACAGATAGGTCTCGATTAATGTGAATTCAAACAGTACGGTATTCGATTTAGTGCGAATTATAAGATGGTGACGGGTCACGTTTAATGTGAGCAAAAATTCGATTAATGCGATAATGGTACCAATCTATGCACAGTTTATACTAGTAAAATACCATAAAAAGCAATAAAGATGTTTTTATCATTGTGACTTAATAAACTAAACTTAATAAATTAAAAATGTAAATTTAACAATTTTTAACATACATTTCCATAATTTATTTCAAGTATTTGCATACAGTATGATTTCGAATAGTTCAAGCAGTTCGTGGAATTTATTATTCGCAATAATCGAGGCCTTCCTGGATACATATTTTTAGCCACTTTTCCGGTTATGTGCTAACAATGAATGTCACGATATTACGTCAATATTCCATCTTCGTCGTTTGTTTTCTATCTTATCTATCAACGAAGATCGATGATTAATTCCACTGAAACGTATGCAAATTCACGCAACGTTGCGTGAATTTCATCTTTCCCGTCGATCGACAGCCAAATATTTTAAAACACGTGCATATTCATCGAACAGTAGTGAAATCCAGTTTAAATCTATACAGATAATTATTTTTCTGACTTCTGAAAATGCAAAGAAACTTTCCTTTAATTTCTGTTAAATTATTATTTATAGAAATTTTGTCCGACAGTAAATATTGAGTTCCGTTAATAACTTTTTGTTTATAATTCAGAAACAATGAAATAATAATGAAATAAGTTAATAAAATAACGATATAGTCCGAACCTAACCCGAACCATGATGCGTTAGCTATTATAATCTAGATAAATAAATGTTACTTAATTTAATCTAGATAAATTAATGATAAATTAATTTCTTCATTAATAGTAAATAACATTATGAAGTGCCAAATGTTAAACATCAACATATATTAATATATTTATTTTATATTTATAGATTTTCTGTAGTTATTTTTAATTGTTTAATTTTAAACAATGTTAATAAATAAAGATATATCAATGCAGTTGAATTTCATTGTTTCAAGATTGAATTCACAAAGATTGACATTATCTGATCTTGACCTAGATCGGCATTATACTTATTATTGAAAGCGAATATGAATGATAAATTAAATAAATGAACAAATAGTAAATAATAATAAACTTAATAAAAAGGTGTAGTTTCATTAAAGAAAACTGTAGTGGTATTACAATTTCTGTGAATATCAATTAAAAAGGAATTTAAATATTTTGTAAAATTTTCATATACAAATTCTTTTTCCCATTTTCTGTAATAATCCGAGAAACCGTTGCGTGCGTACTGCATATGTAAAATGTAAATTCTTTATGGTAGTTGCTTCAATAAAAATCGTGCTCGTGAATGCAATTTTACTGTTTCACGGGCGAACGATCGTGTAACAGTTTTCTCTCCCATGGTTTCCTTATGCACCCAGGTTTTCCTTCCAAACAACCTTCCCGCTAAAACTGTTTCAATGTAATTAGATTCGCCTGCCTTGTTATTATGTCGTTATTATTATCATTTAACCAAAGATATACGGCGACAGTTTTCGTGACTAATGTTGTACCAATCATACTTTTTAATTAGAATTTTTATCTGTCCTTCGGCTGATCGTTAAGAAAGACACAACAAGCAGACACTATTCGAAAACAGGACTAACCTAAATTCATTTTTTTTTTTAACCCCTTGACATATAAATAAAACGGAATTTGATACGTTCGAAAAATACTATTTAATTTGGCCTCAACTGAAGAGTAATGTGCAAATTTAAAAATAGAACAGTTTATTTTGAAATTTACATTGCTATATAACATTTAATCAGATGGATATATAATGTTAGTGGACAATAATTAAGTGACATTATGAAATAATAAATTAGTAGTTCTGTAAAGTATGAAACATTTCAAAACATTGTATGTTAAGGGGTTGAATTGAACTATTATTATATACCATTTTATTAAATAAAAAAGAAATAGTAAAATTGTGTATAACATCTTAATTTCCAGGAAAAGTGGATTTTCATATTCTTTGACTGTTCACTGTCTTTTCGTAAACTTTATCGAAGTATATTTTACACGTAATGCTAAATTCTACACTCACTTCTACTCAAACCCATAACATTTTTACACACGTTTTATCCCTTAATTTTGTTACGTTTAAATTTTATTTGCTTACAGCTGTAATAAAAGTGAAAAGGTCTGGCTTGTCTTTGAAGAGTAAACCGCAGTATAGAAGCAAAACAGCAGAGCGAATAATCTGTTTAAAAGAAAAAAATTGAAAAGAAGGTGCGTTGCCGCAAAACGAAAGAAAAACGTCACGTTTTAGTTAAAGTTACATACGATGTTTAAAAATTACTATGTCCTCGTGAGCTCAATATATTATATCCAAGTCTTGCGAGGTAATTATTCATTTTTCTAACATTTTACGTAACTTTATATTCATACCATTAGATTTATTATTAGTAGAAAATTTAAATGTGCAAACATGATCGAAATATATTCAAAAATCTTCAAGAATATAGAAAATATGTAAAAGTAAGTATAATCTATAGTATGCAAACGGAAAAAACGAATTTTTATCCAAGTGTTATCTCTAGTTACGCTTATAAAAATATGAATTTGCATAAAAACCGGCCGGCTACTTATTATAAAAGTTAAACTTCATCGTATACTTTAAATCCTACCAAAACAAAGTTTTTAAAATTGTTCCAGTACGAATAGATTATATCTACCATGCAGATTATTACAGTCTACACGTATTTGTATTATACATACTTATATAACTATACGTGTAATTAAAGCACATTTTAAACAATTAAATAGCATATGGAAATGGAAACAATTTGTTGATTACAGCAAGAAAGAAAGAAAAGTAGAAAGAAGTTGCTACCGTTGGAGTAAAACAGAATAAAAGCTCAAAGTGTAGGTTCATGAAAACTGTGTAAAGTACTAAAATAAAAAATTTAATCAGAAACTTACTATCATAAGGTTATTTATGATACGATACTTTTTAAACCTTGTACTATATGTATGAACAAATGTTAATGTAAACATATTTTTTAAATATCATATATTACTTGTTTCTATACTTATTCTTAATATGCAATAAAGCTGCATCAGTAAATAATTTCTTTGTTTTCAAAATACCAGAATTCAATACTGTCGAATGAAACACAATTTAGGAGAGCATTCGAATTATATAATACCTCACTAATGTAATCAGACTGCGAATTTTTATGCAAATTCAAATTTTTCTAACAGCAGTTAAAGAAATGGAATCTAACTAGAGACTCCCTTTCTTTGAGATATATTTCCTTGCACATTAAAATTTTGCATAAATGCATAAAAATCCGCAGCAGCCTACTAATAAGAATTAACAAATTATTTGATAAAAATTTATTCTCAGTGTCTAGAACACTCCATGCAACATTAACTGGTGATAAAATCAGTGAAAAGTGAAAAAACAAATTATGATAGATATAAGTTATCCAACTCTCTGCGACGCATTCCATCATTGTTACCGGTAACGTCACCACCCGTCGCCTGTGGCGTTGTCACCACCAGCGTCTTTGTCACCACCACCAGCACCGCCACCACAAGCATCGCCACCGTCCCTACCACCACCGCCACCGCCACCACTCCCACCTCCCCTATCGTTACCACCACCGTTCCCACCACGCCGTGGGCGAACAAAGATGCCGATAGTTCCATCATCTCCTATATAGCCTCCTTGCTCGTACTCGGGGATCCCCGTAGCGAAGGGGTCGCTGTAGGTGTGTTCTCTTTCGTTCTCTCTCGTCAGTAGCGTTGAGTATTTTGACGCGATAGCACGTTGCGTCGGGAGATACCAGACAAGTGGTCGTAACAGAAGCATCCCATGACACCACTGCCCTCCCTATTCGCTTTAATTTTCTCCCCTCGATTAAATTTAATTGCTCCAACTTTTTCTTCCTACCTCTCTCTCTCTCTCACTCTCTCTTCTTCTCTCTTTTCTCAGTGATCGCGTTCGCACTCTTCTCGAGTTTTTGCGCGAGCACATTTCTCCTACCGAATTACTTCCGTCCAATTTCTTTCCTCCCTTTAAAAGCTTCCAATCACAGGATCGAGGTATTGCTCCCAGAAACTGGGCCATCTTTCCCGCGCCTTCTGTTTTGATACTGTCAAGTACACATAGTACTCTCGCCGTTTCCACGCGTATCCGTTTCTCGTTTCGGAGTAAAGTATCCCTACGAAAGTTTCTCGCCCGCACGCGGGGGCGTATCATGCAGCATCGCACCCCTACGGACGCGATCGGCCTCCCTCCTGTTCCGTTCTGTTTTACTCCGTTCCGTGCTACCGCGCCCTGACCCGTTTCGCCGGAGGTGCGGTTCGCTACGACACGAGGCGAAACGACTCGACTCGACTCGACTCGACTAGACTCGACTCGACGCGACGCGACACGACGCGACTCGGCACGTTTCGGCGCAACGCGGCGGCACCCTATGACATGCTGCTACCAACTCAGAACATCATCCCTCTCCTGTTCTCGGCCCGCTTCAGACGGGGATGTGACCGTGACGCGTGAAAAACGTCGCCGTGCTTAAACGAGGCATGTCCCCATCGGACTTGTAACTCGTCGCCCCTTCTCGAGAACCCTTAATAACCAGATTAGTATTATTAACCCTCCGTATACTGTGCCGGGGTCGCCGATATTTCGCTGCTTCACGAGTGCTAACGCATACGATCACGATGTTATTTGTGTTCGACGCGAAGTGACGATCGCCTTGCATCACCGCACGCGTATTAAAAATCCACCATAAGAGGTGTCGCAACGACCACCAGGTCAGTTTCTTATAATACCGTGTAATTTTGGTGAGAGTCAGAAATGACTCCGGCACAGTTTTGTGTGCTGTAGCATTAGGAGGGTTAAAATCAGAAGTTACATCGCATCGTCGTTTCCTCGCGATCGTGACCACGATCGGCTATGGTTAAAGCGCCGGTTGGTTATCTGTGAAATGAACATGTATAACGGGTGGAACGAAAAGGAGACACGTTGCAGGAGGAAAATGCACGGAGCGCGGAACGGGACGCGGATGAGCAAACACGAGGGAAAAGAAGAGGAAACGCTAGACGCGCGACACCGCTGGATGGGTGTGTCGTCCGCCGAGACGCGGAGCAGTGTGACGCGGGACGACGATCAAGATGTCGCGCCTCGATCGCCGATTCGATCCCGAGATCGATGCGGCTCCAATGATTCCTCGCGCTCGATTAAATCGCGCCCGCTTAACGTCCATCACTTTTGTGCCTTTTCACGGAAATCCTCGATATTCTGGACTGTGTTCTTCTATGCGATTCATCTAATCGGAGTATTAGCTGGTTCAGATAAGAGTAAGTGTTTTCTTTTTTACTGTTCTCACACACGCCTTGACGTGACATAACTAACAATACTAAAGCAATCGTCTACTGTATATCTAAGGAACGTTAAAATAAATTAAAAATTTGAGGCTTATGGAACGAGATCAATATTTTTTAGATAACTCTTTTGTATGAATTTTAATTATAACGAGCGATAGGAAATTATCACTAGATTTACGGACATTTCTTGTACATCTGTTTCTAATATACATATTCTAAAATTTGAATTTGAGAGTGCAGAGCTGAGAACAACTAACGATACTAACAATACTAAAGCAATCGTCTAGTGTATTTGTAAGGAACATTAAAATAAATTAAAAATTTGGGGCTTATGGAACGAGATCAATATTTTTTAGACAAAACAACTTTTTTGTATGAATTTTAAGTATAACGAGCAATAGGAAATTATCACTAGATTTACGGACATTTCTTGTACATCTGTTTCTAATATACATATTCTAAAATTTGAATTTGAGAGTGCAGAGCTGAGAGGGAAATAGATTTGGGTATATTTGTATCAGTCTATCAATAAAAGTCAACAAAAAATGCTAGAAATAATAGTAATTGTTTTTCCAAAGTTTGCTGAAATTGACGGGTCTCGTAAACTTAGTGTTAAAGATACGTTCATACTCATTAGTGTAGAGTACTTCGTTTTTTTAGGACTTTTAAAAACTGCTTGGCTGCTTTGAGAAGGGTGTGATTAAAAACAGGGATCACGATTTATAGTATAGTAGTTTAGAATGTTTAAATGAAAAAGAGCAGATCCAAGGAGCTTTTTCGTTTAAAAATCTTTAAAAAGATATAAATTTCATTTATATAAATAGTTTAAATAATTGGTGTTCATATGAGTAAGCGATCACTAATTTCCCCTTCTGTTTATAATTTCCCTGAATAATTAAATAATCGGAATTAAATATTGGGTAATTTCTAAACACCTTAGAGATATTTTATAAACGTCTTGACAACGTCCGTTTCAAACCTTTCGAGTGTTTAAAAAAACGCCTAGCAATGTCCTAAAGAGATCTTCAAGATGTCTTATAAACGTCTTGCGATACAAAGCAAAACCTCTCTTAAGAATTTAATTGCAACGTGTTTTAGGCATAAATTAACGTTCCAAAGACTATAGCGAGAATTTTATAAGGACAGGGGAGAAATTAAAATAAAGATTAGAATATTAATTCTATGGTTTAAATTTATAGAAATCCCCTCTTCTTGTAACTTGATAGTATGTTATAATAAAATTGGAATTCCTAAAGGGTAAATAAAAAATTAAACAACTGTAATGGACATGAAATTGAGGAGTTACAGAATACATTAACCAAGCATGAGATATTAATTTTATATGATCGAAAAGATTATTGATGGCAGGGTAGAGCACGACTAAAAAATAGAAAAAAACGTAAACTTTGTTAAATATACATTAGTACTAAAAGCCCTAACCCAAAATAAAATAAGAGCAAAACATAAAAACAAATATTTTTGTTAACCTGTAAAAGATTGAAACTCTGACTAATTTCTATTTTATATGTAGCTGTCCACGTAATTATATTACAATAATTACTCTATCATTGTTACTATAATTAATTATAATAATGCTATGAAAAGAATTATTCTCCTCGTTTCAAAATAAGAAAGAAGATTAAAAAATTAATTATTAAAATTATCGGTTTATTATTATTCTTATTATAAAAATAATTTATTCTCCTCGTTTCAAAATAAGGAAGAAGATTAAAATACTAGTTATTTAAATTACTGATGTATTATTATTTTTATTCTAAAAACAATTTACTCTCCTTCTTTTTTGTTTATTTACTCATTATCAAACGTTAACTTTAGTTCAACGTTTCATATGATTATTTAAGAGTAAATCACTTAAATTGTTTTTAAAGCAAGCAAAAGGTAGATTATAGTTAATCACACAACTATTAATTCCATTCCACAATACAGGTAATACAGAGTAAGTGAAATCTTTAGTTTTTTAGGACTTTTGACTCAAATTGTTTTCATAATCACTGATAGAAATAGAATTCTACCGCACACACCCTTTCTTTTATACATTTGTTTCTGTTCCATCTTGTTCCAAGTCTTGTCCACAATACACGCGACGTCGATTCAAGTATTCTGTAACTGCTTTCTTTGAGACACGGTACACGTTTAGTGTAAAACGAGGGAGAGATAAGTGCTGTAATAAAAGCAAAAAAAAAAACGAAGGAACGGTAAAACAATAGTAAATGAAAGAATTACAAGGGAAAAGGTGAAAGAGATGTCAATGATGCTTAAGAAACGAGTCAAGAATGAGGGTAGAAAAGTGGTCTGGGACGAAACTCGGTAGGGAAAAATGGAGTTGCGATGCTTAAAGGTTGTTGTACGATTAACGTTCATTACTCGACCGGTAATAATTTATAAAGTTCGTATAAAATGGAAAAGAAACAGTAGCTGATAAAAGACTTGTATTTTTCCAAAAATAAACTATAGAATTGTAACTAGACCAGGGACTTTTGTACAAGTTCATATTTCGACGAACATAGTCAACGAATTCGGGCGAAGGTGTATTTTACACTGTAAATGCAATAAGGTGCATTTCATTTTGGATGTTTTGAATAATTTTTATCTATTATACGCATTCTATACTTTTTCATGTATTAAAATTTCTCATGAATGCGTAAAGATCCCCAATATAGTTATAACAATAGGTATTGTGTTATTAGGTCGTAGCATATGAAATATTCATTCGAGCGCTTCTCTTCTTTAAAGTTCATTGTTCGTTGCACTATCGTTTGTTTATAATATATAGGGTGAACCTTGTATCGTGATTACCTTAAATCATTATGTGTTACATATGGTTGTCCTATAATTATACTATAATAAAATATCCAAAAAGGTTGTATGCGTTACCTATACGTTTCATCAACTATTGTTTTTTTTAAACGCAACGAATATGATTTAAAATAACTTAAGATGATCATGACACATGGTTCACCCTGTATTTTATAAAGATTTACATATCAATTCACCCTATCTTGATTCATGTATCGTTACCTTTGAGATAAAGTTAAAAATTTTTCAAGTTTTATACATAAATTAGCGCACATGTAAATTACCATGAAACAATTATATAAATTAAAATGCAAAATTTTATCGATTGTTAGGTGGTCGATTCTTTTGACACAAGCAATACCTCAAAGAAAAAAATGTTTTTGGAACATTCTTGTCAATTCGATAAAATCCAAACGTTTAGTATTTTATAAAAATCACATTAAAGGTAGTATAACTGATTAGTAAACGCGCCTCGATTCAAATGACAAATATTTCGATTTGTAATGTAACTAATAATGGAAATGTGTTTATTTGCACCGCAGGAAACGGTCATTTCACACGTTACGACCTAATACAACTATACTTCTGCGTTAATGGCCACTTTCGCTATTAATGACCACTACGACAGCTTTCTATGAACTTGTTCGCTACATATACACTAATATTTAACACCAGATTGACGGACATTTCTTGTACATCTATTTCTAGTATACATATACTAAGGAATAAGGTGTACATCAAACAGAATTTGAAATCACAGAATTGAATTGGAAATAGATTTCGGTATATTTGTATCGCTCCATTAATAAAAGTTAGCAAAAATTGCTAGGAATAATAGTAATTGTTTTTGCAAATTTTACTCATGAAATTCGAGAAACCGTAAACCTAATTATTACGAATAAAGTGTTATTCGTAAACCTAGTGTTAACACGTTCGTCGCCCAGCGAGAAACTCCGTCGAATCACGTTGGGCCCAAATCCGATTGCATAGAAAATTGGGGTAAAAAATTATGAAAACAGCAAAATTTTCAACATTTTATTTTTATTTTATGTATTTTATATTTCGATACTTATTCCATTGAATTCCTTTTAAAATTCCAATTTAACATCCTATTTAACTTTAAGAAAAAGAACGTCAACCAAATATGGGTGACGTGGCGACGAACGTGTTAATGTTCAATGCCGGCAATTTTCCTTATCGCTTTAAAATACCTTGAATAATTATCAGCTTTGAACTGCATGGCATATACATCGACTTCTGTGGTGTAATCAGTAACAATAATCGTTTTGTTTATTCCTTTATTTTTTTTATTTCGATACGAGTCACCTTCAATTTGTTTTAATTGATACGCTCAATATATTTTTCCAAGTGTCGATAAAATATTAAACGTTATGTAATATCGCAGCTGATAGGGTTCAATTTTGATAATGAGTATCTTAACTCGTAACTGGCAAGGTGAACTCTGACAAATTCCAGCAATTTCTACGATACCTGTAGAACGGTGTTTCCCAAAGTGGGGCCCAGGCCCCACAGGGGGGGAAATTCGAAAATGGACTCTATATATGTTTTGAAATTTTACTTATTGTGTACTGTTAACAATTTCATAGTGATTTCTTCCTAGAACCTATCATTTATGTTTCTTAAGTGAACAAATCAATATTTTAATGTTAAAAATTATGTATGTTACATACGGGTGAGGGGGGCATGAAAACTTTAGAAAGGTTAAGGTGGGGCATGGCACAAAAAAGGTTGGGAAACACTGCTCTTTAGAACCTCGATTATCGAAGCTAATAAATAGGGAGACAAATGTGTTCCGATAATAAAATTTTTGGATAATAGAACAATCATGTTTTCTTATGCTAAATTTCGTTTATTTAAACAGGTATTAATAAGGTTAATAGTTTGATTAAATGTTTGTGTGTCTTATACTTTTTCACAGTTGAATCTGATGATGACTTTTAAAAGTAAAAAGTTATTATTAACTGACACTATATTCGGGTAGCAGATGTTCAGATAAGGGAGGTTCTATTATATTTTCCTTATAATTCAAGAAATGTTTACTGTGTACAGTAGAGGACAAAAATTTAAGACGGCAGGACAATGCAAAACATAATTTTGTGGTATGCAAATATTGTTCGTATACTTATTTTTATCGTCATTATAGTAGAACACTATTTATTGATTAGCATACGATACGAATTTTACTTATCGTGCTATTTTTTATTAATCAATTAATTTGATTTCTTTAACCCTTCGGTTTTAAACTTTTGTCCGACACTGTACATATCCCTTTTTTTAATTTTAAAATGTAATTCATTTAATTTCTAAATAAAGTAGTAAGTACTGCACACTCGCAATATCAAAAATCCAATTTTGAATCATGCACTATGAAAACTGATATTCAGCTTTTTGGTTAGAAAACGTGCAACATCTTGCAATCTTACCTCTAGATAAATAGATGGATATATTTATTTCTTACTGAATACAGTTTAAGAATTAACATCACCAAATTTCGTCTCAACATTCCAGACTGCACGTAGTCATTGTGTACTTAATTACTTAATTATTTACTTAATATATATATTTAATTACAATAATATTAGATATATTTTGCTCAAAAACCAATTGATTTTTATCGATCTGGCATTGAAAATTTACACATTAAATAGCAAAAGGTTGTTGATAACGAGGGTGATTACATCATTGATTAAAAATAAAAACTCGTTAAAAATGTATGTGTTTGAATTTAATATAAGAAAACGACATTACTTTCCGGTCCGCCTAATCGATATACACATTTAGACCTATTCTTTTACCTCGACCCTGTTTTCTGGTCTGCCCTCTGCCTTTTTCCTTGAGATCATCATTATTCTCCTAACCTGAACCCAACCTCTATTACGTGCATAATTGTGTTTCAGTCGGTGGTATCGAAGTAGATATCAAAGTGCCTGAGGAAGCCGAGACAGGATCCTCGATCGAGCTGAAATGCGAATGGTATCTTTCCGGAGGGGCCGGGCTATATTCGGTTAAATGGTACAAGGATGACCACGAATTCTTTCGATACGTACCAGATGATAATCCGACGATACAAACTTTTCCGCAACCCGGTATAAATATCGACGTAAGTTGAATCGGTAACGTCCAGAAGCGTTTACTGAAAGAAACGAATAGAGTGTTCCACGAGTAAGCTGACAAATCCCGACATATTCAGAATGATAATCCAAACGAATGATATCACGTTACTGTCCACTCGAGCATTCTTATCCACTTTTCGAATATACGGTAAATTCACCCGGATAGGAACTATTAGGTCAGAGGGAAAGTTCTGTCGTATTTTAAATAGGCAGGTAATTTTTCTTGTAAATAAAAAAAACATCTGGCTAGTGAGCCATTGGGAATTTTATTTGTTTTCTTACCTGCTGTATAATATAAAAGGAGGCCTTTTTTACCGTTCATCATTTACTTGTGATGTTTAAAGTGAAAAACATGTCGGTAGATAAAGTGCATTTACGACACTGCATTTTGTATGAATTCCAAAAAGGAAGCAACGCATCGGTTGCATGTAAAAATTTATGTGCGGTATTTAGAAAAGATATTGTAAATGTTCGTACTTGTCAAAGATGGTTTAGCAAATTTCGTTCCGGGGATCTGAGCCTCCAAGAAAGTGATCGATCTGGACGACCATCCAAGATCGATAATGATGTTTTGCGATCCATGTTGGAAAATAATCCACGTTTAACAAGTCGAAAAATTGCAGAAGAGTTTGGCATTCATCATACAACTGTTGGAGATCACATTAAATCTGTTGGGTTTGTGTTAAAGCAAAGTGTTTGGGTTCCACATGAATTAACGGAAACGGAAAATACGACAGAACTTTCCCTCCAACCCAATAATAGGTAGGCAAAAGCGTTCGGGTAAAAGAAATGATATTGAAAATTACATTGAAAAAATGCCGAATGCATAGGAAACAAACCTTTATTTATACCTTCTACAGAAAATTATAGTAAATTTTGGAAATTTTACCACAGTGAATTTATAAGATTGCTATGAATAATCACCAACTGGTCATTTTAACTGCTCTAGTAGTTCTAGAGTTGAATTTCATAATTTTGTTTAAATAAAAAACTATCATTGATTGACACTGTGTTCGGACAATAAAATGTCTGAGGACAATATTGAAATAATGGACGTTCGGATAAAGGAGGTTCTACTTTTGCATTGCAAGTAATATCAAAAGAAAAAATAGTAATATTATTTTAATATTAAAATTGTAATTAATTTAATATTAAAATATTAAAATAATGTTTTCGTTCCACTCTTAATCTGAAATTAAAAAATCGTTATATTAACAAACTAAACTGATAACTAAACATTCGTCTAAGTTTTACGGATTCGAGATCCGCCGAGATCGTTTAACAATCTGCCAATATTGCTAACGCTAATTTTTTACCACTTTTCTATCTTGTAATTGAGATATTATAATACTACTCTTCAGTTACGCTAATTTGTTTGAAATAAATAAGTGAAATATAAAAATATACATGTTTCTAATTCGTAGTCTATGAATCGGATGATTAGTTACACGGTAACACTAATTTAAGTTTAATTATCTAGGGTTAGACAAATTTGCAAATGAAACACGATCGAATTCATTTTTTCTTCATATATACCGGTGATTATGAAAACGATCTAATTGTAAATCAAAAACTTGAAACAGGTTATTTTACTAATTGAATCAGCCATGGAAATCAGCCAACTCGCAAAAAAACATAGATTAAACGTATATTAAAAGAAAGTTTTGTCTTGAATCACTTTCATAATTACCAGCCTCGTATAATTGTACACCAGGATTCGTTCCATTTTTGTTTTCGCGATACGAGAGATGTTATCGAAATAAAGTACAATTTTTGAAAACGTTTCCGTAGCTGTTGCAGCACGGTTACTAATAATACGTTCTCATTTATCTTCGACAGCCATTGGCAGCAGCTCGTGATAAACTCCATGTTTCAATTTTCCCGATGGAAAATAATCCAGCGACGTTAAATTTCGCGAACGAGCTGGAACGTACAATGTCGCCGTCACGTTAATCCAATGATTAGGAAACAATCTATTTAATAACCGCCATTTTGTCGGGCATTAATGCACGCCGTTGCAAAACAGTCGTCGTGTTGATACAACATTATTGTACGTACACGAGCGTGGTAAATTCTGTGGAGTAAATCTGGTAGTATTTCGTGCATTTACCCTATTATGCAAACGATTCATTAATTAAATATGATCCAGCAATATGATCATCGCTTATGCCGCGTCAAACGTTCAGATTTCACTGATTTTGCATCCATTTTGTATGAAACGGAGGGCGCGTTTGAATGGAAAATCAGACACACGTGAACACTTGGTAATAAATATCAATTGATCCGAGCTACCCGTTAGTATCAGTGATGATCTTAACCCTCTATGGGCCGAAATTTTGTTTTAAACATAAAAAGATTGATGGAACGGAAAGTCAACAATTATAATCCCATATATGCAGATGAAAAGAAATTTTTCAGTTTAAACAATTTTACGTTATAGAATATTATAGAATTAACATACATACGGCGTCTCATGAAAAAAAAAACAAATTATTTGTTAAAATGGCAATAAATTAGCATGTGACCTGAAAGTTACACGGGCCCATAGAGGATAAACCGCTTGAGTTTCTTACTATAATTTTCGCATTAATTGAGAGCGGTTTTGTTCACATTAATTTCCGTTTTTATTAATATCATACAATTGTGGTTTATGATAATATAAAAATTAAAAATTAGATTCATTCTTTTAACACTGTTCCTACCACGACCGGTCAAATGACCGTTTTTAAAATTTTGATTAGAATTTCATATACATAACATAATCGAATCGCGTTTAAATTTTAGACTTTTCCTCAAATATACGTATAATACATTTTTCAATATTCACTTCTTTTTTCATTGTTTATTTTCTGAGAAAAATTTGTAGTCTGTCTTACGTGGGAATGTCGAAGTAGGAATACGTGAAGTGTCGGTAGGAATAGTGTTAAGATAAGCGTTATACTGATGATTACAGAAAGCACCATGTTAAATTCTAACTGTGATATGAAAAGATAAATCTAAAAAATTCTTTTTTGCTGAAAATTACTTTTTTATATAATAATTAGAGTTAATTATTGCCATTTTTATTATTTTCCAAAAAAGATAACTATGTATTTCTTCCCGCACTTTTAGCATAAATATATATAAGAAAATTCTTTATTACTCAAACGGTTAACGATGATCAGTGGAAGCATATCTACTTGGTGTGCCTAAAGACGCGGTGAACACTTTACAGCACTAACTTCAATTCAAATAATTTTAATAATATTTACTTTTAAGTTCTCATTTCAAGTTACCATTAAAATAACTTTTTTCAATTCGAATTTATTGAATTATAACTGATACTATCGTAACAATACTATATTTTGATCATTTGTCACAATATGCATAGCAAATCATTCGATTGTTTCACCTAAACTCACCTGTAAACTATACGTATTTTATGAAACTAATTTCTATCTCAGTTTCATTCTTTTAACACGCTGAATGCCACGCTAATTTTACAGGGTTTGCCCGTGGCGCCACGATGAATTTTCTATTATTTGGTACATATACTGTTGAAGTATTAACTACAACAAATAAGTTACAGTGTGTAACTATTTTTAAACGTTTTATACTGCATTAATTTTTTCGCACCATTGCAATAACGATGGTAATAATGAAAAATTGATGAATATCGACATTTGTCCAAATTATGTATTTCTACCAATCCAGGTGACCCCTTCATACATTACGTGGTGTATGTGACCAGAGGGCATCCTAATACTCCTAAATGAGAATATACGTGTATAACATTATTCCCTGGGGATAACATTCTAAATATGCTGGCGAAATTTATGAATTTGCTCGTGAAACACTCTACATTTCTCGTATTGACCATGCAACTGTTCCAATCTCTTATAGAAAAGACGAAGCAGTGAAAAATCGATCAGCTTAAAGAATCTCAATGTATCTAGCTCGGGTCAATATAAATGCGAGGTATCCACGGAAGCTCCATCGTTCGACACTATCTACCGAGTGACTAACTTGACCGTATTCGGTAAGACCACCCTTTCCAATTCCAACCCCCTCCCCTTTCTTTTTAATATACTATAGATACCATAATACAGCAAAGTCTCGTTAAACCCTCGGAAGATGAATGCTTTACAACAGACTCGGGAGACGAAGGCAGGGTCATTTTGACTCATCATAGAATTTTTATTGCAAAATAGCATTAAGAGGAAATCATGTGTAAAAACGTATTTTAAATAGGATAGAGGTGTCGAATAAGGCTTAGCAAAAGTTAAATCATTGTCAATTGAAGAATAATTAATATTTTAGCATCGAATGGATAAAGAGAAATTATTTATGTTTTATATATAGCAGATCAGAATTATTGAACACTACACACTCTTAGTTGAAACTAAAAAAACCAAAACCCGAGAAAAGTGTATCTAATATGGTTTACCCAAGAAATATTGATTAATTCATGTATACATGAGTTTATAATGTCATTTTCACATATATTTTTATTATCTATCACCACGTAAATGTTTCTAAATAATCTTTTTTATTTGGATTAATGTAAGAGGTATGTTTATCGTAAAATATTTTATTCCATTTGATTCTTGATCGTACGTCAGTCACCATATATTTATACAATATTTTATTATTTAATGCCCAGCGACGCTCTTCTGCTATATTCAGAATCTTGGATATAGGCCATATCAGAAACGTTGAGAGCAAAAAGCGTTATTTTTATTAAAAAGAAGATTTGTATCAATTAAATTACTGGAGCATATTATTAATCAGATATTTTTAGTAAACATATTTGCATTTATAGAATTTTTAAACTTACTTTCTTCGAATGTGATGTAAAATTGTCACTAAAATACTTTTCCTTCGTTAATTGTTAATCGTACGATGTTGCAATTATAGTATGTCTGTTTACACATGTTTAAGTACCAAATCAGTATAAAAGCTTAACTACTTTTATAGCTTATTTTACGAGATATTACGAACGACCATATTAGGAACATAGATCTTATTCGATACTTCTACCCTATGCTCTTTACTTTTTGTATATTTTGTATGATTCTCACAAATAAATTTATTATATTACAATTTTAGCGTTCTATACTGTTTTTTATACCGAGTCAAAGTGACCCTACATTCGTCGTACGAGGGTTAACCGGCTCCACGGGTCTGAATTATTAATATCGTTTTTCCGTTATGAAGTAGAAATGTATTTATTTCAAAGATAATATTTGAAACTGACTGAAAAAGATAATTTATTTATATCGTACGAAACATAGATTTTATTTGAGAACAATTGCCAAAGAAATATTAAAAATTTTGACTACCATTCTGTCATATGTAATCGTTGCAAAGTGTCACTGATAACATCTAAAGAACAATTTGTAACATGAAAACACAATTTTTGTTGAAAAAAAAATTGATAGAAAACGAAGTTTTTAATTTTTGCCACGAAATATCGCGTTGTGGGCCATTGTTCGCTGGTTGAATAAATAATCGACCGGTTAATCCAAAATTAATCTCTCTTAAGAAGTGAATTCGATAAAAATTCTTCTCCCTCTTGCTTGTTACAAATTAACCTAATAACAATTTATGTTCACAGTATTGCCCAAAAAAGGTCCGGAAATAACAGGTCTGTCCTCGCATTATTCCATCGGTGAGAATGTGACAGGAAATTGTACCGTTTGGTCATCCGTGCCAAAGGCCACTCTTCATTGGACTGTCAATGGAAAACCGGTAAAACGATCGCCTGTCATGTTTCTGGTCGAATATACTACGGGCCACAATACAGCCGAGTCATAAACTAAACGGCACCTATTAATGTCACCGCACTCGAAACCGCCGGCATGCACCCTCCGTTCTGCTTTTTTTTTGTGTTTCCACGCAAACAGACTCGGATTCCAGTTTTTCCTCGATCAAGGAAACGGATATAGAAAAGGGGATGATAAACTCTTAAAATACTGTACTCCATAGTAATTTCTGTTCAAATTTATTAATTGTTGTAAATACTGCACACAGAATGAAAGATGATTTATAACCAACAGTACAATGGCTGATTTTCTCGTCAGTACGAGAAAAATAAAGACAGAGCTGCCGTTTAAGCACCGTTAACACGTGTTACCCTCTTTTCCTTCACACTTAACACGTTCCATGCGTATAATTGGAATACAAGCTTTCTGGCCTACAAAGTTTTGACCGCCGTACAAGGTAGATACATTTAATAAAGGGAGAAGTCCAATATAGTGCAGAGCTGGAAAGATTGCATTTGAAATGTCAGGGGGCAAGGGGGTCTCTTCCTCCACCAAACTTCACCTTTTCTCGTCACAGTGGCCCCTCATATTCAAACACACGCTTCCTAATAGTTCATCATACTATATCTCTCTGTCTCGACGCGTCCCATTCACTTTCCTTATCCCACGATCTATTAATACAGTGCAGAGCTGGAAAGATTGCATCTGGAATGTCAGAGGGGTAAGGGAGTCTCTTCCTCCACCAAACTTCACCTTTCGTTGTCACAGTGGTTCCTCATATTCAAACACATGCTTCCTAATAGTTCGTCATACTATCTCTCTCTGTCTCGACGCATCTCATTCACTTTCCTTGACTCGCAATCTATTAATACAGTGCAGAGCTGGAAAGATTGCATCTGGAGTGTCAGAGGTGTAAGGGAATCTCTTCCTCCACCAAACTTCACCTTTCGTTGTCACAGTGGTTCCTCATATTCAGACACACGTTATATAGTAGTTCATACTATATCTCTCTGTCTCGACGCATCTCATTCACTTTCCTTGTCTCGCAATCTGTTAGCAGGTGTGACCGCTTCGGCCAATAGTACGCTATGGCTGAGAATGCGTATGAGATCAGGTGGCAATCTCCCCACTGACGAACCTGGATCCCTAGTTCTTTCAGATGCAATCTTTCCAGCTCTGCCCGATATTGTGTATTGCTGGCAAGAAATGCTGCAGATGGTATTCAATTGGTCCGCGAACAAGAGACACGCCCCATTTCACGCACATTTTTGGCTTCAGCGTATTATTGGCTCAAGCAATTACACACGCCATCTATCGTGTTAACGTGCAACGTCAAGAACCTATGCGTAATGGTTGGGGGGGGGGAGGCAAGTCGAGAGTGGGGATCGACGCTGCGAATGAGGAATTCCTCTTGCCTCTGTACCGTCCTGGGAGACTTCTTTTCAGCTCCACGCAGTATTGTGTGTTGAGACAAAGACTGGGGAAAATAATGCAAGTTTTTATTAGTTACAATCCCGATAAGTCTATCTTTGTTCTAGCACAATTATACGAATAGAGCCCATGTATTTTCATCGTTCGTCGAAAAAAGAAAAATTGCTGGCCTTTTTTCTCATCAATCTAACAAAAACGCTGTCCTCTTTCACCTGTGCCCAATCACGGTTCGAACAATACTTCTCCGATTGTCACCTTGCTTGTCATCTTAACACTTAGTCAACTGAACGGGGAGATCTCCCATTTTTTCCTCGACAAAGCGCTGCTAGATTGATTCTATTTAGTTTTATTATCAATTAGTCTTGAACTAGTGTTGAATTCACTAAAAATTGTAGTTTGGAAAAGCAGAAAATGCATTTTATGAGCTGTGAACAACGCTAATTCAAGACTAACTAATAACAAAAATAAATAGAATTAATCGCGGCACCCTTGTTGGCTGAGTGTTAACCCTTTGCACTCGAGAGGTGACTGTTAATCATCTAATGATGCTAACTTCAAAAATTTTCAAATTCAAACTATTTACTAAGATTCGCCTACATTAAACTTCATTTAGTTTAGTTAAGTGATATACTAAAATTTACATACGTGTATGACTATTTAACGTCTGAGTTTAACTAATAAACAAACTAACTGAAAATTTGCGAAACTATCATTTCGTGACCAACAGTCTCTTTCTGAACGCAAAGGGTTAAGACGATTTATGCCTCGAAAGCGTTTGATTTCCTGCGTATCTTTCATTTCCAATTCACACGTACACGTACAAAACTTTTGCAACGACGACGCAAAAGCGATATCAGCCTGTGCATCAACGGATCACATAAACAAATACGGAGTTATGGCCGCGATACTTAAATGGCGGCGCTGCCTTTAGATCCTAAGAGTAAAACAGATTAACCGAATGTTTAACTAACAAATGTAAAAATTTGTAGCTATTAATTGCCGTTTCGAGCACTTAGAGTTTCTCTTCGTACATCTGAATGTGCTATTTACATTGCATAAAATTTGTTTAAAGGCAAAGCTAAATACCTTCGTACGGCCCTGACTGAAGCTTTGAGTACTTATCTGTCTACATTTCTGTCAATTTGTCCGTTCTGGCACCCGAAACGTGTTTACTTTGACGCTTGCAGGATATTACTACGTAGCTATGTCGTGGCCCGGATTATAATTACACAAGTACTAATATTAACACCTTCCCTGTTCTCCTTAGCTAAAGCCGGCCTGTCTGAGGCATTTAATTAATCGCTAGGTTAATCTACAACTCGAACACGTGTTGCAAAAGCTTGTATAAATTATTCGGATGTAACGACAAAAGTTGTTAAGCTTTGATAAAAACAAAGAAATAGAGACAGAACAAAAAGAAAAAAATGATAAACTCGTGTTTCTCAGATATTCAAAAACTTAAGCAGTTAACAAAGAGGAGACAAACAAAAAATAGGGCGATTCCCTTTTTTTCCTTCTTCGCTTCTGTTTAAAAATTTTTAACGCTAGAACTACCAACGATTAAAGTACACTTATTTGCATGAAAGAAAAATTAGAAAGAATATAAAAAACAAATCTTTATTTATATATTCTGCAGAAAAATCATAGTAAACTTTGAAAGCTTTACCACAGTGAATTTATAAAGTTGCTACGAGTAATCGTCAATTCATTGGTCATTTTGACTGTTTTGGTAATCCTAGTGTTAAATTCAAGTGAACTTGGTTTTATGTGCATCGAAAACTTTAGATCGATCAACCCTTTTTGATCGTTTGCACTCGAAAGATGGCTTTGAATCAACAAATGATATTAGTTTTAGATAAATTTTTGAATATAAAGGGTCAAGCAGTTATATTTATGGATTTTAATGTTATTTAATTGAATTAAATAAACTTGGACTACGTAAATTTTTAGTATGCTGCACTCGGAAATTTTTGAAATACGCTATTCGAAGGTTGAGAGCCGTTTTTGGAATCTAAAGGATTAAAGTTATGTTAGACTTGAGTTTTGATTCGTGCTGGGATTAAATTAAGTTTTGTTATGCTGCGCTTAACATAAATTATCATATAACCACAACATTCCAGGATACGCAAAGTACAGAATCGACATATTTTAACAGATATATTTGAAAAAGGATTAGATGGTGTTAGAACGAAGAAATGAATATTTATGGCATTGTCTTTATCGCAATAATATCTGACCATTTCGAATCATTAATCGATGCAAGTCGAAAGGGAATCCCTAATAACCGTTTGATTACAGTCTGGCACCAATTTGGCACTAAACCTCTACACGATTTGGCCACAAAACCGTATCCATCTGGGCCATTTCGTCATTGATTTTCGTGTCCCTCCTCGTGCCAAACTTTGACACCACATTTACACCAAAAAACAAACCGAGCCTTGGTACCGTAACCCGGACGCCAGGATTTGATGTATTTTTGTCGGCAAGCTTCACTACAGTTTTGCAATCGATTCAGTATCGTTTATACTTTTTATTTATTTATTTATTTGTTTGTTTGTTTACGAGAAAAATCCATTAGAGCGCATAAAAAAGACACAGTTTAATCGTAAAAGTTTAAACAACGCAACAATTGAAATGTGAAGCTAGCATGAGTAGAAAAGAAGTCAATATATTTACAATAAATGTTAATATTCTTTAGATATCCTTTTGCTGCAAATTATTTTGCAGCGTTTTAGTGACAAAGGTTGCAGCAAGCATTTAGGAGATCTGACAACGACAGATTTGACTCTCAAGCGCACTCCCGTCCATAAGTCGTTGAACAGTTACAAATATTGAATAAAATATTTTTCATGTTAGACTACTTTTCCGGTAGAACTTTAAAAAAAGAATGTAATTTAACCCTTTACACGGCTTTGTCGAGTGTGACTCGACGTCAGCTTTTGTCACAGTAATTTCTGTATCGAGTCACACTCGACATTTTTAAAGTGCCATTTTAAGTACAGTAGTGGACGAAAGTTTAAGACCAAAGAGTCAACGAAATTAAACAAATATAAGTTACAGCAATGTTTGAGAGCTACGTTTAATATAATTAATGAAAAAAAAATAAGTACCACTCAAGGAACTGTCGTTTGAAGTAAATTTCAAATAAACCACCTAAAATACTAGAGAGTAATTGGCAATAAAATTGAAAAATAATTCGGAGTGCAAAGAGTTAAGTATTTTAACACCCCTCTCTGCTTTAAGAGGGATCCTCAAATATCTTTTCAAATAAAACAGATAAGACACTAGGGAGTTATCAGTAACAAAATTGAAAAATATATCGGAGTGCAAAGGGTTAAGCATTACAAACACGAGCTTTCGTTTTCGTGAGATACACTAAGTATCGGATGATTTATGGACAAGAATGTACACATTGATAAAAGTAATTTTTTAAGAAATAAAACTGAAAGTTTTCTCAGCTTGACACTATTCCTACCGACACTTCACGTGTACCTATTACTACTGCGACATTCTCACATAAAACACATTACAAATTTTTTTCAGAAAGAAAACAATGAAAAAAGAAGCGAATATTGAAGAATGTATTATACGTATATTTGAGGAAAAGTCTAAAGTTTAAAGGGGATTCAATTATGTTGTATATATGAAATTCTAATCACAATTTTAAAAACGGTTGTGGTAGGAATAGTGTTAAAAAAATTCTTATCGTTGAAACTTCGCTTGTAAAATACACTCGTGTAATATAGAGAAAGCAAGGAGAGCAGAAAGAAATCTTTTTCGTTGAATTTTCACTCGCATTAGGAACGCGATCGATTAAATATTACGTTCACTTCCGTTGCAGGTCCCGGACGAGAAAACGATTAAATATCGGGAGAACAAAACCTTGTATCCTACGGAACCAACAAACAGTCTTGGATTACACATAACGCTGGGACCGTCGTATTTCGAGAATGTCGACAGGAAGACAACGGTGACGATAAAGTGTATCGCGCGAGTCAGCTCGAACACGCTTGAAACAGAGGAAATCGTCTCGATTAGTTACGTGAACGCCAATAAGCAGAGATTGAACGCAGAAAATACTAACAGCGAGGGACACAGCATACGTTCCATACACGCTCACCGTTTCTGGCTTCTCTCGCTCGTAATCTTATACCTTACCACGTGACACGTTTGCACGTGAAATATTTCGTTTGAAGAGGAACACGTTGTGTCATCGTTATTCACGGTATTCATCCAACGATGGTGCCCTCTCTCTCTCTCTTATCCGTCTAAAACCCACTAGTTTGATAGTTACAAGTTCAATTATACGATATATGTGGTCTGGTCCAGAAGTGACGAGGTTATGTTGTTCGTAAAATGTTTTCCAGATCGCTTTTTAAAGATCAAAATAATCGTTCACGAAGTAAGCAATTTTTTTTTTAGAAATCTATTGGAAATGGGGTTTAATATTACTAAATGAAATAAGCTATTATCTAAAATACTTTAATAGATTGTATCATACTTTGATTTACTTTAATACTTTAACAAATTTACTTTAATATTGTACTAATATTATACTTTACTTAATTAACTAATTCACTTTAATATTTCATTAAATTTACTTTGATACTAATATTATACTTTACTTAACTAACTAATTTAGTTTAATGTTTTACTACTTTAATTTATTATATTATTTAACACAAGGAAGGTGCAGCTCTGACCGTACTTCACCAGCTTTGGCAAACGGAATGGCTCGAAATTCCTACGAAATTCAAAATTCCTCATCTGGATCCTTTAACCCCTTTGTTCTGTATATTAACGTTTTCTTACTTTGTAAATTACCAAATATGGCTTGGGTTCTTGGAAGAAACCTTTCAGAAAGTACGTTAAGAGAAAGCTGGTTTTCGGTTAATCATACTTGCTTCGTAATATTTCTGTATTCAAATTCCAGCAAAAGCAATATACAGATGGAAATATTTTTCATATTTCTGGAAAGGATAACAGAAATTTTCGTTCGTTATACTGTTCAGTTAATTGGTCATGATATTATTATAAGTGTAATCTATCACGGGCCCTCGATGCGTTAAGATAACGTTTCAATTACAAATATTTTTCGACTGTTTACATCGTTGAAGTTTTAACATTGTGATAATAAATAATTGTTAAGCGAATTCCTAGAATTTTTATTCACAACTACCTATTTGTTAAAAAAAAAAAGAACGGAAAAAAGGATTGAAAATAAAATGTTGTATCAGCGCAGTGTATTACTCATATGAAAATAATTTTTTACTGTTTTGAGTAACGTTTAATTTTGAAACAGAGGAACTGAAATCTAAGGAACAAAGGGACTGAGCATTATCAATCTGAGTCACAAAACAAGCGGTCTCGTTACTTTTGAAATAGATCACATACCATACATTATCAAGTTTGCGAAGCAAACGGACAAACGAAAACCTTTAAAAGTGTTCTCTCTTTATTTCATCCTTCTTCAGTAAACATTCCATGTACTCAGTGATTCCTTTTGTTTATTTTCGAATGTTTTAGAAGTTGCCACACTCTAAAAGATTAAAATTCCTTGTATCTTGTGTACACAAAATAGAATGGAAATAAGAAAGCACTTTCGATACTGTTTCGTTTGTCCGTGTACGCTGTGATATTAAAGATAAGACGTATCGAGGTGTAACAGTAATCGTGTTAACGTTTTTATCCACTAATTATTACGAAGTCGATCCAAACAAACGTTTTGAGTCCCAAAAGAATTCATATTTTGATTATGTTTTTTTTTATTTATTTGATACCTAAACGAATTAAATTAAATGCATACCAAACAGTATATAAAGAATTTATTTATTGAAGAATTTCGATTTGTATCGATTTCTAAAATTATACGAAAGTTAATGTAACAGGATTCTCAGAGTTTATACGATTTGTTTGAAATTCCACTGCCCACTTAAAGAAACATTGATGTAATTGAATTGAAAAAAAAAAACGATATAACACGATGAACGAAATAAGGAAAGTATTAATTAATTAGTCACTCGTATAATAATTAATCGCTAAGTTAATCTTACATCTGTAATCCGTATACATGTTTCAAAAATCTATATAACCTATTAGGAGATAATGATTAAATTTTTTAAGTGTAATAAACAAAAACAGGGATAACATTAAAAAAAAAAGAAAATGGTAAAACCTCATTTTTCTTGGATATTTAAAAAGTATTAGAAGAAGTATGCTGAAGAAGGCGGTATAGTCATGGCGCCACATAACGACGTTTAGGTCAACTGTAGACCACATATTGTAAAGTAAGTGCACCTAATTTTGTTTTCCTGAACTGAAAATTTATCAGATTTATAGAAACTTTAAAGTTACCTTTTTCTGAAAATATTTTTTCTTATCAAAAATATGATAGTAGGTATTTCTTCGTACACATATTTAGTTAGTAGGCAAATTTATTACAAATATGTATATATGAATATTTTTTTTACACATTATGAGATTCGATATTAGATGCACTTACCTTATAATAATAATATAAAAACAAAGGTTCTATGGGTGGACCGTTTCTCGATTTTATAATCGAATTTAATGATTAAGAATTAAATATTTGTTAAAAATAAACTGAGAATTAGAAAAATCAATTCAGAAAGCAATTATTTCAGCCACCTTATTTTGTTATACCTTTTATATTGTTTGACGAACTGACAATGAGAATCATGGTAATGTAAAATAAAATTTTAAGAATATAACTTGCTTAGTTTTATATACAACTTCATTCTATACTAAAATTATAACAAATACATCTTCACGTTTTTGAAAAATATACTAACTCCCTTGTAATAATGATGAACCATAATTTTATCTAAAACAATAATATGCTGACTTCTACCACTATGCTTCTCATTTCTTGTTTTAAATTGTTAAACTCATTTTAACGTTGACTACAGCATCCTATTATAAAGAATAGGTATTAACATGCGAAAAGAAGGACCTTGTAAAAATTGCTACATTATATTACTTCTAACTTTTTATGTTTTCTTCGAGGTAAATAAACATTCGATCAATTATCATATGGTATTCTCATTAAACGGATTTTTTACGTGCAAATATTTTCATGATTATTTCTGTAAAAATTCTACGAATTAATGTCTGATTCCTGTTCATTGAGCATACTGAAAAATATTCACGTAATGCTGTAATTACATATTCGTTCGAAGCGATTTAAAAGTCAACAAAGCGTAACCGTATCTAGAAATGAGCGTAAAACTTAAATACTCGTTTAATCGTGATAATCTGTCGTAATACAAATATTTTTATCGTAATAGAGACTTTAGAAGTACAAAAAGAACCTTCGACATCTTGAATCGATTGTGAATAGCATAAATTTAACACGTGTAATTCTTTTTATAAATGCTTGTTTTGAAAGTATGATTATCAATTGAAGTATCAGAGGAAAAACAATAAAAGTCCATTTCTAGTAAATTTCCCTGATAATGGTAATTTTGTGGCTATCTAGATGTAGATACAACTCGATTGAACAGAAGAGAAATTTCCAACGCGCATGCTTAATATTAGAACTTACCGATCTAACGATTGAAATACATTTACTTGTAGCAAAAAATACATATCATTAAAGAAAAAATTATTAATATATATCTGGCACAGGAAATTATAGTAAGTTTTTGAAAATGCACCCTAATATACATTAACTATATACTTATGTAATAAATTTGTAAAACTTCTATGAAAAATTACGAATTAGCTATTTTTACCATATTGGTAATTCTAATGTTAAGTAGATGAAAAGGTTTGTATGGCAATTCCCACCATTCTACGGTTTCACATAACATTTTTTAATATAGAATTTTCCCCTGCTTCCTCTTTTTGATCTAATTGGCTGCAATCACAGACATAACACATCATAGTTAGCTGAGTAATTATTAATAATATTTCAAAAGATAAGAAAAATCTGGAACGAACATTTTTTTTTAAATATTAACCTTTTTTCTTATTTATAAATTTATACTCCTGTCTTTTAAGCTTTTCGTCTTTTTTCCAAATCCTAATTGATACCTTAATAAATGTTTACGTTAAAACTGAAGTTAGAAGTAACGTCCATGAGATATAAAGCTAATTAACTCCTCGATCATTATTACCTGCATTATAAGAAGGTGATCGCGTAGAAGACAGCTCCATTGAACCACCTGTATCTTAGTTTAACTATATCTCACCATCAGTTACATGTTGCATAAAATTTCGTAACATATTAACTGTATATTTATGCTTTTGATTTATAACACCATTATTGTATCATAACTTATCATCAATCTCTGATATACTAGCGACACAAACAACAAATCATCAAATCTACTTTATCAAACATGGGTAATGATTTAATCGAAAACCATGATGCCAAAAAAAGACTGGTGACTGTTATTCGTGAAAAATAAGAAATTACTATCAAAATTGTAACAATATTATTTTCAGCAAATATTCGTTCCAGGGACGTTTTAACAGCATTACAGGCCCCAGGGCAAAGCAATACACTGGAATCCATATCTACATGGGCACTCACAGAAACGAAGGTACTAAAAATGGAACGCTGATTCAATTAAACATATATCATTCGACCGAATTAAATAATTATATAAATATTTAGACAGTTAAAGTTTAGCACTTTCGTTTCCGTCTACAAACTAACTCGTACCTCGGGACCCCTAGGCTCATAAGGCTGGCAACTGCCCAAGCATGCCTACATACTAATTGTAAGACGGTCGTGATCCAATCAAATATATTTCAACTTTTAAATGATACAATTTATAGTAACTTTTTTTTTTTAAAGAGGGTTTTGACAAGGGACAAAATGCAATAAGAAGATATAGGCCAAAGAGAAAAGGACAAAATTATATTAAGTTAAACTTAAAATAAAAATAGATAGACTCTATTGTCGAAACAAAGATAATTACACATTATACATATAATTGTATTACAGTAAAACGTAGGTAAGAGAGAGTGGGAAGTGTGAGTGAGAGAAGCGGGTGTATTAGGCTAAGCAACAGAAATGTAAACCAAGTTCACTTTTCTTGGTTGTGGAGCTGAAAATAAAGATTATCTATCGGTCTAGTAAATTTTTGTACTTATAATATTTTTTTTCACTCCAAAGCATCTCAGTGTAATTTACATAAAGAAACAATCATGGAAAGATAAGTAAAATAATACTGTGATAAAACTACAGGATCGAAAAAAAACAAGAAACTATAAAAGACCGAGAAATAAATGGAAGATAATAAGAGGAGCGTAAAGAGATCGAGGATTAAGCGTGCACAGAATTAACGTGCTTCGAAGATAATGCCGGTGATTATCAGCCACCGATCACGATGTCGCGTTGGCCTAAGTAAGTCTTTAACAATGATCACGCGTCGAAGTTGCTCGATGTGTACTCGACACGTGCACAAAACGTGGAGGCCGAGATCGAGCGTACACGTGCGTCGATATCTCGAACCAATGAAGTATCAAGCTTTTGTCTCACCTCTCGAGGCTCGTGGTGTTCGAGAGGTAATCCCGAAGCTGTGATTGGTCAAGCGAGTTTCCTCTCTGCTAGACTACACTACGATTAGATTGTTTTCGATGCGCGACACTTACACGGGATTACGCGCGAACACATCGATCGTTTGTGTCCGCTTCATTTTCCGAACGTAAAATCAGATATGTCTCTCGGTGTGAACGCATACAAGCGTGATCAAGCGATAAAAGTAAAAGAACAGACGAAGTCGAAGAACGATGTGATTGCGAGATGTGACGCGACCTCGGAATTTCATTCGAAACTAGATTACTCATTCTCTAAATACCAACTGCAGATTCATGATTCGGAATAATGACAATCGTTATTAATTTACCGATCGATCAGTCGGATGATCAAGTTATTCGGCGCACGATGTTCACTGGTTTCTGCTTTTGCTCACAGAGAATTGATTTCAACGAGAAGAATTTCGATCAGAATCACCCTGTTGAAATATCGTCAAGAGGAAGAGGAGAAAAATGTTTTATATACAGTAGCGAACAAAAGTTTAAGACCAAAGGGTTGAAGGAAACAAATAAATTTATTAATAAGAAATAGCACGATAAATAAAATTCGTATTCCGTGCTAATCAACAGTGTTTTACCATAATGATTAAAATAAGTATACGAACAATATTTGCATACCATAAAACTATATTTTACATTGTCCTGCCATCTTAAAGTTTTGTCCGCCACTATACTTATTTATTTCGACTGATAAATATATATTTATACGAAATTTTGCAAAGAATAAAATATAACAACATAACAAATAACAATTAACGCATAACAAAACAAGGAATAAGGGCAAAAAACTCAATAAAAAGCAATTTTGAAAATCAAAGCTTTAAATGATTTGCAAGAACCTGAAAATAAGTAGGTGTTAATACGGTTTCAGATAAAATTGAAAAGATCACAGGCTTGGGCTATTAAATCAGAAAAGCTAAGATTTAATTTACAGTGTAAAATACTAAAAGAAAAAATACAAGACTAATGAAGGAAATGGATAAGAAACAAGAAAAAGAGAAAGGAAAAGGAAAGAAAGTAAAGTTGAACGTGCCAGGGGTAAGGAAGAAGACCAAGAGGTAGGGAAGAGTCGCAAAGAGAAATGGGGAACGAGGAAGGGGAGAGAAAGAGGGAGAGAGATAGGAGAAAGGGAGGGAGAATGGAGAATTGGCGACTCGCAAGATGCTTTGAGAGCCGCGTTCGGATTAATCTCTCGCGGACATAAGACATAATGCCACCGAGCTGCTCAATTACGCTCGAATTAGCAGTGCACGAGGGGTTCCCCTTCTCCCCCAACCACTTCTCTCCTCGAGATTCTGTACTCTCAGTGTCCCTTGCACGCTCTCCACCTCGTGCACAATCTACCAGGGCCTTTGAAACGCTATATAAAGTGAGAAACTTCCTCAGTGACTCTGTATTGGCGTGTTAATGCGGCATTACGATCCGGTCGGGTAATAGCCGCCGGATAAAATCGAACTGAAAAACGATACAGTTTTCAACTTGACGCGATCGATCTCGCGTGCTGCTACACTTCGTCTCTCCGTTCGCGTTTCCTCGAATTCGACATCGAAATTGACGCGTCCTCTCTTTTTCGTTGTTAACTTACGTCGTTCGTCGATTGCTTTTCTTCTGCTCTCGCATCGCTCTCAGAGGATGATCCGACTCGAAACACGTGCCTGCTGACAGTATACCTACTCCGTGAGATCCACGACAAACCTGTTCTACACCACGAACGAAAGGAGATACGTTTCTCGTGTACCATGATCTATTTACGCAATAAACTATTTGGGTAGGTAATTTTCATGAGTATTGTTACCCTTCGTTGAACTTCGAACGAAATAACTAAAAAAAGACTTTACGATTTCTAATCTCGATAGTCGATTATCGAATTCAGTAACATACATTGCAATGTAGTTATCACGCAGAGCTAATGACAAGTCATCGTTATAATTCGCGCAGAAATATCGAGCGGTGGCATCGATTGATCCCCACAGTATTCAACACCGTGTGCAGCTTGCAGCTGCAGGGTTCCAATCAGTAAATTGAAAAAGACTCTCATTTGACTCATAATTCACTTATTATTAGTATAAGTCTTGTTTAATCATTAGAACTTTGCAAGAAATTTTACTATATATAAACTACTGTCAGCAATAAATAGGTTAGAAATTTCAGCCGAAAAACCAATTCCAAATTGACACTTTATAATACAATAATACAGCACCTAATCGGAAATCAAGGACTTCCTGGTTCCAATGTTTGAAGCATGTCTACTTTATCGCCTTATATTACTGCGGGAATTGTAACTTTCATAAGTATCGTTACCTTTCGTCGCGCTTTAATAAATCCGTGCTGTGAGTGAAATCGTTGAAACCCTAAACGACATTACGATCGTGCACGGTTGCAATTTCGATTCGCGCCACTCAGTCATGGAACAGAACAGTAAACACCAATGCATTTCATCGCTGCTGTATGACACGCGGTAAACGTCGACACGCCTGTTCTCACTCATCGCGCAAAGCTTCGTTATGTATGCAGCTTTAGGCGCGCGCACCCTATACACACAGTTAGAATTTGCTATGAACGCCAGGATGTGCTGCGATTCGTTTTCGTAGCCCCGTCAACTGACCCGAATACATACACACATGCTGGCTCCCCTTTTCGTTGTCCGTTGCTCGCTCTCGCCTCTTGTCCCTCTCTATTTTTATGGACAAGCTCTACACACGTGTAAGCACCAAGCCAAAGAACGAACAATCGTTCTCGTCTTGGAGATCGAAAGAACGCTTCCGATCCTTCGTTCAAGACCTATTATCCAATCAGCAAACACACGAATCAAAGATACTATAAATTATAACTAATGAACGAACAGCCATGCTCAATTTACAATAGCAGACTACTTGTTACGCGTATCCTTAGAAGAACGCCCTCTCTATGACCGCGAAAGTCAACGTGCTACAACTGAAAACACTGTTGCAGTTCTTTTTCTTTCTTGCCCTAGTTGTTTACTTTCTTCGTCAGTTCTTTGTCAAATTATATCATAGATTTGGGACGAGTTTAATTTAATATGAATTTTGAATATAATTACATTGAACTTTCAATTTTCGTTTTTTCACGATTATTGCACACAGTTTAACTATCGCAGGTGTATACAATTTGACAAACATTTTGATCAACCTTATTTTTCACCTGATAAATACATTTTACAGTTTATGAACCAGTAATTTTTATGTTCACATAAATATATTACTGAATGTATTAATATATCACTATTATCTGAGCATCGTGTGATTTTTTTCTGTACAGCATAACTTGGCCGTGCACTTTCGTAGCAAACCTTATACGCAATATCGCTATATCATGGCGAATATATAGCAACATCCTCAATTGCCAACCTTTTACTATTTTTGCTCCAGGCTACTTATTTAATGTCCCTTTTCAGGAGTTAATTGGTCCCAAGCACCAGATAAGAATCTCAGTTACATGACATACTTAAAAAATTCACTAAACAAACATTTAGAGATATCATGTAATGATCTAAAAATTAGTGTGGCAAAATTATACTCTCCTGGTTTCTATTGTATCGTCAAAATAAAAAAAATTATGTTTTTGAATATAAATCATTTTATAAACACGTTGTAATGCCCAATAAACCGTTAATCCGATATATATATGTAATCTGTTACAGAGGTATACATTCGATCAGCATGAAACATCTAGCCGTATTAATTTGCGCATTGTTGGGATTTCTTGGGCTCGCTAACGCTCTCCCTCGAGAGGCAACCACTTACGAAGGTTTGTCGTTATTTTCCGTTTATTCGAGCCATACCAACTTTTTATCGTACGGCAGACTACAGGAATTCGATAAAATATACACGCTGCTCGTGAAGATGTTGTCGTTGATAAAACCTATCTTATTAGTATATGTAATTCCGTCGTGCAACACTGATTGCACTCTCCAAGACTCACGGTAACCGCGATTTTCAAGGTCACCGTGGCTTTTTTTTTTGTTTTTTTCAAGCTTTATAAAATACTGTCTGCGTTTAAACACGTGCGCGCTTTATAATGGGCAGATTTTAATTTTGTGATATAACAGAAAACAAGAATCAACATGTTAATCAAAGTGAGCTAAGATTATCAAAATAATTTTCTGATAAAAGGCTTCCGAAAAACATGGAGATAAGTCACTTACTTCAAAGATTAAATAAATAAACAAATGAAGTAATTACATAAGATTTTTCCTAGTATGCTTTGAAAAAGCAATTTAACGTCTACAGTTCAAAACGTGTTACTTATAGTATGCACTAAAAGTCATAAACAGAAAAAATTAAAAATCGTTGGTACACGGTATAAATCTTGAAATTGAAAGAAACAATAATAATTTTTTAGGTGTAAATCTTGTTTTATCATCTATTTTCTAAATATGTATTATCGACACAAAATTCGTGATCTAGTAATTAGATTCATTAAAAGTTCACCAGCTGACCGCAATCCTTTCCAGATATGTCCTATTGGCTAAAATCTGGCCAACAAAATCTTCGAAGAATTCTGGCTTATCGAAACAATGAAAATCGTGCGAAGAATGTTATTATCTTCATCGGTGATGGCATGGGAATATCTACGATCACGGCCGGTCGTATATACAAAGGCCAAATGAAGGGTACCACCGGTGAAGAATATAAATTAGCTTTTGAAAAGTTCCCCAATACAGGTTTCGCCAAGGTATATGAATATCCACGCGTACAACAAAATTTCATCTCGATTTTATCGAACTATATCGAAAATGTCTATTGCACCTTCCCGCCATTTACAGACGTACAACACTGACAAGCAGGTGCCCGACTCGGCTGGCACGGCCACCGCGATATTTTCCGGTGTTAAATGCCGTTACAAAGTGATCGGGCTGGACACGAAAGCTTCGTTTAATCACTGCGACAAGCACATCAATCAAATGAGTAAAGTGACAACGGTCGCAGATTGGGCGCAACAAAGTGGCATGGACACCGGTGAGTAATCTAACCTAAACTTGTGTTGCGATCGAGAAGAAAAGAGAGAAAGGGCTATTCGATAATGGGATAACCACATTGATTGCATTAAATGGATTGTACGGTTGCGTGCATGCACAACGCATGTATATGGACGGTTACCGTGTGTATACGGCTACCCAAACATAACCAATCAAATAATCGATGCACATATGCATGTATATACGTATAGATAAAACCGGCACGCGCGCAAACGTGACTCGCTGGCAACAACGACCGACTCACGGTCAGCTACCGGTGTTAAGTATTAAGCATCAGTATCGAATAGACCTTGTCGAAACGAGCGCGAAAACGACACGGGAGAGGAGGTCACCAGTCGACCTTCCGCTTTATCTAGGGCGTAACGCGCGCGTAACCTCTGCGCTGCGCTCTTTACGATCCCTTTCCGATTCCGTTTATTGAGCACGATATGCGGAACAAGTAAAAAAAGTCTATTCTCACGCAGAGTAGTTCCTGGGTTGTTGGTCGCCCAGGTGCAAAAACAATACAACCGTTCTTATTGACACATTGAAGACGGATGACGTGAATTCACGTTTGTTATTTTTCAACCGTTGCAGACGAGTGACGTGAATTCACGTTATTGACTGCCGAAAGAAAAATACTAGTCCTTTATCGAGCGATCTTTTCAAGCATATCATACAAAAAAGAAAAATACTAGAAGTAGTATTATATATGCTCATAAATTTTTAATAATGTATTATACTTAATAAATTTTACACTGTGTTTTCGAAATTATCACTTTTTATTTATACAATTTCAACAAAGTATGCAGGGAATTCAGGCTATATACTTTTCATCACATACCGTCTTCAACGTGTTAATTTAATATTATCCGAAGAATTCGAAGAATTGTTGTTTATTCACGCATACGGTCCGTACGGTTGATTCCCAATCAGTTTCACTTGCAAAGTTTTAAGCGTGCAATGAAAATATAATGACGGAGGGGGAAACCAAGCCACGTTGCATCTACCCTTTCTCGTACAGACCTAACAAAAACTCTGTTCTTCTCTTTTACCCCTTTTTTAGCCTAGACAATACTTCTCCGACTACTCAACCCAGCGATAATCCTAAAGTGACTTGTACAACGAAGGCACCTTTAACCCTTTCACTACTATGGGCGTGTATATGCGTCTGACGAAAGCTACTATTATGGACGCGTATACGCGTCCCTGGTGAAATTTACTCGCGTGGATTATGGACGCGTATATGCGTCTCTGGCAAAAGTTATTCTCGTGGATTATGGACGCGTATATGCGTTTTTGGCGAAAGTTACTCGCATGGATTATGGACGCGTATATACGTTTTTAGCAAAAGTTCCTCGCATGGGTCATAGACGCGTATATGCGTCTCTGGCAAAAGTTACTCGCGTGGATTATAGACGCATATACGCGTCTGTGGCGAAATTTACTCGCATAGATTATGGTCACGTATATGCGTTTGTCAATTTTTCCTCGCTCCCATTTAGAGCAACACAATTGCTAATAGAGCGCCGGAGCATTTCAACCGACAGTATTTACCAAAGGGTTAATATCACTGTAACGCAACGGTACAAAACTTCCGAATCTCATTTTTCCTTCAAAGTCGCTTTCCGTCGCAATTACCGCCAAAGGAGAAAGAAGTCTGCCACCTCTAAAATCAGCTACCTCAAAGCTGTTCACCCGAAAGGGTTTCCCTGGCGGAATTCCTGGCCGATTTTCGTTCCCCGCGATCGATACGTCGTCTCAGACGAGAGCGAAATTTCCTCACCTGGATTATGGACGCGTATATGCGTCTCAGGAGAAAATTACTCGCATGGATTATGGTCACGTATATGCGTTTGCCAATTTTTCCTCGCTCCCATTTAGAGTAACGCAATTGCAAATAGAGCGCTGTCCACGTGGAGCACTTCGACCAGGAGTATTTAGCAGTCAAAGGGTTAAAGGATGTCTAATGTTCTTTGTTAAATATTATTATAGGATTTGTAACCACAACCCGGATTACGCATGCTACTCCAGCTGGACTGTACGCCCATACCAATAATCGCGATTGGGAATGCGACACCTCGATTCCGAAACAATATACAAACTGTATAAAGGATATAGCCAGACAGTTGGTCGAAGATGCGCCAGGAAACAAATTTAAGGTAGGAGAAATTGTGTTCTTATTGTTCTTCGTTCAACCCTTTCGCTACTACGGGCGACTATAGTCGTTCTTCATAAGATGCCACTGAGATACTACAGGCGACGCTAGTACATACGACGAGCGTATACAGTTATGCAGTTCTTAAATTGTAATTAAAAGTGTGCATGTTAAGACGTTATAAGTACTCTGTTTTGAGAAATTTTTTTTTTATCGAAAACACCGTCAAAGCAGCTCAGGTTGTGGTGAGCCGTACAGTTTTGTCGCGGCGGAAACACCCATTGCGAAAGGGTTACACTTCGCGTGTTCTTACGTAACATCTCAACTGTTGTTTCTTTAACCCTTTCGTTTCGAACGCTACATATATTTGGCATCCACTCGACGATCTGTGGGTACGAGCGCCGTATATATACGGCATCCAAATGTATTTTGCATTTTAACCCTTTGCACTCGGCTGTCCCCTCTCATGGGACATCGTAATCCTAGCATATGATAGTTTCCCATTCTTTCCTCTGTCATTGATTCTATTTACTTTTGCTATTAGTTAGTCTTAAACAAGTGTTGTTCACAGTTCATCTAATGCATTTTCTGCTCTTTCAAAGTACAATTTTTAATTAATTCAACACTAGTTCAAGACTAATTAATAATGAAAGACCTCCCCATTCGGTTGGTTAAGTGTTAATACAACTGTTTTTTGTTTAATATCAGGTAATGATGGGTGGTGGGGCGCAACACTTGGGTTTACCGATGGAGCCGATAGATTCTAGCACATGCGTCAGGGGAGACGGGAAAGATTTGACGGAGGTCTGGATGAAAAATAATCCCGATGGAAAATTGGTGACCAACACCGAAGAGCTTTTCTCCGTCGATATTACTAACACGACAAAAATTCTCGGTGTGTTCGCTGCTAGCCATCTTCCTTATCACGCTGTCAAGACAGAGCAAACACCGAGTTTGGCCAATATGACTACGCAGGCCATTAGATTGCTTCGAAAAAACGACAATGGTTTCCTTTTAATGGTAAGATTCTCATACTACGTGATGCTTGTTCGTTCGTCTTTATTAATCAAAGTAAATTTATTACAATTCATAATTACGTCTATCCTCGTGTAACGACATTTTAAATCGGCACCTTAAAATCTTTAAAATCTTAACTCTTAGCGCTCTATATGTTTATTTTCTTCATATGTAACAATCCCTTTTTCAGACAATCCTGATTTCTTCGTAGAAAATACATGTTTATCATCGCTCAGCTTTACATTCTCAATATAACATTCTTCCATGTGTTTAACTATAAAAATTGGTCGAAAAATAACTTAATAACAAAGCATCTGCAATGTAATTATATTAAATACAGAACGCCTCCGCGGCAGAGCCAACGGAGTGTTAACACTAGAATTGCCAGAGCAGCCAATTGGTGATTTTTCATAGCAACCTTATAAATTTACTTTACCAAGCATCCAAAATTTACTATGATTTTCTGCAGAAGGTATAAATAAAGATTTATTTTCTGTGTATTCGATGCTTCAATTTGATCTGTTCCATGCAAATAAGTACACTGTAATCGTCGATGGTTCTAATGTAAATATTATCAGACGACTAACCTTGTTCATCTCTCTGGTGTAAAGGGTTAAACGTCGAATAAAGGAAACTGTTTTACAAGGGGTCCCTTAACACTAGGTTTACGGAACCCGTCAATTTGACGGATTTCGGATTTCATGAGCAAGATTTGCAAAGACAATTACTATTATTCTTACCAATTTTTGTTGATTTTTATTGATGGAGTGGTACAAATACTTCCTAATTTATTTACTTCTCAGATCTGCAATTAAAAATTCTGTATGATGTATACCTATTTCTTAATAAATGTTTATTAGAAACGTCCGTAAATTTAGTGTTAAAGAAACAGTACTTAACACTTAGCCGACCAAATGAGATCTCCAATTTTTTTCCTCAGCAAAGTGCTGCCATTGATTCGATTTACTTTTGTTATTAGTTGGTCTTGAACTAATATTGTCCACAGTCGTCATCAAATTTCCAAAGTACAATTTTTAATAAATTCAACACTGGCTCAAGACGAACTAACAACAAAAGTAAATAGAATCAATGGCAATGCTTTGTCGAGGAAAAAACCATTCGGTTGGCCAAGTGTTAATTTCCCAACTAACTTTGTTTATTGTTGTTTGTTTAACGGGTTCTGTTCCCCTTTGTATACATTATGCGATTTACAGTAATTGAATTAACACTGAATTGAGATGGTTTATAGAGGTGGCATACGGTGAGAAGAATTCTAATCGATCGGGAAGGTTGTTAGCATGCATTATTGTAGGATTAATACAATTATACATTTTATGTAGATAGTATGGTGAGCCTCTTGACGGAAGGGGATATTGCATATTCTGGAAACTGGTCTGTGTATTACCAGACTATACAAAGATAGGAGTTCACAAGGCATAAGTTTGTTATTTAATACTTTCTGTACAAGAGTACTTATCTTTCACCAAGCATGCTTAAAGTTTAACCAGTATAGCATACTGAATTCTGTGTTTTATCTACACAGCGTCGAAATATTTTAATAACGTTAACACCATGAGATTACCATACACCTTTTCATAGTACAATTCTTATTCCATCTCACAGTACAAATCTAGCAATATTTTTCTTCGTTACACGAGGAAAAGCGTGCACCTCTGTTTACTCGTTCGTTAAAAAAAAATTCGTTATACATTCACATTATATTGCGTAGGTGGAGAGTGGCAAGATCGACATTGCCCATCACCACAACTATGCGAAGTTAGCGCTGCGAGAAGTATCAGAACTCGAGGAAGCGGTGTTAGTTGCTTTGCAAGAAGTAAAATTGGAGGAAACATTGATACTCGTGACCGCTGATCACTCGCATTCGTTCACTATGAACGGCTATCCGCGCAGAGGAAACGATATCCTTGGTTTTGGTAATAACCCAGATATACCGAAGGACACGTTCTATGAAACGCTTAGTTATGCGAACGGTCCAGGCTTCTATCACCATAGACGAAACGACAGTACCAATGTTAACGAAACATGGATACCTGTCGATCAGGACAAGACACGAAATCAGCCGTTTTATACCAATATGGCTGGTATATACCTGAAGGACGAAACACACGGGGGTGAAGACGTTGGAGTCTATGCAATAGGTAAACCATCATCCTGTTATGGACAAATCTAATATAATAATTTGCATATGTATAGTATGTCCAATTTAAGGGCTCACACATTATTGGCTTCTCAATTATTAACCATATGAAAAATTTTTTCCAAAATATTCAACCATTAAACCATCAATGTATTTAATACATTAAATTTTTACGTTGCAAGTCCCAATGTTTCCATTTGAAAATAAATATAAAAGCGAATTATTTGCAGTTTCATTTGGTTAAATATTTTTTTAATTATTTTTTAAGTGTTTCTCATTCCTTAAAGATCCATCTAACAATATAGAAAAAAGTTGGTACTTAATGGATAAATGGTTAACTTGATGGAAAAAATTTAATCAGATACTTTAACTCTTCTTTAACACTAGAATTACCAAGGGGGTCAAAATGGCCCAGTTTATAATTTTTCATAGAAACGTGGTAAACTTACTGTGGTGCCTGCACATTTGAAAATTTACTACTATTTTTACTGTGATTGTTAACATTTGTTTCCCTTGCATTAGGTATTTTCTTCGTACTGCTTTCAATTCGATTTCTTTGTCTCCAATAGGTATACTGTTAATCGTCGGTGGTTCTAGTGTTAAGTTGTTATTTATAGGAATTTTAATATCAACCTAGTTTTTTCAAATGGGACTATATAGTTTTATCAACGCCAGTTTATTATCTATTTGGAAACATGATCCGCAGCATACATGAAATGTATATTTGCACAATTATTTATCTTAATGAATATTGCTTGATGGTAAATATCGAGTTCGGTTAATGTTTATTACTCATAACGTGGAGACAATGGAATGATAACGTATATGATACGTCAATTGTTACGGTCTAGATAATTACGCGGGAGAAGTTATAAAGACGTATAATTATTGGAAACAATAATAATTGAACATGTTACACTTTAACACATTTAGTGCATTTGTTATAGTTTTCTTTAATAGTAAATGAATGAAATTATGGTATAAAATATCTTAAACTTCTTGTTACACATAAATTTCCACATCGATAAACAAGTATTTCCTTCGGTTATTTCTAATTTTGAAATCAATTTATTAGATAAAACCTTTTTCTTTATCATTAAATCGCTATGAAGCAATCACATCTCTCAGAATTCAGAATCTCACGTTTGCCAATGAACGAAACCATATCGTAACGCGATTCCATTGTTTGTATTTTACGATTAGAAAAAAATTAATTAAACTTTACCATCGAACGACGTTCATAAAGATGTCCAATAATAAATGATCTTTTCGATAATTTTACAAATAAATTAGACAACTTTCAGATAAAAATTTTCTCGTATTTTCAATACTTAGAGGAACAGTAATGTGCATAGATGAAAGCCAGACATACTGTACATACCTCGTTTCATAGACATGTGTATTTTTATTGTTTAACCTTTAATTCTTTAAATTTATCACTTTATTCTAAGGATGAAGTTCAATTAACATCTTACAAAATTTCTTTCAGGTCCGTACTCCCATTTGATTCGCGGTACTTTTGAACAAAATTACATAGCTCACGCAGTGGCATATGCAGCGTGCTTTAAAGATTGGCCTTCCCATTGCGATAATACTTACAATCGCTACTATTATGAGCTAGCCAACTCGGTGAACCGAACTGCTAGTTCACCTCTTACGTCCTTTCTCTCATTCCTGCTTCTCTTTCTTGCCTTCAAGTACAATTAGTCGTATGTATTCAGTGATATATTTTCATATTTTTTTCAGCATTTTTCTTCATTCAAATATCGTTGTTGTCAAACCAATATCTGCTATGTGCAAAAAGTATAACTTTGAGATATCGAATAAAAACGTTCTCCTGTAACATTTTATATGAAACAGATTCTTGAAAACTAATTTAAATTAAAGTCATATGTGTTATACGTTATTTTATTTGATTTTTAGATATTCAAATGTAATCATTTATTTATTACTAGATTTACGGGTTTCGTACTTCATGGGCAAAGTTTACAAACACAGTTACTATTATTCCTAACGATTTCTGTTGACTTTTATCGATGGAGCGACACGAATATATACCCAAATCTATTTCCCTCTCAGTTTGTAATTTAAAATTCTGTACTATGTATACCTATTTCTCCGGATATCCGTCAAATTGACACGTGTCCATAGAAATAGATATACATTACTAATTAAATGTTATTTTGATATTTGTTCGGGAGCACCTAGAACTCCAACTCTGATTTTCAAAAAAATTTTCAAAAACCTTTCCGAGGATGTACCTAATAATTTCCCAAATTTTCATGGCGATTGGATGTATGGTTTTTAAATCCATCGAGTACAGACAGACAGACAGACACACATTCATTTTTATATATATATAGATTACCAAATTAGAGTAATTCGTGCACATAGCATAATTTTTTTAGCGACCACAGTTCATCGTATAATACTTAGAATCACATAGCAGTTTTTTTATACGAAAATTTGGTTAATAAACTAGTCATAAATAGTCAAAATGTCGAAATCTCCAAAAAGTGCACATAGCAGATATTGGTTTGGCAAGGACGATATGCTCTTCTTAATCACTCTTTCCTTGTCCTCACTCCTATTGTCAATTTCTTTCATACGCAATGATAATTTATATTTCAAACATATTTGATCTTTCATGTTTCTTCTCACAATCATCATCATCATCATCATCATCATCATCATTATCATTATCATTAATATTATCTTTTCCTTCATTTTCCTTGATTTTAAAAATAGTACAAAACCACAGTATATACTAACGTGCTGGCACGAGCACATTTCAAACACATTTGTAAACAACTTCCAGTACGTTTATTATAAAGTATAGCGATCAACGATACCAACAGATCCTTTGTAAATAATTTCCACGTTTCGTATCGTATTTCAGCATTAGGCTCAGATTGTTCCATATTTATGTTTCTATGCCTATAAATACATGCATTGAAGTTTATTACGCTTACGTACGTATATACTGTAGCACATATGATTCAATCACACGAATCAGAATGAATATTATATAATTAAAGCAGTTTCATCTGTGATACGCGAGCTAGCTCATAGTAATTGTACTCGTTTAAAAATCAATTGTTTGGAAACAGATTGGTGAAGCGACGTGGACTGATCGAGCATTTAACATTCCACTAGGTATGCCGCCAAATTTTTACAACGTTATAACAATGTACAGTAGCGGACAAAAGCTTAAGAGCCAACAAAAGTAAACAAATTAATTTATAAAAAACGGCACGATAAACAAAATTCGTATTCTATGCTAATCAATAAATAGTGTTCTATCATAATAATCATAAAAATGAATATATATATATATATATATACAATGTTTGCAAACCATAAAGTTATGTTTTACATTGTCCTCTCGTCTTAAACTTTTGTCCGCTACTGTATATGGATCCAAATTGAAATGTATTGATGCGTTTAAGATATGATAGTGTGCAAAAAGGTCGAAATATTCGAATCGTTTGATTAAGTCTTTTGGAGAATGCTTTATTAAATCAATAAAAATTGCTAAATGCATCTGTAACTTACACGATACATGTAGATACACTACACATGAATAAGAAAAATTAAGAAATTGAAAAAAATTTTTTCGATGGAATTTTCCAACACTTTAAGGTCAACTTATGCTATCCGTTCAGACAGAAAACAATACAGTGGTAAAATGTAGCACGTTTGCACGGCTAGTATAGATTGACACCTAATCCAATATTTTATAGCTGATAATGAAATGGTAAGTACTTACAAGTATATATAGGCACCTATAAATAAATACACATGTACACCCCCATTCATAAATATAAAAGCATCAATATTAAGTCTTATTTAAAACGTAATCCAAATTATGTAACTTTCACTAGCCTTGTGGCAGCTGTTTCGCAAAGGTATGTATTAAAGTGCGTGTATTTACTATTTGCATAATTAATTCGTCCGCTTATTACATTTAAATTATTAAAAACGTATACATGCTTGTTATAAATAACGAAGTACAGCAGAGCTTCTTGTAAAAAATCAACTCAAAATTTTTATTTTTTCGCTTTACAGAAATAATATTTGTACCGCACAAAATTCTTCTCCGTATCAAATAATTTTTACAAAACCTCTTCTTGATACTTTAACCTGCTTCTATGACATTCTAACGTGTCGAGTTAAAAGAGACACCATTTATGTACAGGCAGGTCCCGATTAGACTCGATTGGACTAGAATCGCTCTATTCAGAATATTTACATTTTAATTGAAATATACATTCTGGTATGTTTATTAAATTAGCAATTAATATAATTATATTATTATTTATATTTATTTTATTACTTGTAATTATTTGAACATATTTATTGAATTACTTCTCACATTAATCGAGTTTTCGTTCGCATTAAACGCGATCTGCTGCCATTTTACAGTTCGCATTAAATCAAATACCGTATTACTTGAATTCGTATTAATCGTGACCTACCTGTACATATAACTCCATAATTATTGCAATTATTATTGTAACCTTGAATGTGTGAATTCTTGATGATCCAAAGTTCCAAACTGAATAATAATTCTTAAAGGTTTTCATAATTTCCCAATGATCCATCAAACTTACTTAATTCTTTTACAGTTACTACCTCTCGTATTCGTATACTATGCAGGCGTTTAGCATAAATAAGAAAAATCATACTTCTTATTAACAAAAATTTATTTATTAGTACCAAATATCCAATATTACACTTTTACCTACAAAACACTTTTATTTTTCTTTTATCAAAATATTATTATATAATTTGTGTTATATAATACATTAATATTGTTATCAATATTATTTTTATTTCATTAAAATCTTTGATTAAATAAAGTACAGATAAAATACTAATAAATATTAACAAGAGATTAAATATTAATAAATTCAATAAGCTATTAAATAAGTGTATTAAGTAAGAATAGATTGTAAGAATGTAGTCGTGAAAGCTATCTCTAAATCGTATTTCGTGCATACAAAATGAAACGTGTTTGCATCATAAAATACAATGAATTAATATTTCGTTTGATGACCTCTACGTCTAATTATCTCCATCAATCGATTCGGCATGGATTCAACTAATTTTTCTGTTACATCGCCAATAACAATATTCCATTCGATTTTTATATATTTAGTTATCGAAAAGTAAAACTACTTCGTAGGTAGCAATATTATTGCATATTTGATAAAAATAAGTAAAAGTTATTAATAAGAAATACGATTCTTTACATTTATATCAAACGCCCATGCATAGTGTATTAATAAGAATAGGAATAACTGTATAAGTCTCTTAATACTTTTGAACGGGAGTGTACAGTAGCCGGTAAAAGTTTAAGACGACAGGACAATCCAAAACATAGTTTTATGATATGCAAATACTGTTCATATACTTATTTTTATTGTCATTATGATAGAACACTATTCATTGATTAGCATAGAATACAAATTTTATTTATGCTATTTCGTATTAATTAATTAATTTGTTTTCTTTAGTCCTTTGTTCTTAAACTTCTGTCCGCTACTGTATGCACTTACAAATGTACTCCATACACACGCTCGCTTGCAATTAAGGTAAAATCGGTTTCCCTTTAACAATGGCAATGTAATAATTCTTATAAATAAGAGGATTCGTGTCGTCGCTAACAAAGTTTCTATCCGGCTTGATCGACGCGAAAGGATTTTGTCGCGGCTCCAAAATTACCTCGACGTCCGTCACAGAGCTTATTCGTAACATCTCCCAAACCATCTCGTCCGCGGTGTAAGAGGTGACAGTGACCGGCGTTGACTTCCTGCAAAACTCTCGTATCGTTTCGAGCCAGGTGTCCCTTCCCGCGTAGCCGGTTTTCCGATAAAGGCCGGGATTAAACGCGCAAATGAAATCAGGTTCGACGAGGCGTTCCCCGGCATTACGGGGCAACTCGTGATAAAGCTGGCCCGGTTTGAACGAAACAACAACTGATTTGCCGGCGGATCTGCAATCACCGCAAAGCTTAAAGGTGGACAAAAGTTTGGCGGGCACCCCTTTGGGCAGCTGCAATTCCGGGCCAACGAGTATCAAACGAAGCGTCTTCAGATTAGGCAAGAAATGAAGGAACAACTTCTCCCACACGTGCAAATTGATACCCTCGAATTGGAATTCCGCCCCGATCACGTGTACGGTCCACTCGGTTTTATCCTCCCACTCGGGACAAGCTGTTTGCATGGAGTAAAGGGTTGTCAAGGGGATCGTGGCCAGATGCGACAGCATGGAATACGTGTAACAATCCATTTCACGGTAATACGTGGAGTTCCCGTAGATTCGATGCATTAGCCGATCGAAATCGTGGTCCGGAAGTGTGACCGCGATCCGTTCACGGAAGTTTGGAATCTTTGGATGGACGCAGCCGTGTCTGTGTTGGAGAAGCAAGCACCTTTGCAGAATTCGAAACTGTTCGCACCAGCTCTTGTGTTCTTGCTCGTGTGCCTCGCAAAACGACTCCATCCCGCAGTGCGAGCAACAGGTCATCGTCTGTTCGTCGTCGCAAAATCGACGACAAACTCGGCAAACTCTAGGATACAGTACGATTTCTTTCTCCCAGAACTCTAACGTTCTACCGATTTTCAACTCGAGAATCGACAACAATTGCAATCTGTACACGCGATATTGTTCAGGGCCGAATTGAGCGGCCGATTCATGGGAGAGAGTGGACGCGATAGACGAACGGATTTCATTCAGAGGTTCGCATAGCTCGCGATGCGTCGACAGGCCTAAAGTTCGATGCTTCTTCGAACAGTAAGTCACCATACGACAGCGCTCGCAAAATAATTTCGATTTCTCCGAGCAGATCGCGCAGAGGCACGACACGAATACGAATCGTGGTCTGATGTTCAACTCGACCCTCTCCTCCGTTTCGTCCTCGTCCTCGCCCTCGCTCCACGATGAATTATTTAGCGAACACGACTGAACCAAAGGGTACGACAGTCTCGAATGCACACCGATCGGACCTTCTGCTACTTGAATTTCTTTCTTCCAACGCGCGTCATCGATCGTTGTAACTGTCTGTTTTGGTCCATCGTTATCTTTATTCCCGACCGCTTCCGTTTCGCCGCCAATCGTTGATTTAATGGAAACGGGATCACTTTTCGACGTCCCCGACCGTAAATTGCTTCCTTTGCATCGATATTTTCTGCGACCCATCTAGAACGCGACTTAACGTTTAAAAATCAATAATATTAATATCATTTAGTATTAAACGATTTGGTATTAAAAATCAATAAGAAGAAGTTGAGAGCTTACCACGGTAATACCACGTTGCACCTCGATGACACAAAAGTGTTGAAGTATAAAATTATAACTTTTGTGAATGAAAAAAAGTTACAAAATTATGCGCTTTTTCTATTCTTCCCCTCTATCTTTCGTTGTGATTTTACGCCAAATGTTAAATGGTACACAATAAAGTGATGAAATAAAATTGAACAAACCTTACAATTATCTAATAATACCTGTTTTCAATATTGGCCAATAAAATAAAAAATATCCGACGATTTCCGAATTATTCTACTTTATACAATGCGTCTCATTATTATTTCCTTTAAAACGAAAGTATTCAGTGAAAAAGACGCAAATGAACAAGGGCATTCATGCGAAAGAGAGAGAGAGAGAGTGAGAGTATGGTAGGGGGGGAGGGGAAGAAAAGAAAATAAATACAAGAGATAAGCGCTTGTCTAGTCAGGATTTAAATTTTAATGAAATTTTACCATAAATGTAAATGAAGAGCTTACCTTATAACGCTACGTTACACCTTGATGACACAAAAGTATTGTAGTACACGACTATAATTGTTATAAATTTAAACACGATCGCGGATGAGAAAAATTTAATCGAGTTTATTTGAAGAAATATCAAATAAAACACCAATAAAATATGATCGATTTCACGAACATAAAAATGCACAGCAAATGCACCACCTTACATTACCTAAGTCTTGCAGTATGTACACGTGATCGCGAATAGAGTTCAATTGCGGGCACTATGCCCATTGCCCAGACAAAAGGTATTTCGAGCACCATTCCTCGAATGTATGCCCCCTGTGCCCAGGGTAACACGGATCTAAATTGATTAGACTTAGTTCGTTATGAGATGAAATTATTATGTCATAAGATGTTTAGTTATCTGCTCCTAGTTCCTTCGATCTATGATTGACTTTTCTTGAGAAACATCAGTTTCGTATTATATTCAATAGTCTTCTTCGATTTTAGTTATAAAGTAGATTTTTTTTTAATTTTTGCAAAATCGCGCATCAGTAATATATGCGTGAATAAAGATACACGAATGCAACAGCAAATTGATATATAACCTTCTGTATATCAGATTATTTTTATTTTTTAATTTATTTTTAATCGTTTATTATCAAATTCTAAGCGTATTTAACATATATTTGTTACCCATTTCATACATATTACATTAGAATCAAATAAATAAAAAGGAAAAAGAGAATTATTTCGCTGAAGTACTTATCAATCTTATACACGTGATTGATAAATAAAACTATCAGTATTTAATCAAGTATTAATCTTATTTTATGAATTTTTATATAATTTAAACAATTGAAGTTAAGGATTTATACCTTTTAGAGATTGTAGAATATTAATAAAGTGAATATTGTTTATTATAATTTTACAGAAATAATCAATTTATTATGTTCTATATTATTCATTCGATTATTCAACTGTTTTTTCAACTTTACAATTGTTAAATTGTAACAACTACTCCAAATATATGCATATATCTGAACTTGTTAACATACTATTTTGCGATACGTCGATACTATAAAATACTGTATAGATTACAATACAACTTACCCACATATTTTTCATAATTTCATGTTATAGTTTTTTTAGTTTTCTTCTGTCAATTGAGAACGCCTCCACGTGGTTAAGCATCGAACGAATATGGAATCGTGTTTCTATATGTTCAAGGTAAGCTTTACAGTTTCGAGGTTATGTTTCCCATGTTGAAATGTATCATCGCTTTGGTAATATAATATTTTTTTCGTTTCGCTGCCAAAAGTTTATTTATGAAAACGTTACTAACTGTATGTGTATTAATATTGAATACCTCGTACGTAAAACCAAAAGTATTAAATTATGTAATTGTGAAAGAAATACCATTTTAGTTTATAAATACAGCATTTTAACCTACACTATTCTCATTTTAATAACATTTTATTGAAAATATCGTAATATTATATCATTTTATGATAATTTCTTAATGTAAGGCTGAATTAAATTGTTGTTCTTTCGTATTTTTGTGGTTATTTTTGCAGGTAACCTCTTTTAGCTAAACAAATTCTCATTTAAATCTTATCATTTGATATACATATCTGAAAGTATCGTTAAATGCATTTCCATTACTGTTTATTTTTTTATATGACTTTTATTCATTTTGTGTCTGTGAATTGGTTTTGACCTCCTCATTAATCTTAAAATCATAAACTTATGCATATTCTACTATTCCCTTTCTCTATTCCAAACTGTTTACATTGATCTTAAAGATTGAAAGATCAATCTTTAATTCGATTAAAATTATGAAATAATCATATACAAAACAAGTAAAGCGATGCACTTGACTTCATTTCAAATGAATGATCAGTAAAAATGAAATCAATCATTAATATGCAATGTACTTCTAATCTTATTAAATATAAAATACGACGGAAGGATACTTTCAAAATTAATTTACAGTAGATATCATTTTCCGAACAGAATATATGTTTTCTTGTAAACAACACTGGTTTTCGTTTAACAACTTTATAGAGGAAAGGATCATTTATTCAAACTCAATCTATAAAACGGAAAAAGATCATTCTACAATGCAACGGAACTTCTAATTGTGCGGTGAAGAAAAAAAACTGTATCGAGGATGAAGAAGATCGATCGAATGTAATAACAAAAATGATAGTAATAATGACATCAATAATAATAATAATACTCTTTAGTAAGAAATCGAACAACAATTAAATCACGTTATTCCGATTAAGATATAAGTGACGATCGTTATTTAATAGAATAGTAGGAATTACTTTTTTTATTGCAGTTCTCGATAGCGTAGTTTGGAAAGTGATTTAACAAGGATGAGCTATGCTAATGAAGGAATGAAGGTGAATGAAAATAATTTATCAAGTATAAGACATAGAAAGTTAGAAAACAAATTTTGCGAAAACCAAATGGTGGAATTAGGCAGTAATGAATCGATTCGATCGAATATTTCCGACATTGCTATGAAGGTGGAAATAAAATCTGATGAAGAAACGGAAAGCGATGAAGAGCATACACGGCGACTTATACCATCGCCGATCGATTATCAATGTATTAACGATGATACTAACATATTGGTTAATAGAGATAGTCAATCTAAGCAACTACAAGATGAGAACGTTTGGTCTATTTCTATACAAATGTTCGTGCCTTTTTTATTAGCCGGTTTCGGTATGGCGGCTGCCAGTTTATTACTGGATGTTGTCCAGGTACGTACAAGTACCGAATTTGATAGGAGCACGATATATAAACACCCACAGAACGTTTAAACGCGCACCTCGGTTTGTTTCCTTCTGTAGCATTGGCCGGTATATCAAACGGTATCCGAAGTATATATATTGATACCAGCGTTGCTTGGCTTGAAAGGGAACTTGGAAATGACATTAGCTTCCCGATTTTCAACTCATGCAAATCTTGGACATATGGATACAAAGAAACAGCGGTGGACTTTGGTCATTGGAAATCTTGCTTTAATACAATGTCAAGCAACTGTAGTAGGCTTACTGGCTTCTCTAGCTGCTGTCATACTTGGTTGGATTCCAGAAGCACAGTTTAATACTTACCATGCACTTTTGTTATGCGCTAGCGCCTTAGTTACTGCATCTATAGCAAGCTTTTTCTTGAGCTTGGTAATGATTGCAGTTATATTATTGTCCAAAGAGATAAACATTGATCCAGATAATATAGCCACACCAATTGCAGCTTCTCTGGGTGATTTAACCACTTTGATACTTCTTTCAGGAATAGCATCTCTTCTCTATAGAGCAACAGGTAATTATGTACCAGACAATAATAGCTGATGCATAAAAGCAGATAGTACTCCTTTCTCAAAGTATAATACAATTTTCCATTAACCACAGCTTTGCAACCCTATTTCAGAATATGCACCATGGATAGCACCCATGTTGATAGTATTTCATATTCTTGTTACTCCTGTTTGGGGTTATGTCGCAGCCAGGAATCCATTTACCAAGGAGGTATTAGATTATGGCTGGGTGCCTGTGATATGTGCAATGTTAATTAGCAGGTTTCTCTATGCTATTCATTTTGAAAAAGAATATACATAATTTTAAAACAGTATCGTCCACTTAATAATTATAATTTCCATTTGATTTTAGTCTGGGTGGTTTGATATTAGATTATACGATATCCAATTACAAAGGTATAGCAGTATTTCAACTACTTATAAATGGCGTTGGCGGCAATTTGGCCGCTGTTCAGGCTAGTAGAATATCAACATCTTTACACAGAAATCGGCGATCTAATAGTCAGGAAATACCCGTCGTTCGTTTTAATCCGTTCTATATCTTTTGTACAAAAGGTATGTTGATTAAGAGTAAGTTTTAAATAGTATAGTACGTTGTAAAGTACAGGACGAATGGTTTATAGGCGGACACGCAAGAACGGCTAGAGTTTTGCTAATGATGGTTATACCTGGTCATTTAATATTCAGTTATACCATAAGTTACCTCCAAGCAGGACATACGTCTTTTACGCCTATATTTCTTATTTTTTATTTGACATCTGCTTTATTACAGGTATACAATTACTCACCTTTTAATACTCGTGTAATATAATCGAAATAAAACACGTCGAATATATTCATATTGCTTTCGCAATTTTGTTTAATCATTAGGTAATATTGTTGTTGTACATTACACAATTAATGGTCGTATGGATGTGGACACGAGGAATGGACCCAGATAGTTCTGCGATACCATATCTAACTGCAGCAGGTGATTTGATCGGAACGGCACTATTAGGACTCGCATTTCATATACTTTATGCCATTGGAGATAGAGATTCAGATGTTGGAGACTAATTGAATTTTGGATTCAAATTTCACATAAAATATTGAATGTACATAGAAAAGAATAATGAGCATAACAATATTCAACGACAATTTATCTGATATTTGATCAAGTTCGAATTGCATTTCATGCAATTCCTTTCCTTATGCATCTTCTAAAGTGAATTTTCTCTGATGTTTCGTTCTTTCTTTCTCCCTCACCATTCTTCGTTGTATAATGTTAATTCTCGTTTTCAATGAAAAAGTTAAGTGGGATTGATATGATGGAACGAGAGAGAAATTCTTAAATTTATAAATAAATTTTGAAACACAACGTTTCATTCACAAGACTTATATACACATGTGATCAAATTGATTCAACTTTTTAATATCAAAATATACGTATATATGCGTATATATTTATATTTAAGTATGTACATACGTAGGTACATGCGTACAAGCGTTAAAATGTTCGATCAACACTATATGTGTTTTCGAAGTAAATAAATTTAGTACATCGTATTTAACTGAACATGATCAAATATTTTGTACCAAATAATTGTAATTATTAGTCGAAATAAATTTGACTTATATATATTATATATATACATCACTATATCTTTACTGTTTCACATCTATCTTTATTACATGCATATTGAGTTATCGTTTTGAAATACAAAACATAAAATTGGAATTGGTAATTTATGTAAATATATTTTACATAGATAAACTATACAAGATCATACTATGTTAAGATGTATAATGGTAATCAGTCATGAAAAACTGCTTTATAATGTAGAAAATAAATATGACTAACGTTTTAAAAAGACTATTTTTGATAATATATTCACAAGTAGTATATATTATTAAGCATTGCATATCAATTCAGTAGAATCGATTCTAAGGAGAAAACTTAATTCGATGACGGATTAACCAAAAATTTTCTATACAATATACAAAATCGACTACAGAAAATTTGAAAGAATCGGTAAATGTTTGGAAAGGCATGACATTGCAAGGTACTGGTGCTGTTTATAAAATCAATAGAATGATATACAAACTCAAAGCATACAGATCATAGAGCTTATAACAACTATAACTCCAGATTTTAAACCAATTAAGATATTATAGATTAACATGGATATTAAACATGAAAAAGTACAAACTTCTAATTAATTTTTTAATAAAATTTACATTTAAATAACTTTTTTAATTAAATTTTATCTATATTGGTATCAAGTAAAGATGGAACACGATTTTGGTAAATCACCATCGTTATGATAGTTATTAAAAAAAAGAACGTGTTATTAATAATATTTATCTTTTCCTTTTTATAAATTATTTTTGTATTACTGACACAATCAGTTTGTCTAATACCAGTGATGTTAACTTTCCGTAAGTTTAAGTAATTATCTACCGTCTTAAAGATATAATATTACAAAATATTTGTAATCCATTTGTGCCAAATAAAATTATGTTAGCGGTATGCTCTACGATATCTAACGTGTATTACTTGATCCTAATGTACGAGAAATGTTGCTCTCTACAAAACATTAATCGTATTTATTTCCTAAATTACAAAGTAATCTTAAATGGGTGACTATCCGTGTGCGTAAGGGAAAAAACGTAACGGGTATAGCCAAAGATAGATCGTAGTATGGTTTGAGGTAACATCAGATTTACGAAATTTCTTGTACATCTTATTTCTAATGTACATATACTAAAGAATAGATATACATCGTACAGAATTTGAAACTACAGAGCCGAGTCTAGAAATAGATTTGCGTATATCTGTATCAGTCTATCAATGAAAGTCAACAAAAATTGTTTTCGCATAGCTTGCTCATGAAGTCTAAAACCCGTCAAATCGACGGGTCCCGTAAACCTAGTGTTAAAAATACGTTTGTACTCATTAGTGTACAGTGCTTCATTTCTTTAGAACTTTTAAAAACTGTTTGGTTGCTCTGAGAAGGGTGTGATTAGAAACAGTGATAACGATTTAGAATGTTCAAATGAAAAACGGCAACTCGAAGGAACGTTTTCGTTTGAAACTCTTTAAAAAGATATAAATTTCATTTATACGAATAGTTAAAATAATTATTGTTCATAGGAGTAAGAATCCACTAATTCCCCCCTCCTGTTTACAATTTATCATTGAAATAATCGGGATTATTTCGATTCGGCTCGATCCGTCGCAGCGGTGTCTTTCTTTCGTGCAATATCATACGGACGAGTTACGAATAGGGCGTAAAGGTTTGTAAGCGTAATCGCGTAAGCGAGTCAAGATCTGAGCGTGTGCGTTCAACGAACAGACGCCGCGACGCGTGCACGTGTGCACATGAACATCAGTCTACGATTCGTACACAGGCGCAAACGTGCAGACGAAACGACCATGTTGTGTAGTTGAGAGGCACATCAGCCCGTCTCCGTCAATGAAATAGTTAGATCTGTCAGTGCCAACTATCGCCTCGTTCTCGGCGGAGCCTTTTAGATTTTATCTATCGCATTGCCTGATTGAGTCGTTTTCCGAAACCGTTCACGGTGCCGGCCTCCCTACGCGGTAGCTCGAGAAGAAAGGGAGAGAGTGTCGCGAATCTTCTTCGCTCCGATCATTACCGCCGCAGTTCTCACCACCATGTACCGCACAACCTTTCTTTTCACGCACGCTTTTCACCATTTTAGTATGCGTACCGAAGGGCGATGAGAACGAATAAAAATCCGCCAAGACCGATCTCTTGTCGTTCACGATTCGTGAGAAGACGATCTCTTGTCGCTCTCTTTCTCTCGTCCACGTTTCTCGTAACCCTGGTCCGTGGCGTCTTTTGTGGTACACCGTCTTTTCATTATTCGCTTACCCCACCTTTGTGCTCGTTCACAAAGCGACACGAATTAGAAGAAATAGAGAGCGGCTGGCGGAGTAACAAGCACACCATCGGTTTATTTACGGGTCATCGGTTTTACATACAGAGCAATATTAACACGTTCGTCGCCACGTCATCCGTATTTGGGTGACGTTCTTTCTATTAAAGTTAAATAGGATTTTTAATTGGAATTTCAAAAGGGATTCTACGGAATAAGTATTGAAGTATAATATATATAAATACAAAATACATAAAATAAAAATAAGAAATTAGAACTTTTGCTATTTTTCATATTCTTTCACCCCAGTTTTCTATGCAATCGAATTTTGGCTCAGCGAGAAACTAAGTCGAATCACGCCGGGCGACGAACGTGTTAAGTCTCGATCGAAACCGAACGAAAGAGGATCGCAATTCGAACGGTGTACACATGAATAGCCGCGGATCGGTATAATTGTCATCGATCACGATCAACTTTGTCGCGTGGCCGATCTTCTCTCTGTTTCGCGAAATCTATCCTTCACCCCCTCGCGTGCCTCCCTGCTGTTTACCACCTCTTCATCTCGCGATACAACTTCTATAATGTAAGTATAATAATCACCATACAACCTCTATACACCCCCCCCCTTTCGTCGTGAGTTACGTGAGGACGATGGACACCGGTTAGGGGACAAGGGAACGAGACTCCTGGCCTTTTTGATGGTAAACGAAAAGGAATGCGATTGAAAGCACGCTCCGCGGGTCACGGGAACCGAGTATCAAAACGTATGTTAAGTTATTGCTCCTCATGGTCGAACTTAAACACGTGGAGTAATTTATCAATTTGTGAATATGTTACGGAAGTGCTTCGTACTCGCGCGCTACTAACGTTAAACGGCAATGTTTGCAAATGTCGATGCATGAATGTTGCAGGATGGAGCACTGTTTGATTTTCCATAGCGCGCGTGCGATCTCGTGCCTTTTTTTTTTTCCTCGCACGTTCGTTTTTTTCTTCTTCTGAGCAATTAGAACACTTCCGTTTTCCTCGACACTCGTTCCAACATCGCAGTATCGCGCCGATCTCGACGCTATGTTACGCGTGCAGCACCGGTTTCAATGACTCAGTTCGCGTGCATAGATACATAGACGCTTAATTACTGTGCGATTAATGAACATAACTTAGAGCACTTGCTGCGCAAGAAATATATTGTAGCTGCGAGATTGGCGTAAAAGATTTGCAATGCTTATGAGCACAAGTGATATCATAACGTAACGTATCACAATTACGATAATAGCGTCTCCTCCTTCTTCTCCTCCTCCTCCTCGTCGCCTCTCTCTGTCGTTCTTTTTCTCGTCCAATGGTTTCTTTAATAAGCCGCCTGTTTGCTTATCGTCGCCTTAATTTTTACTTACTACATATACCTTAATTTAAAAAATTATAATAATAGTTTAACAATAATTTATTTACGGATAAAAAACAATCCATTGGTATACAAAACCAAGAGGATAAGTATAAGAAGTATATAACAATAATTGAACTTAATATGTAATACAGAAAATAATGGATAAAACAAAATAAGAAATACAAAACTTAATAATTATGTGGTTGAGGTCAAGTTGAGCCTAAATAGTGACGTTTTGAAAGAGCTTAGCGATACATCGAAGAAGTTAGTATTATAATTTAATCTAAAAATATACCATAATTTTTTAATGGAAACCTATAGTCGATACGTTTCTGTTTCTCGTACGGGTAAAACGAAACGAAATGGTACCGTTCTAATTACCATTTTGACAATTCTCTATTAATACTCACAATTTCCTGGAAAACCATAAACATGTCAAGTGGTTGTAACAACAATTGTACAGCTTTTCCCTGAAAGCTTCCACGTTTCACGCGACAAGTGTGATTTTAACACTTCCACGTCGTTATTATCTTTACCGCGAGCGGATCTCCGTGACCGATTCGCGATGTCACGATGTCGAGAGATGAGGAAAACTCGTTATCGTGCGAGTGAGAACGTTACCGATGCCCGCGAAACTTTGGTTACTATCTTGCGGGCAAACATTGTCGAGGATCAAAATTGAGGAAGGATACGAAAGGAGAAAAAAAAGGGAAAGGGGAACAAGTGGCCGTCTTGATTGCACGTGAACGATCGTTTAAGTGGGCGTACAAGGAAAGTTATTGCGTTGATAAAGCACGGGAAAACACACGCTTCGATCGTAATGCCGCGGTATATGTATTCAAGACCTGAAACTCAATGTCAAAGTAAAACACTCGATTCGTGGACGACTAACCGTAAGAGGACTTATGTAACCGATCTCTTTTAGGAAGCAGATAAAGATATGCTGCACGATAAAGACATAAACAATGCCAGGCCGCGAACCAATTTGAAATTCTACAATCGTGGAAACGTACAGTCAACCCCCCCCCCCCATCCCCCCGGATAACACGGTAGTGGTGTTAGGTTCCAAAAATGTACACCGTGTTATACGGGACTAAATAGTAAATACTAAAAACTAATTATTAAAAAAAAAAAAATATTAAAAACTAGTTGAAAGAACAGAGAACCAGAAGTTCAGCCGCGAACAATTATCGTGTACTTCTCGATATTATCTGAAGTACCTCCGTTAACTCTTTCAAAAATGTTACTTTTTTTAATGTCAACTCTTCTAACTTTTACGAGTCGATTTCGACATCCTTGCTTCTGTATATTTTTTACGTCTTTTTAAATTATTCTTCTATATTTTCTTTATTATTATATTTTTTTATTTTATCAATATTATATATTATTTAATATTTTTTATTTTTTCTAGTTGTAATTAATCGGTAGATAAATTAATAAATAAAATACTAGATTTTAAAAAGTAATGAAACTTCTATTTTGTTTTGGAAATTATAATGGACATATTATTAGAACTGTTATACGTGTTTATACGTATACCAAATTTGTTACGTCAGTAAATTTGTTAAAAGGAATGTATTAATAACTTTTTCCTTCGCTATTGTTTTGCACAGACAAATATCGGGAGTTCCTCCATTATTTAACTGTGTTGTGAGAACATTGTGTTATAACAGAGGTTTCCGCAATTATTTAACCGTGTTACAATGAAATTGTTTACCAAGATACCGTGTTATACGGGGATTTACTGTATTACCGTTCACAAGTATTTGTACAGTTTTGCAAGTTTGGAAAAATTTAGATTTATTGGTAGCAACTGATATTTATTTTGTTCTCCTAAGTTAAAACATTTTGCATTTTTTTTGTTCAATTAATACTTAAAACTACAACTTTTTTACCCTTTAAATAAAGTTAGAAGGTCCCAAAGACTTTTACAGTTCAGAAACAAACCAATTCAATTGCCCTAACTGCTTTTCAAGCGATGCTACCAATTTAACGTAATAAAACTTCAGTTTTGTCAGATGTTTCCAAATGCTAGATAGAATACGTTAACTTAGGAAGTCAGTGTTTTAATTATATTCGTTTCATATTGCAATTATATTTTAAAGTTGAATATATAATCGCTAGAATAATAGTATTTCGAAGAATAATTAAGATTTAAAATCTGTTTAAATTTCTTTACTCGGGTTCCAGCTTTACATATCCTGGACATATACATAACAATAAACAGTAAGAAATACGTAAAAGCAACTCATCAACAATTTCGGTTTTTACTATGTACTAGTCTCTCCAATGCTATCGTTTTATCGTTTTTATTTTATCAAAAAGCGTTTCGATCGAGGCTAAGCTTCAACTGTTGTTAAAAATACAATTATCGAAATCATACAGTTAATTCTGAAATATAATATCGTTGTTAGACAAATGTAAAGAATAAATATCGCTTACCTCGAGCAAACTTGCACTTTTATGCAATAAACGCGAAATAAATAAACGAGACTTAAACTTGTGCACGCGTGATCAATTTACATCGGTGAAACAATCGTTATTCTCATTTTAAGCAACGGTTTTGTAAAGGTTTGAATAAGAAAACGAACGTGAGATACCTTTTGCTATCATTGATTTACAAGCGATGGAAACTTTCGCGTATACCTAGGTATGATTTAATTTTCCTCAATATTGTATTTGATATATCAGGTGCAGCCAATCGCACGACGTTTAGTGCTCTCTGCGCCAACGGTGACCGATAATCACGATTAGACGGTTGTTCAGTTCTATCGTGATTGATTGGCTAATTACATAGGAGAAACTCGACAATAGGAGATTAAATCTGAGACAAGTTAGAGTAACACATGCTACTTCATTGAATCTTTATTAGATCGAAAAAGATAGGCGACAGAGAAAGAGAGAGAGAGAGAGAGAGAGAGAGAGGAAGGTAAAGAATGTTGTTCACGATTACTTTATGCATGCGTTCAAAAAGTAAAAAAAAGCGGGTTGCTAGATAAACGGAGTAATAAATCACCGATAAACGGGGAGAAATGTAATTAGGTGAATGATCAGTTAAAAAGAGCGGTTAGGTAAACAGTTAGGCAATAAAACAAGAGAGCAAAGAAGACCAGCAGGTAGGCAAAAACAGTAGGCAGAGATGGGCAGGTAAGAAGGTAAGTAGAGAAGCAAGAAAACAGGAAAGCAGACAGGTAGATAGCCAGACGGTAAAGCAGGCGAGCAATCAAGGTTTTACTTGGGCTGGCGATCGATAAATTCGCGCTTGCTCCGTTTAACGTACGTCCCCGGTAAACGTTCTGAGTGAGTTTTAAGGAGACAAGTGTGATGCATGATAGAGATCAGTCGCGATGTAACCATAGCGTGAATCGGCCTCGCACCGGGCCACCCGCCTTACACCACCAAATGCGTGACGAAGGTTGATTTTTGATCTTTTCCACCAGAACCGACACAAGTTTTGAGAACGTTGAAAATCAGGTATCTCGGGTCTATGAATCTGGTCAAGATTCGGTACACCGTCGAGGATCCGTTTGCAAGAGTACAGGTATGGCACACGTTTTCGCTAAAACTCTTTACAAAAAAATGTACCGACGCACCGTTCAAGCATGACCTGTTTCGTAATCCGTTTTCTGAATTCAGAAATTGCCTTTGCTCCGAAACGTATTCCTTACGTAAACAGCAGGGACGTTAATCGACATTCTATAATTGGCAAAATACACTTGAAAATTGTTCTCTCTCTCTCTCTCTTTATCTCTCTCTCTCTCTCTTTGTTTCTATTTTTCTATTTTTCTCTCTTTTCCTTTTTCTTTCTTTGCTCCTCTCTGTTTCCAATTTAACGAAAGACAATGTTTGATGTGATACAGAATTTCAGAAGGATTCTTATTTTAAGAAATTCCATTTCGGTAGTACCCTTTGACAACTTAGAGTAAACGGTAACGTCCTACGTTAAATTGACTTTCGTTTCGATCGCTTAAAAATACTCGCCGAGGAACACCGTGTTCGAGCGTGAAAACCATCGAAATTCAGCGAATGTGATTCAGGTTTTCCCGACGATGGCCATGTTCTTGTGGGATGTAACACGAGCAGAATGTAGGTTAATTCAATAGAACAATCTCCCGTTTCTCTGCAAAATGGCTAACAGTAAAGATAAACGACAGAATAAGAAACGATGAAAGAGGTGCGTTAAACGAAATGGATAGGAAAGGGGAAACAAAGAAATCGAAAGTACCAAGTGACAATAATCAACGTAGCGAATATAATGAGATCACCGAACGAATCGCCGGAGAATGTTTGGTACGTGCAGAGCACGTTCTGCAGAAATCGCAACAATAGATCTGATTTGCTTATGATATTAAAAGTCGGCGCGTTTTAATTTTCGACGTGACTTACAGTGGTCCCGAGCGAATCAGACTAGAGATATCGTCCCTCGCTGGTTACGTAATTTGCTCGATTCTTGTCCTGAAATACAACGGCAACGAGCGAACATTTAGACAAGCGTTATCATTCTCAAAGGAGAATGGCTATATATCCGTGGCAGCGAGTCGCACGGGGTCCTCAGTAGAAGATGATAGAGGACCAGGTGCATCAACATCCGGTACGACTACCTCCCGACAAGCACGCTCATATCGATGTTACAGGAGCCAAATTTAAAAAGTACGTTTAACGACAACTTACTACTACTACTACTTCAATTTTCATTTCATACCTCGCACATTATACGTTTCGTGAAGTACGCGTTAATAGTTACTATCAAACTATTAACAACCGTAAACTTTGGCGAAGCTACACTTTGTACAATAAGCGCAATACAATGTCTCGCTGTGCTTGGCATGTTAATCATTTTCTTTTTCTCAAGAAAATTCAACTGTCGCGCCTACCACTTCTCCTTTTCTATTTCTTTTCTATGTATAAGCGCGTGCGAGTGGAAGCTCGCGTGAATAAATTATGCGTCAATTTTCTGTTAACAGTGATCAGTGTAAAGAGCCTTTGCTTTCGGAGAAGCAAACTTCCCACAGGATAACGCCGGTAGACGCTCGTTCCCGTACTACCTCAGAATCAACAACAGGGAACGCGGCAACGAGCACACCTTTGGTCACCGGCACCAATATGATCACGGTCACGGGTGTGAGGGTGGGCACAAACGCGAACGCATGGATGGACACCGTCGTCAACAGTGCCACCGTCACCGTCGCTACCACCGATCCCTCCGAGAAGTCCATTGAAGAGGACTCCGTGCAAGTGCCTATCTTCGACGAGGGGACCACCGACAGTGGCCGCCTTCCTGACGTTGTGGCCGAGAGCAGAATCTACGGCGTGACCGAGGATGAACCTCTTGAATCGTACCTGGCGATCACTATCCAAGTTTTCATACCGTTTCTTATCGCCGGCCTAGGAATGGTGGGAGCTGGATTAGTTCTAGATCTGGTTCAAGTATGGCCATATTCTTTCTTCGTCGTTACTTGTTTTTCCTTTCTCGTTCAACTTTGACCGACCTCTTTCACTGCCATCGATCGATATTCTCGACTTCATAATGCAACGTTTCCTGGTATCCGTCCCTTTTTTCCATAGCACTGGGTCGTGTTCGAGAAAGTGAGCGAGCTCATCATTTTGGTGCCAGCGTTGTTGGGTTTGAAAGGGAATCTGGAGATGACCCTCGCGTCTCGACTGTCGACTCAAGCGAATCTCGGGCACATGGATACGCCGAAAGAACAATGGTACATGATCGTTGGGAACCTCGTCTTGATTCAAGTGAGTTGAATTCACATTCTGTTGGCACCTTCCATTCGCTTTATCTACAAACTTTCTCTCTTTTACTGTTTTTCTTTCTTCCACCCTTTCGTCTCCCTGGCTCTAGTCACTTTGTATTATTATAGTCTTATCGTTCGTACCATTTACTTCTTATTGCAATTTTATCATCTCAGTATCGGCCAAACGATACTGGATACTGAAATATCAAATCAGACACTTACACTGGCAAGGTATGCGACTCGTGGTCGTCTTATCATCGGCGCCACGATTTTATTTGATTACGCGTTCAACGCGTCAACGGTAAACGACCTTCGGAAATAAACGTCACGTTTGTTGTACCTGACCGACGCAGAATACTTACCGTCACACACGTTTTTTTACTACGAATCTCGCTTCACACATATCGTTCGAAATGATGTTTGAAACGCTGACGATAAATAACCTTTTAATTACCATTCTTAATTCTTTAACTCTACGTCATCTCCTTCAATATTTGTAGAAATTGCGAGACAGATTGACCAACGTTTACACGTTTCAGTAAACAAAATGATCACAGAAATCACAAAATACATATGTACATACACGTTACACATTTCTATATTCATTTGTCCCTGTCCTTCAAAATGGTCCCTTTTAGATTTCCAACAATAATTTCACCTGCACGCTCACTTTATCGTTTACCATAGTTTGGTCTAACTGTTGTGTAAAGAATATCAGTTCGTGTTGGCAGTGCCAGGCGATAGTAGTTGGATTCCTGGGCTCTGTGGTGGCGATCGTAATGGGGGCGCTTCGAAATGGTACCATCTCGTTGGATCACGCTTACCTGTTGTGCGCGAGCAGCTTGGTTACCGCGTCTCTGGCTTCCTTCGTTCTCGGATTGATTACCGCTGGAGTGATTGTTTTCTCTCGTCATTGTCACATAAATCCGGACAACGTTGCAACACCGATTGCCGCGAGTCTTGGGGACATCACCTCCTTAGCTTTGCTCTCTTGGATTTCGACGATCCTCTACGAATCAATAAACAAACAAGATTGGCTCGCGCCCCTCGTAATCGCTTGCTACGTTCTAATCACGCCGCTCTGGGTATGGATCGCCAAAAGGAATAAGTATACCAACGATGTCCTTTACTTCGGATGGACGCCTGTCATGATCGCTATGCTGATCAGCAGGTGAGTACCGATTTTCACCCAGTGCCAAGAACGACCACTGACCTTGGATAAATGCATTTAATTTCGCCTACTCAGAATTCAAATCGTTCTCAATCAAAATGGTAATTGATACTCCTGCTGTTGCAATTAGTCTTAATGGCAAGGTTAAGACTGTTGGGATCTAAAGCATTTCGATATTTATAAGAATTAAAATTTTGAAAAGTGCACAAAATATCGCCTACCTAAAAAATATGAATTAATTCATGTATTCATAAACTTTTAAAGTTAAAGAAGCAACAAATATAATTTCAAAGTATTTATATTATTACCTATTACTTTATGAGATTCCAATAATATGTGAAAAAGTAAAATATTACATTGTATAGAAAATTGGAACCATTACGGCGTGATACGCGATTATGTATACAGCGATGCCCACTTAGTGTTTGCAGCTCTGGGGCTTTATTGCAAATACTATTCGGGGACATAGAGTTCTAGGAACTGCCGACTGTTTTCTGTCTCTAGCTCACTTGGCTTTAACTGGATTATAAGGTGAAGTGAGAAATATTGAGTGCAAGTGAGATATTATAGTAACTGATCAATAGTCGAGTGTCCCGTCGCTGATCAAGGGTTTAGATTTAGCTTATTCATCTTACTACGTAATGCGGAGACTCACTTTGTAAACTAATTCTATGAACTGATAGGGATAAAGTACGTATATTAACCAGAGTAGAAATGCGAACACTGGGCAAGCATAATTGTACACATAGTACATATCGCTTAAACGGTATAGTGAACATCTTTGGTAGTACTTGTTGCCTAATAAACAAAGAAATTATTTCCGTTAACAAAGATAATGGAATTAATTATACATGTAAATTAAATAGTTCCAGTAAATCTGTTGGCTAAGTACCGATGATTACCAGTGCATGTAAATACTTTCTCCACAAAATATTACGAGTGGTGAAATTAAATGCATTTATCTAATAGACATTAAAAGAAAACCATAAAATAAACTAACACGAATATCTATGTTCTTGACCATGTAGTTGCGGTGGTCTAATATTAGAATTCATGGTGTCACGATTCGAAAATCTAACCGTTTTTCAACCGGTGATTAACGGTGTTGGTGGAAATTTGGTAGCTGTGCAAGCAAGCAGAATATCGACAGCTCTTCACAAACAAGCTGAACTAGGAACGCTTTTAATACCACCGGGCCACACGCACCCTGTTATATTTATTACACCTATCGCTAACTTTTTCGGCAAAGGTAATGAAACAAATTAATATGGCATCTTTATAATTGTCCGCTACCGTAGCGCCGTTAACCTAACCCAAACTAATACATTTTTTCTTTTTCCTTTTATCTTTCTTTTTAGGTATGCATGCGAGGACAACTAGGGTTTTAATGGCGATGGTTATACCAGGTCACATAATCTTCATTTACCTGATCAATTACATGAAGGATGGCAATGCGTCACTGACACCCCTTTTTGTTTTTGTTTACTTGTGCGCCGCCATGTTGCAAGTTGCAGCGCTCCTCTATATTGCGTACATAATGATACACTGGATGTGGAAACGGAAAATCGATCCCGACAATTCAGCAATTCCATATCTGACGGCAATGGGAGATCTATTAGGCATCAGTTTGCTGGCGATTGCTTTCCAATTCCTTTATCTCGTTGGTGATCAAGATTCTGATTTAACGATAGCTCCCTGAAACATTTATTCAGTTTAAGTTGTATTATAATCAATCGCTAATGTTTTCTCGACTACTTTCGGCGAGGCGACGATCGATATCAATATGTTGTACAAAATCTTTTCTCTTAGGAAAAGGATAATCATCTGTTACATTCGTCCCATCGTCGTCGTAGTCAACGTGGATATTGTCGTCGTTACAAGGTCCACGTTTCTTCCTTGTATAAGGAAAAACTAAAGTTAGTTATTTGTTTTATTGACATCGCACATGGAAAGATAATGCTTTTTGCAAATAACGAAGCAATACGTCGAGAAAATGTATATGTAACCTAATCGAGGCCAAGTAGCCTTAATAAGGCTGTGCTTTTACGAAAGTATACTGTATTACGTTTTCGCGAAAATCAGATAAATTAGACACGCGTAACCCTCTCGTTAGAAATATTTTTATTTCATTAGCCGAACCGAACTTTTTTTCCAAATGTCTCGAATCAAATCGATCAAACTCGACTCAATTCGATTCAATTCAGTTTACCATATTTATCTTGTACCGTAACGGTGCCACGATATTATAGTTCCCTCAGAAATATAGTGGTCCAAAGTTGTGAAGTTGCAACGCATCGAGTAGCGGCATCTGTTGATACCGTAGTACGCAGCTTGCAGTTGTACGGTTCTAACAAATAAAGTGAAAAAAACTATCGACTAACTGTAATTCTCATACTTCCAATATAAATATAAGTTTTATTTAATATTTGAAATATTTGAAAAATATAGTTTGTACAGACTGGTATCAGTACTAAAAACATCAGAAGTATCAGAGTTATGATCAATTTCAAATTGCCGTTGTACAGTAGTAATCAGCGCCCCAAGGCTTTATTTCCTTAAATCACCGTTTCGACATTCGAAGTATATACATATACATTAACCGCCTTAATCATTTAAAAATCACGCTACATTTTTGCGGGAACTATATCTTTTCACATCTAGTCATCGAGGAAATAAGTTGATTAGGATTAAATCTACATGAATCTTGAATATTGCTTAATACAATTGTAATCATAATTAATGCAAGATTTTCAGACAATCTCTAGTTTGAAACGATGGGTAATACGTATCTTTGTGAAAAGTATAGTTAAAGATAACGAAACGAAAAAAACACCCCTGGTTTGAAGTATGAAGCAATTCGAAAAAAGAAAGTTTCAACATATTATTTTGTTTAATATTAATAATTTTCATTTTACGTTTCAATCGTAATAGTATATATATTACGAACTTAACGAAATACAAATAGATATAATTCATACCATCGATACAACGTATATGTGTCTTCAAATAGTTGCCTTCGTACACGATGGGAATTAGATAATTTAAATACCAAGCAAGTTCCATACGAACTATTTTTGAACGCTTACTAAAACTTGCGAATCTGCACGGCTCTCTTTGCAATATCTTCTATTAATGCATTCTGAATCGATATTATCAAAATGTATACGTCGCTGTGACAGTTATATACCACGGCTGTTATAATTCATAATGTTGTGAGTCTTCCATCGAAGCAAATCGATTATCGACATTGCGAAACGTATTTTCATCAGATACGTAACGATTCGAGATTGTATTCGATACCTCGCAACGAGAGTCGAGATTACGCATCGTTCGCTGTAGGAGTTCCCGTTAGGAGCGCTACAGATAAACATGTTAAATTATGATGCAAATGTACTTCTTTTTCTCTTTACACACATGCGCGAGCACAGCATACGCCTAACATACTAAAAACTGTAAAAAGCAGTAGGAAAACTACACCAAAGATTAGGCTATAAATATATCTTGACAATAATATTTGTTTTAAGGAGGCAGAAATACTATTTTTTACCCAAAACACAAATGAAAGCTGTACACTACGGTAAAACGCGCTTTTTTCTGTATATTATAGAGTCTCGCAGTCAAACTCTGATGATCGTCTCCTCGCTCTATAAAAAGATCGAAGGAAAATACTTTTTCAAAGTTCGATAGGTAGCTTTGAAATATATTTAAGTTTCGTAAAGAGATGCGTGCCAAGAACAAATGATGTGAATACGAAATATTTTCCTTCGATTCAATTTTAGATTTTGAGCGAGAGAGGGAAATGGTTGAGTGAGCAGGGAAGGTTGGGGGGAGGGGGTAGGATATAAAATTCGAACATCATAAATTTGAAGAGAAAAGACGATTGATGATTATTTTTAATACGGTGCTAAAGAAGAAATAGTCGATTTATGATATTAAAACGTCTGCGAGCTATCGCGAATCATGGATACAGATAACCATGAGCTCGCTTATCCACATTATGGTACCTGTTCGTCATTAAAGTGTATGCGTTCTTAAACCAGTAAAAGGATCGGTAATTATTCTTGAATAATAAAATAACAATTAAATGCTGATACAAGACGATTGAACGCACATTTGAATGAAACATCGATGTAGTTTTATATAATAAAATTGAAGAAAAATTGAAAAAATCAAGTGTTTCTCATGCTTGGGTCAGTTATTATACGTAAGTAGAGTCCCTAATACTATTTTATTTTCCTATACATATTATCGTTATACAGAAGACGAGAATTTAAAATGACATCCATAAGTTTTGTATCATTTCCTTTATTCGTCCTTATTTTAGAAGATGATGCAAAGAAATGGAAGAAACCTCAGAAATTTACGAGTGTCCGCTTGCACAGAATTATCTTAATTATATTTTAATCTGAATTAAAAACTTCAATACTTACAAAATATTCAAGTTCGTTTATTGCAAGGCTTTTAACCTCCAAAAATAAGTTCACATTTCGTACAGTTTCAGACAACGAAAGAAACAGGCGCAACGCAGGTACTCCTACATCGTTCTATTTACATTCGAACGACACAAAATTCAAAGCGCAATGATAACGAAATCTTATAAAAGTACGAATTGCGCGCGATCGATTTACATTATTCACTGCTAACGAACGAATGAACGTGTATTACTGTAAAATTGTGAATGTAATTCGAAGATGAGTAATGACTCCATAATTATCGATCCTACAATCAACCTGACGCATGTATATCACATATTTATACATGAAATACTATAATACAACGCATACAATAGTTTAAAAAAACATCTTTTCGCAATCCGTAAAACTATAAGCTGTACACGATTCAGTCTGACAGAGTACTTGCAGTGTTGTTTATTGCAGCTTTGCTTCTTCTTTTGCTTTCCAAAGAATTAGCTCCATACAAGCAACTGCATCCTCTTTACTGTCGTGCCCGCCAACTACAATGTCATTAAGAAATTGATTAAAAAGTTTGCTTTTGAAATAGGAAAAGTGAACAACTTTTAACTAACCATCATTTTGAATGATCTTTCGTAAATATTCAGAACAAAGATTCTTCAAAGCCCTCTTTTGTGGATAACCATTCTTGTGCGGAAACATCACGCTTGTGTCCACCACGGTATCATGCAAAAGCTTTAAAGCTTTAAAATCACTTTCAAGACTGTGACCCACTAGTATCGTCTTTTCTGAAAACATCGTCAGCAGTGTCGCTTGGACATCCAATAACGTTGTCGTCACATCTTTCATATTTTCTTCCGTAATTCCAGAAAACCTGTGCAGTCGATTCCAACGACGCCATGGTTACTTGTGAATGTCGTAAATAAAATGGGGGCAAGCAACACAGACAAATTCCCGTATACCTATACATGTCCTTTGAAGGAAACGGGAGAAAATGAAGGAAGAAAGGAAAAATATTTCGATACTTTTTACCTTGTATTGTAATCGATTATAGAATTTTGCGGCTTAATCAGTGTCTCATATACTACATTGCAGTCATCGTTAATAACTGTTATCCTAGTTAGTTCCAATCCTTGAGTCGTATAACACATTTCACAATCAAGCGCATACACTCCTTGTTCCTCTATTGGTGCATCTTAACAAAGAAAAAAGAAAAGAATGAGCACTGATGGGAGAGGGAAAGAAATAAATGAAACTTAGAAAATGTATACAAATTATAATTAGAAATGAATAGAAAAGAAAAGTATTTATGGCTGTTACCTTTCGGCAAAGTTTTCACATAGCCACGAAGATTTTCATAGTCAATATATTCCCAAACGTGCGTCTTCGCATCACAACAACCACTTGCAGAACCATATTGCTGACAACAACTGTATTTGCCTTCACCTCTAATTGTGAATTTTCTGCCCCAATGGTATATACAGTTTTGTGGTAGTAAAGCAAATCCTTGTCTATCTATCATGTAGGTTTGACCGCATCGACTGCAAACTCTTTCATTAGGCACTTTTGATAGAACATTCTGATTTCTTGAGTTAATTACATAGACTTTTGCATGACCCTAGAATTGAAAGAATATTTGGTAATCTCTTTTATGGGCTCCACCTCCGATTTTGATCATTTTCAAATATGTTGTAAAAGACATCATTTAGAACAACTTTTTACTTTGAAAAAATTTACGGTCGGCATTAGTTCCTGCTATATTAGCAAAATTGCTTTCACACTAATACAATGAAATCTGCCTATACGTACGCGTCCGTGGCAGCGTATATGTTAACAGGAAACCATTACTCGCTTATTCGGCATCTTTTACGTTTTTTTAACGGATGGACCTAACGATTAAGTTTAATCTTTTGAATATTCTTCCAAAAAGCCTCAATGATCGATCAATACCAAATTTTGAGGACAAGGAAAAAAGGCGGGGTAAATCCTAATTATAAAATTTTAACTTCGGATATTTAATAATTTCCGAGATTTTCACGAAAAGCTTTCGCTCTACACAATTCAATTCTGCCTATATGTATACATCTTTAGTAGCGTATACGTGAGTCTATCCCGTATCTGCTGTCTCTATAAACACATTACGATAGTCGAATTGCATTATCGGGTGAACTTAAAGTACAAACTTAACCGATTTTAATGATTATGAAGATTGGCTAGCGTAACATATAACACAAAAATCTAATCCGATCCTAATATAACTATCCTAACTAAAAATCTCGGAAACTATTAAATATCCGAAGCTAAAATTTGGTCCTAATCGGTCACTGGGACTTTTCGGAAGAATATCCATGAGATTAAACTTAATCGTTAGGTTCACCCGTTATAAAAACGTAAAAGATGCCGATCACTATAATCACATATCTAAAGTAGGAGGCGAGCAGCAGTTTCCTATTGACACATACGCTGCCATGGATGCATACGTATAAGTATTTGTCCAACTTTGATCCTACTTTCCTTCTAAAAGTTCTTTACATTTGACTTACCTTTTGACCATCTGGATGTGGACGAGGAAAACCATTATCTCGAAGTTGTTGTTCCGTCAATATCCATTTTTTTAACATACCATAAAGAGCTGTTCCTCTAAATTCTGTAACGGATTTCTTTGTCTTAAGCACACTCCAGGAACCTTTTGCTTTTCCAGCAAGTACTGCTTCATGAGACAGCATCATACTACTACTTGCTACTGTTGCTGTATTATTTTCTATAGATGAGTTTTGATCAACTTCTTTCTTCAGTCTATGTACAGCTAGCATGCAAGAATTTTTGTAAACAGCTAAAGCTTTGCATTTTTCATGACAAGAATATTCCTCTTTGACAGCACGTTGTGCTGCATCTTCAGCATTCGTATAAATTAATACGCACACATCGTGCATCAAATTTACATAATACTGACGAACATTTAAAGGAAACTTTTGCGTTGTTACTTGTAACGGCTCAGGACGTATTAACTGTGGAACCTAAAGCGAAATCAAGATGTTGTATAAGGGTTACATAGTATATGTGACTTACAAGAAGTTTCACAGGACGGTACAGATATAAGGACATTTCACTCGCTCCGCCCAATACGTTCGTCAGTTGTTACAATAATATGATTCGATTGGTAAGTGTTATCATTTCGGCGAACAATTAAGATATATGCCCCTTATTCTTATACTGTTAACACGTTAAGCGCCACGCCGAATTTGCGTGCCTTTCCGTTCAGGCCACAGGTAGCCGTCAGGCGGGCCCTGCCGGGCCGCTCGCCGACAGGCGAGCCAGAGTATAAACAGATATCGAGTAACGTAACCCGGCCGGGGCTTGCCTTCGTATTTTCTTCTCTCCATTTGTAGATAAGTTGCACTCGAGAGCCTGACATTTTCACTGCACCAAATACTGCACCGAATGCTATCAATATAATGCACAAATGTTGGGACCAAATATAGCCAAAAATGTAACGCCAAAAGTAACAACCTTTCGTAATGAATGTACACGGAAGCCCCATCTTTGCTTATCTTGTTTCAATAAATTACATTAATGTTTTTAAGTATTATATTCTTTTCCTTGAAGCATTGACCAAACTAAAACCGATATCGCATAATTTAAATGTTCAGTTTCACAAGTATGCAAAGACGGACACACTCGCCGCGATAGAAGAACGAAAAGTCTAGCGCCTGGCGCTTAACGTGTTAAAGAAAGTGGAACTGTAGAAATTACAATCAGGAGCGCATTCGTTCCAGGAAACTTCTTATGTGACACATAATAGACTTAGAACTAATTCTAGAACAACAAATACAAACCACTTGTGGAACATGAGCGATACGTATACCGCTTTTCGTCGTTTGCGCAGCTGTTTTGTAATTATCCGTTCCTTTCAATTCCACCGACTTTGCTACACTTTCTGTTACTTTTTTTTTTTCTATTGTTAAAGACTTAGCGTACGGCACATGAGCGATTCTGACACGACCTGTTACAAATATTGTCGAATAAGACAAACTTCACATACATAAATAATTAACAATAATGTCTATTTATATCTTAAAGAACTTTCATGTACTTCATTATAAAATAGTTATATTACCATTTCCATTCAACTTTAAGTCACTGTTATTTGCTGCTCCTATTACATCAGCACAATTTTGACGTACATCCTTGGATATGCTGCTACTTGCAGAAATTGTCTTTTCTGCTACAGTATCTCGCATCAAACGCCATCTTTCATACATCTTTTGCTGCGGATTTACATATTTTTTCGCCTGTTTAACTCCAATTTGCCTGGTAACACACGTGGCTGCTGACGGGTGCGCAACTCTTTTCCTACCCATCTCTTCGTTCTCTTCTTTTTCTTTTTCACCCAACGTTGATGATTCTTTCGATGATTCCATTGTCTTCGACTGTTTTGGTACCTGATATTCCTTTTAACAACATTTATGATTTAAATAAATGCATAGATACATCAATATGTTTTCGATTATATATTTTTAAGTTCTCATAAATTCGCCAAATTCAATTTATTCTACATACCTGAAATATCTTTAAACACTCTTCTTGTACATCATGATCTGAATCGGATGTACTGAAAATTACATCGATGTCGTTATCAATGACATTGCTGTAATGATCATCATTTTCTTCATCGTCATCATCTACTAAATTCAAATGAACATTTTTTAAAGAGCTTGGGGATTTATTAATTGAAATTTTGTCTTGCTTACTTTCTGTATGCACATGTAATCTTTCAATTGTTTTTTCATCCAACTTGCGATCCGTTTTTGAATATTTATCACTCTTGTCACTTTTACTCTTAGTATGTTGGCGATGTTTTCCCGACCCATGATGGTCTCTTCTGTCGCTTTTAGTTTTGTGTTTACTTTCGTATCTCTCTTTACCCCTTTTCTTGTCTCGATATTTCTCCTGATCTTTATATTTGTTCCTCTCTTTATCATGCTTTTTGTCTTTTAATTCTTTGCTTTCGCGTTTTAAATGGCTCTTACTTTTATCTTTACTTTTGTTTTTACTGTGAGAAGTGGAACGTGATCTTTCATTTGAATCATGCCTATCTTTGTACTTTTTATCAGACGTACTATGATCTTTCTGATTTTTGCTTTTACTTTTATCGCTACTTTTGTGCTCCTTTACATTTTTTTTGGTACTTTTATCTAAATCTTCTGATACTTTCTTTTTTTCAAATTGCAAAGATTTCGAATTTTCTTCGCTTATGAATTTCTCATGTTCTAGTACCTTAATGCTTGTCATTTCTTTTTTAACACATTCACTATGACCGCCCGCGTTTGGAAAATGCGCACTCCCGTCTTGTACATCGTTCAAACATTCAGATTTCTCAATATCACAATAAGATTTATTTTGTTTCAGTGTTACACAATCAATATGTGTATCTTCATTATTATCCTCATTATTACTATTGTCCGCTTCATCATCAGAGAATTTTGGTTCAAAATCTATACAAGAATCTTGAGATACCTCAGTAGATTGTATGTCAGAAGTCGTGGCACCTACAAGTACTTCATCCATCATATTAAAATCTGGTTTAAAGTGATCCAGTGTAGATTCGTTTAGTCCATCTGTGGTTTTTAACGGAGTTTTCACTTTCTTTGGAACATACTCTTCTCTTCTCTTTTTATACTTTGGATAATAAGCCTCCCTAAGCTTAATTAAATACTCATTTGTAGCACTATCCTTACATGAATTTGACAAAGCTGAATCTGATTTACATGTAGGTATATAACTTTGCATGGTATCTCGAGTTTCTGAATTAATTATCATAGTAGGTTTATATTTAATTTCAGTATTTTGAGATTCTGTAGATTCATTGCCCACATTTAACCAAGGTTTAATTCCATCTGGGGAACATTTACGTTTCACAGCTACTCTACTTTCCCTAGTTGGCATGTAAGATACTATTGGTATATGTCGTTTCTTCAATTCAGCAATTGGTGTTGGATTATAAACGCATGGAAGTGGATTGTTGACTGGAGTTGGTGCATCTGTTCTTTTCTCTATTGCATTAGTTGTAATATTATCCAATGTACCAGATGATCCAGAAGTTAAAGTAGGCTTTAACCCTTCAACTACCTGAGAAACAACATTCTGACAAGAAAATTTATCTACATCTGTGACAGTTCGATTAGCAAGGACCTTTTGGACAGCTTCTGTTACTAATTGTTGTAAAACAACTGAATCAGATGTTACCATTGTAGTAGTTTTGGATTCTTCAACTTGACCCGTGGAACGGTTTTCCACCGTCTCAGTCGCCTCCGCCGTAACTCCAGCATCTTCTAGAACAATATTCAGATGTTTATCATCTGACAATAAAAATTCTTACACATATACTCTACAGAATATTGTATGTAATACGTTTGTAACAAAAAAAAATTCAAACAAAACTACTTACCACGCTTCGAGTGCTTGAAATGACAGTAAGGTCTATCGCACGTTCCACTCTCGTAAAATGGACAGTTAATAGTTTTAAAATAACCAGTCGAAGGCAACATAACTATTTCATCATACTTTATACTTTCGATCACTCATTCTTCCGACAGAAAATACTGTATAAAGTCGTATAAGAACATTGACCTTTAAATCGAAAATAATGTTTGTCAAATTTCCTTTATACATCAAGCATCATTCTCTTTATGTTTAGTTGATGTGTATTTGATTACTGCTCAAGAGGTTCATGAGTTCTTATAAAACGCATCGAAAACATAAAAGTCGAAGTAAATTGAATCCCAAAAACAGAGGTTATGCACGGTTGATTCGTACATATCCCTATTTACGATTTATTTAAATGTATTCACTCCTTTCTTCCCACGCTAGACTAACCGCCCCCAAAACATCGCATTTCTCCCCCACATGCTCTTTTCCAGTTTCCCGTTATGCTTCACCTTTGTGACAATTCTAAAGTCCGTATTTGCCATTAAAGCTATAGCAGTAAGAAATTAAAATCCCTATCATACTTTGTAATTCATTCCTTTTTTTTGTTGTGGTAAGCATGCATTGTATTCCAAAGTGCATATATGGTAAGTAGTCCTACATATCTCATTGCATATGTAAGTCCAGTAAGCACCTATGAGTATAGTAGTAAGTCGTGTGTAATATGTTAAGGTAAAAAAAAGTAATATGGTAAAAATGTTATCTTATTATCTTAATTAGTAAACAGTAAATAAATATTTTATTAATAATGTAAAACATTTTTATTTTTTTACCTGAAGTATAAAATTAAATACTTTTCCCTTGATAGGAAGAGAATATCATTTTTTATATTATCTTCTTTCCAAATTAATTTTCAAATTAAGAATTCTTTTAAACAAATATTTACGAAACAAGGATAAATTATTTTATAGTTCAGATTATCAAAATAAAATATTTCATTTTATGCTCTAAATTTTAAATTGACATTCTGTATTTTATATTATGAATTACAAAAATAAAAATATTCTTTGAAATTTTACTTATTATTCAAAATATTATTTAATTTGAAATCTATAGAATTTTTTATTCAACCCTTTGAGTGCTGAATACTCGATCTAATTAGGGAATACCGCAAACTGACAACCACGGATTTGAATGAAACTGTGGGATTTTAGAGTGATCTGAAACAAGAATAACGGTATGCTTCATTTGGGCCCAATCGCTCTTTAAGGGTGTGAAAATAACCTTGAAGTCAAATCGACACTTCCAATTTTTCACGTATATCTCTTAAAGTACAGGAGACAAAAAAAAACGTTTAAGATCAAAGTTTAGTGGTATAATGAGCGCTACAATTTTACCTTAAGAAAATTTTTTGAAAAGTCTTTGTTGAAAAAAAAAATTTTTCTTGCGTTATTTTAAACAATTTTTACATTTTCATAATAACTAAAAATATTACATATCTTATTCTGAATTCAACCATGATATTTTTTACTATGCAACACCGACTTATCTAAATCACGAGATTAACAATATCTTATGTTTCTATAATTTATTATAAGTATACACGTTTTAATGGTCAAGATTCTTCATTAATTTTTTGAAGATAAACGACCATGGATTTGAATTATTTTAGGATTCTTTTATTATAGAATGCACGTAAGATTAACTGAGTTCAAAGTTTTTATCATCTTTTTATTACTCCCAATCTTTGTTATAAAGCTTAATGAAGTTACCATCAATATTTTTTATTGTTAGGAATTACGTATTACACGTAATACGCATCAATTTAAACAATTATGTAAATATATATTTATATATTTTTAAATATACTATAACAAAATTATACAAAATACAACAAGCATTTTGGCAATGCGATCATTATTGATTAGACCACATTACGCCAACAACAATTTGTGTTTGCACGTGTTTGTATACTACATAACATAAGTTACCGTTATTTTCATACAGTAATTACGTACTAACGATTATCTTATCGCGCTGTAATCTTATCTGATAACGGCAGTAAAAAATTGACCTACAGTTTAAATAAAATCGATATACAATTTATCGCGCGTGAACCATTAATTGGTTTTTTTGTGCGTCTTCATTTTCCGCTGTTGCAAGTGAAGGTAATTCTGCTTTAGTAGCTAGTTTCAAAGCATGAAACCATCTGAAAATTTGAAAAATCCTCTGAATGTAACTTTACGAAGTTGTATGCAGTATACAATTATGCAAAAATAAAGAAATTTACTTCTCTTTATCTTCATCTGATGATGCTTGTAAATAATAACTTTTCCTAGAATGATGCATTTTTAGAGCTTTGGGTCTGTCCTTAAAACTTAAAGGATCTTCTTCGGGTAATTCAATACCTTTCGTAACAAGGAAACCAGGCATAGGAGTCGCTGTTAAAGCCATATTTTCTGATTCAGCTTTAAAAGTATATAAAACAAAATCTACATGTAATGCAAACCATCGACGTGCCCAAGGTTTGCTCGGCTGAGTTTTTAACATCAGATATCCAGATATAACAGAAGATGCGCTTGCTGAAACTTGTAATAAACTCGGTACTGGTCCAAACGGAGATGTTGATGAAGGTGACTGTGTTAATGATTGTGTTAAAGCAGCATAACACAAACTACAAACCCTCATGTATTTATTATCCTCGAACAATAACTTTTGATTAGAACACTTATTACAAACAACCTATAAAAAATTGAGTAGTGTCAAAAATTACAAAAAAAAATAACATATTTATGCAACTATAAAAATTCATCTTCAATAACTTAATTTTCATCCCAGGGATGCTTAAGTTTCGATCATTATGAATCATCAAAAAAAGACACTTACTATTTTACAAGTTTTGCAATTGTGTTTTCTTCTCATTACGGAAAAAACGGCTTTACATATTGTACACCTGGATTCATCTTCTGGTTTTACAACAACATCACCAGTTTTTAAACTTGCTTTTTTTTTCATCATTTTTTGCATGGTATCGAACAACGCATCAAGCCACGCTGCCTTTTCATCAGCCGTATGTGTGTACAATTCAACACTTTTATTTTCATCTCTTATGTAAAAAGTATTTGCCGTTTCTAGATTGTGGCCTTCGGTTACATGCAAATTTTCGATTAAGAATTTAGCTCTCAATCGATATAATGGTCCAGGTATCACTCTTATCGAACAAAGCAATAATAAATCACTAAACTGAAAAACAGAAAAAATACAAAGAACTTTTTGATCACTAATATTTGTCATACGATATTTATTGAACGAATAAATATAAAATGCATTAACCAGTAAGTTTGCCCATGGGCGGTCTTTGTACATATTTTATTTAATATACAAATACTATTATTTTATACATACCAGAAATAAATGCCTTTCTTGATGATCACCACTCCTTGCTGAAATTTTAACGATACTACCTTCTTTTATAAGCTCCCGCGTAGCACTGACTAGATCTGTCGTATCGTATATGCTCTCCTGTATTTCAAGAAGTTTTTTAAACTTGTCAATTTTCTTCATTGCATCATTTGTGTGATTAACAGCAGTGGATACCAATTCCAACGCCTCTACGAGAAAGAAAGCCATGTCTGTTCGTATAATCCTACCATTATAATCATTGCTATCTACGGCCGTCTATTTAAACGAGTGCCGTTCAATAGACGTTTAAATAGAAACCGGTCCTTGTTAGATGCGCATTATTTTATGCGGAAGTAACTCATCAAATCGAAAGATCCTTACTTTTAGTGTCCTCGTAATCAGCATTTTCTTCTGTGAGGTTTTTCAAGTAATCTTTTAGAAGAAGCTCATATCTTGGTAATCTTTGTATGGGGCTCAACATGTGATGAGGTAGAGATAACTTGGCACACTCATCTAGTTTTTGAATTTCATTGATAATTGCCGCAAACCTAGCAACTTTAGTTTGGAGAGCCTGTATCAAATTCATGGCTGAATCAAAATTTTTTACATATTCTGTGTACATTTTAAGAAAAGGTGCAAAGTTCTTCATTATATCCCCAATTCTAGGATCTGCTTCCCAATTCTGCATCCTCTCTTGAAGTTGAGGTAACAGAAAATCGTTGTGAAATTTATAAATAGATTTAATATTAGAAAACATTTGTTGTACAGTTTCTGGAGGAAACATAGAATGTGCTCTATTTTCTTGATCAATTTTGAACTGGAATACTTGGTCAATCAAACGCAAAACGTTAACATAATTTTGTTCGGTAGCTAACAATTCTTCGGCAACTCGTCGTGCCTTTTTCCTTTTAGAATTCAAATCAACTATTCTATTGCCCAATTTTAATTTTGAAACTGTGTTGCTGTGATTTACAATTATAGCAGAATCTGTTTCCAATGACTTTGTCCCTTCAGATTCTTCTTCACTTTCAGATTCACTTATCGTATATGATTCTACCGTATAACGAAGGAAATTTCTATCCGTGGCTAAATACCTGTACAGTGCCATATTAACACTCTTTTATATAATAAATGATGAAAATTTCTAGTGTATTAACTTACCTACTGTTTCTATATTCTAACATGCTATGAGATACTTGTACAACTGGTACTTCTGCTGAATGTTCTTTGTTTTCATCAATGTCAGCATGTTCTGTTGAACTTTCTGCTGACATTACAAATGAAACAAATCGTGGAAAATCTCCAAAAGGAGTGATTTTGCGAAATGAATCTCTATCATAGTTTTCTGCCTTCTTATCTTCTGTTATTATACTAGAATGGCTAGAATCATTATCTTGACATTCATTTAACTTATGTAGGTCTGATTCTTTGTCTATTATATCATCGGGTTCTAATTCAGTATAAAAAGTACTATTTGATGCTTGAGGCTTTGATGCAAACATTTTAAAGGTTTTACTAAAATCTGTTTTATCTTTTGATATTAGAAATGGTTTTATCATCCAAACTGAAACATTTGTCAGTTGGTGTTGTTGCATCCTAAAACTAAATTTATCAATCAATTAATAACTTAACTACAATACGTATTTATATTATATATTAAAAAAAAAGAAAATAGAAATTTATTATAGGCCAATAATTTAACAAAAAGAAAAAATACCTGTATGCATCTTGATTATGTCATTCAATAGATACATTGCAAGCTGCATTAATCGAAATCAGCTTCGATTAACAATAACTAAACCCATATGAACTTCCTTGATTACATGTTTGTTAAATAAGTATGTGTCTCATCATTGTACGTTGATATAAATTAATGAATCACTATTGATTCTTACCAATTTAGGATTTCACCAACTATCCTAAGATATTTCAGTAAAAAACTTAATTTCACTTAAAGGAAGATAGTATTAATTTGTAAGCAACTGTTATTTTAATGTCCTATTTGGGTATTCTTTAACAAAATTGCTTTTCATTTTTTAATATGAATGAAAGAGAGTTTATAATACCTCATTAATAATAATCAGGCAATAGTTAGTAGAAAAAATGAACAAAATTTAATTATGATTTTCCACTTTGATTAATTTTAACTCGCTTGTGATTACAATAATACGACGAATATGACTTAACATGGTACACATACGTCAGTATAGTTTAAACGCTCCTTAGATTAACGATATACGTGCCATCTATATTTAAGTGCAGGCCTTAAACCATGTATAATCTAAGGTGCAGACTCATGATGCATATGCATGCTCACATACACCCACCATACATATTCTCGGTATGTTCATATATTCAACGGATAAACTGAATATATTCGTAAATTTACCAAAATATTTTATAAAACGTGAAAGATAAGTAATATTTATATTTTACTCACTTTACATAAATATGTAACTATAATAAAATTGGCCAATAATAAGCAAGACTTTGCAAATCATAAAAAATCGTTCAAAAACGGATCGTAGTGTGTTTAAAAGAATATACCATCTAGTACTGTTTCTCAGAACGGTATGTTAACGAAAGATATCGAGATTGTGATGAACAAACCAAGTATAAGAACTGAAAACCAAGCTCAAAATATACAACTGCATTAAGACCGTTGAATATACAACGATACGTCGGAGAAGGTTATTGATTACGTCTTTTCATTTTACAATGTAGTTTTAGAAAAAATTTATTGATCAATAAAACTGCTTATCTAATGGTATGTAAAATTGTTAAGCATCTTCATACAATAATAAGTTAGAAAATATTGTTTTCACTTAATTTAATATGTATTGCTTGTCAAGAGGTTTCGCGGGTGTCCGAGTTTATGGGTAATATTTCCCAAGATTCTTTGGTATTGAATTGCGAGGCTGCGCGAAACACCAAAAGTTGAATTCACCATACGAGGAAGAAAGATAAAGAAAAACGGAGAAAGAAACAAAAGACATTCGAATTTTATTCGACTCTACATTACCGTAAATGATTTTAGATTCTTACTTGCAGTTCGAATTTATTCAACGAATAATTAGTCAATTAATGGCGAGTTTCTTGTGTACAAATCTTTCATCTCATCACGTTCATGACGATCACTACTGTCGTCGCTGTAACCATCGTAATTACTAATGCATTAGTTACAACTTTCAGTACAGTGTAATCAGTATCGTGTTTAGATACCATTGTTGATGATGCATAATTACTGCTGTTGCAAATGTGAACATAACGCTTTGCGCGTTCCGTATTACAATCATTATGAAAAAGATTGGTATAATCATTTAGTGGATCCTCTTGACTACTCGTGATATATCTGCTAAATATTCGTATCCTAAAAGATTCGTGTAAATACTCAAGTTTGCCGGAAAAATAACTTGGTGTAATAGGCGCGAATCTTTAATGGACCGCAAACGAATTGTTGATGATCCCTGTTTTGAGACAGATGCTTACCTGCGGACACGAAACTAAGACACAAAATAATGACGTGGATCATCGGCGATCATCGCGAAACGTTCTTTGTTCGCAGCTCTGGATTTATAGAGAAATATGTCGACACAAGGCGCAGAACTTTCAAATCGTTTCGTGACTCGAGATGTCGAAACTATGTCGGATGAGGTACAGGTGAGAGTGTTTCTTAAATGATCCAAGCTATGCTATTTACAAGTTAATAGTATTTCTTATAATCATTTTATTTTACAGAGTAATCATACAGATATATTAGAATGTCTGTCAGTTCTAATTAATGAGAATAACTCTGGGAATGAACGGATGGAAGAATTAACGTTAGATGAACAACTATTAGGTGGTGGTACGACTTTGACAGCTATTACATTGCCCGATGGAACACAAGCATTTGTTGCAAATAATTTTAATGATGATGGTTAGAAGTTAAATAATACAACAGAATCATGCATGAAATGTTACCCTCATCGGTAGAAAAATAAATGCTATTTCTATTTATTTACATAATTTCAAGGTTTAATGTATACTTAAGAGTAATATTCATATGTTTATAGGATTAATGGAGTATTGTATTCTTCTTTTAAAATTTTCAGACATTTTTTATTAATATCATACATTTATTTAACTTACAGATGTGGATTTAAAAAGACAAGCAACATTAGAATTGGACAGTGGAGATACCATCTTGCTAAGAGATGTAGCGGAATTCACAGAAGGTAGGCCATTACAATTGGAACTCGAACCAGCAACATTGGTCCAGGCTTGTGGTACTACCATAGAAAATGTTGAAAACACTTATCCACGTGTGGAATTCATCGATGGTAATGCTTACATGGTGGCTGGTCATCTTGATGTTGGCAAAGATTTGTGGGAAATTGAGAATGGTAAATTAAAGAAAAAGGACTCCAAGATTTTACTAAATAAACTTCCTACATCAAGGATCAGGCATCCTTGTCCAAGAGAAGGTTGTTCAAAAGTTTATAGTACACCTCATCATCTCAAGGTAAAGATTGTTTTCAATCACTTCATTATTATATGAGTCAATTTAGGTTTCACTCTCGTAGTCCTTTGTTTGAGTTTTGTTTCCATTAATAAAAGTAAACGAAAAATGAATACACTGACATTCATTTAGTTACAATTGTGTCTATATTTTAACCTGTATTGTACATTGTACATACATTTATTTGTTTAATACATACATTTTACTGTTTAATATTGTTATGTTTATAAGCTGGGTGTTGGTTGGAGTGTGTAAATCTGCTTGACTCTCAGACATTTAATCACAGTCGTTTCTGGGTTAAAGATAGTAAAATAGTATGACTTTTGTATAAAATAATATTGAATTGAATTAGGTTCACGAACGATCTCATACTGGTCAACGACCATACAGATGCACACATCCTAAGTGTAAGAAGAGCTTCTCAACCGGATACAGTCTGAAAGCTCATCTACGTACGCACACGGGAGAAAAACCTTACAAGTGTCCGAATGAGACGTGTGATAAAAGTTTTAAAACATCTGGAGATTTACTAAAACACGTACGAACACATACCGGAGAACGTCCTTTTTTGTGTCCCTTTGACGGTTGCGGACGTTCTTTTACTACAAGTAACATTAGGAAGGTAAGAGCAAATTTTAATGTAAGTTATCTTACAATAACAGTGTTATCAAATTTATAAACGATTGATCAAATTATCTTCCGTGCATGCAACAGGTTCATGTCAGGACGCACACTGGAGAACGTCCGTATAAATGTACCCAACCGAAATGTGGCAAAGCTTTCGCAAGCGCAACAAATTATAAGAATCATATACGAATTCATTCAGGCGAAAAACCTTATGTTTGTTCTATTGAAAATTGTGGAAGAAGATTCACAGAGTACTCTAGTCTTTACAAACATCATCTTGTTAGTATTTTTCTTTCAGCATTTTTGGTTAACTATAACGAGTTACATTGATGTTTTGCATTCAGTATGTGTCCTTATTTTTATTATTTTTTTTTCTTAAGGTTCACACGCAACAGCGTCCATTCGAATGTAAAGTCTGCTTTAGGAGATACAGACAAAGTAGTACTCTTGTGATGCACAAAAGAACTGCTCATGCGTTAGTTGAGAGTGATGATAATGTTGATGTTCTTTGCCAAGAATCTATTCAAGAAGCTTCTAATCGGAGTAAAGATAGACGAAAGGCAAACGTTATACGAGATAATGGTAGTTCGTCATTAAAGGTAATTTAGGAAACATTTTATAATTACTCTTCAGGACTGTTCACCTTTGTTTACTAAATGTTTACTTTTCCGTTTCCGTATAACTAAAGATCACAGAGAAAGACGGACAGATTCAGATTTCTAAAGCGATCGATGATTTAAACGATAATGAAACACAGATTTTATTGGTTAGTGACCCTTCGCAAATTGCAGCGTTACAGGTGAGTAATTTATTTTTGTTTCAAATTTGGTTCGTGTGATAAAATTTGATAATAATGCATTTGTTTGTTTATTGTATTTTATGTGCTTACAGAAAATTGAACTTAATAGTGGATTCGACGATCCAGGAATTGATACTACGTTCGAAGAGTTGAATATAAAGATCGAAGATATAGAGCTTGGATGGCATTGATAGGGTCTTGTGGGGAGAGGGGATATTAAACAAAAACGCAGTTGTGGATTGTTTCGGATTTTTTAAATATATAACTTACAACTTTGCTGACCTCAGTATAGTGATCTAAAATAGCTTAGGCCTATCAGATTATCGAGAATAACAAAAGAAGTGTTTTTTAGATTTTCAGAAGAAATACTTATTCACTTGTTACTTCATACAAGAATGTATCCTGAAAAAACTTCTTGTTATTACCAGCAAATAAATCAAATTGAAATTTTTAATTAATTTCTCCAGATATAAAATATCCCACGAATTACCTTATCAAAAATTTTCCGTCCGCAACATCTTTATTCTTGTCTCCTACAGTGTCCCATCATAATTTTTCTAACTTATTTCAATGTTGTAAGTATGTTTACGTCGAGTAAGTAATGTACTGAAAAAAGTATACCATGTTTTCTGTGAAAATGTTATCAACAAAGGATATATAGTATAACAGATATGTTATGAAGATTATGATAATATATCTTTTTGCAGACGTTACATAAATGTTCCATTCATTTGATAAAATGTAATAATCCCGTTAAAATTTGTGATATCCTTCCTTTCAGTAATAAAATTGAATAAGAACTCGATCACATACTTCATTAAACAGGAGGAAACTCGATGTGTAAATTACCTACAAGCGGTTATTCTGGATGACCGCGAGCAGAGAACACCAATTGTTATTAGCACGAGTTTACTAACCAAATAACTTTATTAACGTGTACAGGTATGAAGTTTGGACTTTTCAAAGAGATCATACTCAGTTATGTCTGAACCTCTGTTGAATTGGATTTTAGTTTTGCGCGTGACATTGTTAATTGTAATAATCGAATCCTTGTTTTTTTCCTACCATTTCTGTCTCTCCCTCCTTCTTTCCACCGCCCTTTTCAACTCGCTGCTTCTCAATTTGCGTCTGTTTCATTTATCTTTATCATTTATTTGACCGTTTTGCTTACATTTTTCAAGTTCTTTCAACGTACTTTTAGTGGCATCGTTGGCATTATTATCGTTTCATTTATTCTTCTTGGACAAAATTAGTTCCGTTTTTACGATTTTCAATTTATCTTTTAACCATTTTTTCGATTTCAGTTTTGTTTTTACGCAAAGTGGTTGACCTTGGCGTTTAATATTCTTACAACATAACTTTGAGCAAGGGTCGTTTAAAATCGCTTCTGAAAGTAGTTTGAATATGTAGCTGGTCATCACCGGCGACCAGTTCTTGTTTCTCGTTCTCCCACCAACAGAGAAATTTTTAGATGCTATTACGTATAGTTGTTCGGTTAGATTGCGTTACACAGATGAAACGTGGGGACCACGATACTTAGACAAAAAAAAGAATAATTTCAACATTATCCTTTCGGTAGGTGACCTGACTATAAACCACGATGGGGTACACGTTCCATTTCTTTCCGCAACAAGAAGGTAACAGTTAAGCAGTCCTTCTGATTTAAATACAAATTATTCTTATCCACGTTTGTTATTTAGGTAAATATAACATAACTTGTATTCATCTCTTCGTGGCCTATCGACGACGTATTGGGAATCATTAACATTAAAGTTTGGAATATTAAAAAACATCATCATGGAAAGACGTATATATAATTTCTAGATCGAGGAAAATCTTGAGCGATATAGTGACGCAGAAGAGCGTGAAAGCAAGAAAGAGATTAGGAAAAAAAAGCAGGTAACATTTTAATATTATTACGCTTTGCTTCAATTGTTCCTTTTTACTTTAAAAGAACTGTAAACCATCGAATGATACAGACTAGTGATTCGTGATCGACAGTATACATACATATACGCAAACACCATGAGGATTACGGTAATACGAATACCATACAACGTTAAGAGTTATGTCATTTTCTAAAAATTTGTCTCGTGGTAACGGAGACACGCACACACATGCACGAAGTTGTCGACGACAGGTAACAGCAACAGAGTGGAAACTTCGAAAACAAAGAGTTAATTGGGAATGTAAACCACGAGGGAAAGGCAAGGGATGAACGAAGATATATCGAGAGACGTTTTAACGTGGCAGTTATCAGTATTAAAACGTGTTTGTACTCTTGAGAACGCAACTGTTGTCCACTATAGGTATCTCGTTTCACGTTCCGTAAAGGTACGTAGGTGTACTTTCGGTTTTGCTCGAGACTGAGATAGATTATCTTATTTCTTCGTTTCAACAGTGATCGAAACGTTATCAAACGTAACTATATTATTTTACTTTCGATAGCTTATTATCGAGAACATATATTGTCCTCGTTGCCAACACGGGTGGTTTTAATCCACGGTTTACTCATTGCCAGTATCTGCTTTAGCGTCGCCTCGGTGTGTAATGAAGATAAGCCGTTGTACTCCGGTTATAATCGGCGAAGTTAATAAAGAACGAAAATTGGGTACGTCGACACTAATAATTTCCAAAGTTCCCGTGCGCGGATAAAACAGTCAGTTCGTTTACCAATTCAGGAAGCTGCCGTTCATTTTCGTTTCTCCTGTTCTGTCACTTCCTCTTATTGCTTCTCCCGCTTACCGAGCGAACGATTTATTATCATCGGATGTAAACGCTACGACCAGTAAATAGGAAACATAAAAAATGAAAACAAGCAGACCGTTCGGAAATAAATGACAGGCTAAGTGGCGAGGCGCAACGGGTGCAAACATAATACGTACATACATACATACGTGGATAGTACTCTTCGCGCGATAAATCATGCATCGATCGATCCTGTCTTCCGATCTTTCAACCGGCAGGATATATTGCGTTTTGCGAGGTACACCATGCAGGTTACGTAAAAAGAGTGTCGTCGAAGGGAACATTTTTGTCACCGACTACGCGGCAATCGCAAAAATCGTAGTCGCACGTCCCTAAGTCTCGTTGTGGACATCGGTACGATCGGTGTTCTTCGACAACGCGGTTTCCTGGATTCAATAGAATATTCAGCTTAACGACCGGGAGCCAATTTTTCGACTTTTGACATGCTTCATTTATAAATGTTGTAATGTTCTCTTACACGAAGGTAAAGTGCTTTCAGTGATATCGTATATATACTGTAAACAAATATCAAACTATTAATTATTGGAAGAAAATCATTGTGTTCGATTTATTAGCGTTGTATCCGCGTCAGAATGAATCAGTTGGGATTGTGTAGTAAGTTGGCCCACGAACGGTCAGTAAAGTGTTGATAATTATCGTTCCGGACAAAACGTTCTCGTTGTACCGAATCTTTTGTCTCGTTAGAATCTCGTCATTCTTGTAAAAATCGAAAATTGGTCTTTTTGGTTCTTTTCTTAATTGTTGTCCTGGCTTTTGTTAAGACATAAAGAATCTCTCGTACGAGTCTTTTACGTCCTACCGTCTCGTTGTAGCCTGGTGACTGTTTGCTTTTTGCCGGTTCAGTTGGCGGTGGTCGTCCTCGCGTTTTTGCATCGGGAAAAGGAAGCCTCGTATATGAAACGTCGCGGCTGTTCCAAGTAAATTGGTTACCGGTCTCGATGTTTTGCTTTAAGCAACAGGTAAATTCGCGTCGATCTTTGTACAGTCTGTCCGGTTTATTATTGAAACAGCTCGTCGATGTACCGTAAATGTTTGTGCATTCGGGGAAAATTCGAGGCGTGTGAAAAGGTACAGAATGTCCATAATAAACAAAAATATACAAATATACAGGATGAAGTTTCGTAACTTGATCACCTCGAATAGCTTGTAAATTATTGGTTGGAGAAAAGAAAAATGTTTCAAATAAGAATTGCATGGGAGAGGACCATTTTAACATATCATGCAATTTTTATTTGAAACTTCTTTTATTTGAAAATTTGCGATTGTAAAAGGTGATCGAGTTGTGAGTACTCACCCTGTATATAGAGCGTGTTTATAAAAATATCGCATCCTTACTATAAGAGAAATATGTTGTGTTTTTTGAATTGTCATCATAAGAAGAAATAATGAAATGTCATCATACTAATCACCAAAAATGCGTTCTTATACATAAATTAACCAGCACACAATAGTTAAGTTCCATACCGCTATCATGAGCTATCTTAATCGAACACGATCTTTTGCATTTTTTGAAAGCTAATATTCTTAAGTTACGAAATAAAGATGTGATGCGAATTCGTATAATTCGTTAACGATCTAGTGATTTATAATTGTTCTTCCAGGGTGTCTGTGTGAGATCTTGGACCGAGGAGAGGAAGCATGAACTGGAAATAAATGAACAATCGCATTATCGATAAAACGATTAAAACTATATATGGTACTTAAAACTATATGCGATATCTAACAGAAATTGTGATCGAAGGGGAAGAAGCTGATTTTTCAAGGACACGAAATCAAAGCTACAGAGTTATCACGCGATAATGCTGTAATCTGCTTGACCGTCCATTAATCTGTTTATAGTACTGCGGTTGTAAAAATCGGGACGAACGATCCGCTGATCCGACGATTCATCGTGGATCACTTGAACGTGTATCTTACTTACTCTTACCTACTGTCACGCCAAGAATTGGTTCTCGTTAGAGCGATATCACTGTTCTACAGTTACCAAGTTAAAACAGAGGAATGATTTAATCGAACGAGAAGGCGAACCGATGATACTGAACAAGAATTCGCATTGTTGCTGCACCGTGTATCATCGCAGTTGTTCTTGACGCTCGCTGCCGTCCCAGCCGTAAAAATCCACTCGAAGAATGTCGAAGAAGCAATGGTTGGTCCTGCTGATGCTGTTCTTGACTTACTTGTTACTAGGGGCCTCCATCTTCTACCATATCGAAAGCCGCCTAGAGATCGAGCGCGTTGAAAAAGCCAAACGCGAGCGGATCGAGATTAACGGTGAGCACAGTCGCTCGTATACACGTATTAGATCGTCCGATAAGTTCGTACTGATCTTTCTTTTTAGCGAGTACAGTATGACGTACGTTTTGTTGAACCTGATACGGTTTAAGCGGATACTTTTATGTACCTCAGAAATAAGACATCGTTAAGAAAAGGAAAATGATTTGAACTTAACTTATCGAATAACGAAATAATTGTGTTCAGATAAGTGGCCTTTTAATTTACTTTAAAATTGGCACGAACTTGTTGGATAGCTTGATACGAGATACGCTTGCATAGAGAGAAACAGAAATCTTAAGAGTAGAGAGTTTAAAACGATGTTAGGTCTGTTTATAATCGTTATTGAACGTCCAATAACTACGCATTTAATACTTATTAAAATATTATACGACGAAATCTCTCTCTTTCACACACACACACACTCACTCACTTACTTTCTCGTTCTCTCCTACTCTCTCTCTCTCTCTCTCTCTCTCTCTCTCTCTCTCTCTCTCTCTCACTCACTCATTCACTCCCTCTCTCTCTGTTTCTTTCTTTCTTTCTTTGTTTCTCTCTTCCTCTGCCCCCTTGTAGTTCTCTTTGATAAATAACAGTGAGCGATCACGATACAAAATAAGTTTGTTCAATCGATTAACCTCGATACAGTTACGAAATCGGATGATCGCGGCATCATTTAGCCCAGCCACTCCTTAGAGACGTCGGTCCCGTCCAAAAACATCGATTTCCTCTTTTACGTATACAAACGTTTCGTTAATTATTATGTATCCTGAAATTAACCCCTTCCATGACTGCGTGATTCACATCGTGGATTAACGAATGACATTTTTATTTTATTATCGTATCACGTTATTTTATTTTTTATATAAAAACACGTAGAAATACGAAAATTTCAAATTATTATTAGCCATCAATAGACTGCACATTCAATTTTATGCGATTACGAGAAATCTCTAATTATGAGAAAATGTAGAAAATATCTGAAATAGTTTGAGTGTAATAAATTTCTATCCAGATGGACATCAGATAGGTCTAACGTGTCTTTGGTTACACTTATGAAAATATAAATTTGCACAAAAATCCGCGGTCTAACGATAAATACTTTGACAAACTCGAACCATCCGGTTATAATAAGCATCGTCCTGAACTTGTTAGAGTACCTAGGACGCGTTACAATTTTCGCAATATCTACTTTCTGTGTTCCATTAACTCAGAAGCCTTCAACCACTTACAAAGATCGTTTTATCATAATATGTCTATTGTTTCTTGGTAAAAACACTATCAAGATTATTGTAAAATTCTTCAGGCTCTATTCCGACGATTCAATCGATTACTATAAAGCTTTAAAGGAAACCATTATTGCGATATTGTCGGGAACGCATTTTATCGAACCGAGATCAACAAATCGTGACAAAATCTACGCCCAATGCAATAACTTGAATTTCGTTCACGTATTTCAAACGTACTCATTTCATTTTTTTCGAAGAGTGTTTTTATCCAAGAAATACAAAACTTGCATAAAATAAGTATAAATAATTAAGGTTACAAATTGAATCTTCGTATCTTAGTAAAATAATGGATTTTAGTTTTAAAAAAGAGCATGCAGTTACATAGATAAGATATTTGACATAATCACTTTACTCATTTAAAATCGTCCCGATTCGCCTTAGTATAACACTTATTATCATTTCACAATAATCTTTTTGTAAAACATTTACCCACAATTTGTCAGAACTTGTGTTTACCGTCGATACTGCAATCTCACGAGCGATTCTTTTCAATATGTCCCACGAGTATTAAATAAGTTTATGATCAAGAGATTTAGCGATATCATAACAGATCAGGCAATTAATAGTTTCAGTACACAAAAGGTAACAAAGTAATTCTTGGAATTTGGATATCTGCGAAGAAATACGCGAGATCACCGCAGTTCGAAACGATTTATCTGTTAAAATGTGACGGTAAGAATTCTTTTTTGACCAAATCTAACATATTCGTTCGTTCATCTGTTAAACCCAAATCAATGTTTTTTTCCTTGATGCATGCGCATAAATAAAGTCTCGTGATTGTGAATTAACACAAGCGGGCAACGTAAACGATAAAAGGAGGAACGATAAGATAACGTTTGTCCAGCAGAGTAGGTAGTTTGAACGGAAGCATCATGCACATACTCGACATAGAGTGGAGCAAAGGTTCGACCGTTCGTTCATTTATTAACGCTCTTGATTATTAAATTTGAATTGTAATCAAATAATTAAAACTGATACGGAATGACACGCCTGATAGATTTTGGACTTTTTTCTTTTTAACACGACCTCCGATCTTTGCATCCACATCGATGGCACTTATACGATTTCGTTGCCTTTTTCAGCTTTGCTCGGAACACACTATATGCCTAACGATAGTCACAATCACAATGAAATCCTTAAAAAGTTGTCGCTGTACTGTGGAAAATCAGTTTACAACTATTCGGAAGGCGAAACGGATCCTCTTAAATGGGACTTTTACAATAGCTTTTATTTCGCCTACACCGTCGTTAGTACGATAGGTAGGTATCGGTAATACATGCTATGTTTTTTCACTATTTGCGAAATCTTATGCAAATCGAATCACATATTTAAAAGTCTATTTAAAAGTTCTCTACGTTCGTCTGTAAAAAAATGGGTGTTTACCAGTTATTTTTAGGATGGATGTTAATTTTTAATTAGTTTATTTCTTAGGATGGCTACTTGTTTGTCTTTATGATTATACCTATAATATTTTCCCTCCATTTCCGCTGTTTTTTTATCAGTATTTAAGTAGCTGAGTTGCATAAATTTAAATAAGAAATCAGACACAATGTCCTGTGATCCCATTGATTTACGAGCGATAAGAACTTTTAATAGATGAATCTAAAATACGAATTATAGTAGTATGCGAGAATAAAAAAAGTGGAGAGTCATCATTCTGCTTGTTTCGAGCTTATTTGAAAAATATAGAAAATTGATCATTTTTATCGGTTTCCACGAAAAAAGGAATTTCTATCGCTGTACCTATTCCGTACAAAACAGTTCTTTTCTTTTTATTTTAGTTAAAAAGGATTGTTTTTCAACCGACTGTTTTATTTATTCATAAAGTTGCTTTTATATCATAAAAATATGATAAATATGTTTATTTTAAAAAATTAAAAAACGATATATAACATTATATATTTAAAAAATTAAGGAACAATATATAATATTATATATTTAAAAAATATAAAGATGTTATTCATTTATTTAACGCTAATCGTATATTGAATGCAGGTTACGGGAATTTGGCTCCAACGAACATGCTCAGTCGTATCCTAATGATATTTTACGGCCTGATAGGCATACCTATGAATGGAATATTATTGACCCAGCTAGGAGAATTTTTTGGCCGTGTGTTCGTCAAAGCTCATCAGAAATATAAGTCGTACAAGCACGGTTCTACTAATTACTACTCCAGAAAGTTGACATCATTTGAAACGGGAAGATTTGGACTGATCGCACAAATATTCGCTCACTTGCTGCCGGGCTTCATTATGTTTATTTTTTTCCCGGCGTTCCTTTTCTCGTATTACGAATGCTGGAATTATGACGAGGCTGTCTACTACGCTTTCGTTACATTGACCACCATCGGTTTCGGAGATTACGTGGCAGGTTAGAAAACATTTTGTCACGCGGTACATTTGTTGCTGACTCTTTCCTCGACAAGAACAACTCGTACCAAGTTAAATATATTCGATAAAATAAATCAAGGTAACGCCCATTAAATTAAATTCGTTTCCCTTTTTCATCGTTTAACACGTTGAATGCAACGCCAATTTTACAGGGTTCGCCCGTGGCGCCACGATGAATTTTCTATTATACGATACATATAATGTTGAAATATTCCCTACAGCAAATAAGTTACGGTGTGTAACTATTTTCAGATGTTTTATACTGCATTAATTTTTTCACAGCATTGCATTAACAATGGTAATAATGAAAAATTGATAACTATTAACATTTGTCCAAATTATGTATTTCTACCAATTTAGGCGCCCCGGTGGCGCCACCGCCATGTTGAGTGCCGGTTACCAGTGACCCCCACGGCGCCACCGCCATGTTGAGTGCCGGTCACCGGTGACCCCCGTAGCATTCAACGTGTTAAAAGTCATTACATTATCTTGAACGCGTTATATGTAAAATCAACGATACTATGCTTCGAACCGAGCAAACAGATTTTCGCCAGTTTTTCGTCCATTCAATCGGTCGCGATTCTTTCAGCGACTCGTAACTCAAAGAATCACGAATGTAAACAAGAAAAATATATTGACGATCCTGCATCGTATTTAATAGGGCAGGACAACAGTAAGGGTAGCGGATTTTTGTTTATGTTATACAAAACCTTTCTAATCTGCTGGATTTCGTTTGGACTGGGATACACCGTGATGATCATGACGTTCATTGCTCGAGGCATGCGTAGTAAGAAGATCACTAGAATCGAACACAAACTGGCGGTCAATTTGAAACACACGCAAAGTAAAATCTGGAACGAATTCAACAAGGAGATGAACTATATACGCCGTGTTTTCAATGAATTGCAGCTTTCTAAAGTTAAGGTAAACAAACGTAATTTTCCCTTTAATAGCTTCCTTATTCACCTGAGTACAGCAACGGGCAAAAGTTTAAGACCAAAGAATTAACGAAAATAAATTAATTAGTTTATAAGAAATAGCCCGATAAACAAAATTCGTATTCTATGCTAATCAATAAAAATAGTGTTTTACCACAATAACAATAAAAATTAATATATAGACAATATTTGCAAATTACATTGTCCTCTCGTCTTAAAATTCTGTCCGCTACTGTACTTACTTCACTCTCTTATAACACGGTATCGACATAGCGCGGTGCAAAAATACGATATTCTTATAATATAGTTTCTATTAACATGACTTAATTAACTTGGATAACCCTCAAATAGCACTAATATTTCTACCGCATTATTTTTATAAGCATCACCAATAGATTAAAGAAAGGGGGGGGGGCTATAACTCTGGGCTTTATTCCTATCGGAGCCTCACAATTCAAGAATTCCATTTTTCTAATTTCTAGAAATACATTAAATTAAAATACTTAAAAAAAAAAAATTTAACCCTTCATTTACGGCCCATAGGGTATGAGTTTTATTCGTCGCATAGACCTTAAATTTTTATCCAGCAAATGCTGCCGTGTCTTAAAAACCCAAATTTTTGTCCTATCGGACATCAAAATTGAAACTGTACGAGTAACTTATTTTAAAATAAATTTTATTTATTTTCTTATGTAAGCTTATACGAAGCATTTATTAGTAATTTAATGTTTTATTTATAATATTCCCTTTGCACAATTTCTTTTATTAAGGAGGTTTCCACTGAATTAATAGCTCCAGGCCTCAAAAACTCAAAAAACGCGACGCTATTAATACAAATTAATAAAGCGTTTGATTTCTAACAAATCCTTATCATTGCTGGAATTTGTATTTTTTAGTTTCACAAAAATGTTAATCTTTTATTTATTTTACTGTTGATTTAATGTATGAATTCTTAGAATCATTAAAGATACTTGCATATAGTACAGCACTCGGAGAACACGATTCCGATATACATAACATACGGAACACATTCCCTTAATTTGTATTAATTCTAGATTTCGCTTAACATGGAACAAATTAACTGTGTTATAGGAGGGCTGACTGTATTTATCATTTGTAAACGACACTGTGTACTACGCAATCATTAAATTTGTCCACATTATTTTCTGTACCTTCATCCATTTCAGAGGGTGTACGTTGACGAATGTGATTACGAGATTCCACCGTGGAAATTTCCTCGGAGTAACAGCTTTCCTGATCTGCGAGATTTATTGTGTTACTCAAAAGAGAAAGAAGGTCCGTGTTACAGACCTCGACGTCGTGCCAACAGTGAAATGGTACCGACGGTAAGTGAAATTTGTCGCTTATTTTAAAGTCCAAATATCATTAAACATGTATAACTTATCGATCAATTCAACTATTTCCCATCATTCGTTAGGAGGATCAAGTGACGCGTGTGGTTTCTGAGACGGATCTTCAAAGGATCGACAAAACAGCAACATTCGCAGCCCATGCAATGATACAGCCCGCTGAGCTACTGGCAAGACTGGTGAACATTCTTGGTTATATACCACCAGCCACAGAGGATGTCGGTGGTGATGGCTCGAATCAGACAACAATTGTCGGACAAGATGTTGGATGTCAACCCAACAAAGTAGAAGAGAACAACGGTAAAGAGTTTTCGGAGAAAGAATCGACATTCGCTTCTGGTACTGGACCCAGGATCTGGACGATCGGTCAAGACAAAATTTCACGCTTCGCGAAACCCCGTTCGAGAGCAGCCAGTGAAATTAGGTTGTACGAGACAAAGAACGAAGATCGAAATATCGAACGAACGTGGTCCGGCCCGACAGCGGCTAGAAAAATTCAAGAACTAATGAAAGCTCGAATGAGCGAGTCGTATGGCAAAGAACGAGGTATAAAAGAAACTAAATTTGCTAAGCTTCGCAACTTTGCGTTAACGAAATCCGTTCCCAAGGCATTCATTCCGTCTGGTCGTTGGAAAAGTCGTTTCTCGATCAGTTCGGAAAAGAAGAGTCCAGAATTCGACCCCGAGGTTAACAGAAAAGAAGTGAGGCAGTCGTTCGTATCAGGATCAGCGTTGATCAATGATAGGCGAGACTCAAACACGACAGTCTTGGATCAACGAAGACACTATTACACACATACTGGCGCAAGTAATAACCTTATCGCCGAAAGTACTAATAATTTACTCGAGGAAACGAGTTTGGCCGATTTTCTCAGAGCCTTAACCGTCCTTCATGCGAGCGTCGCTACCAATAGTAATTGGACCTCTACCATCGACGACGATCAAATTCATCGAAATCAACCTCGAAGAAAAATGGGTACTGCTTCTTTAACGCCACCAAAACTTCCTAGTTTGTTTACATTGTTCTCGCCTTCTCCGCCAGTATCGACTAACCAAAGTTATCAAAATACGGTTACACAAGAATCTAGTGTAAATTATAACGAAAATAAGCCACCCTGGTCTCAGTCCCGCCGAGAGTCGAGAAAAGATAGTTCATTATTCACTGCACCAAAAATTGGAAAATTTAGACGATTTTCTTTGAGACCGGTAGCGACACCTATTAGTCCTCCAACGCCTCCAAAAAATAGTTCACCATTCTTATCGGTAAGTTCGATAATACACGATGAATTGCTTTGTTTAATAGCAAATAGGATATTTTCAATTTCGTCCTGTTCTAATATAATATGATTCATTATTTAGAAATTTATTTTCTTTTTAGAATTCACGGCGAACATCATATAATGAAAATAAGTCAACATTCTTATTCGAATCACCTAAGGAACCGCTTATTCAAACAGAGGGAGCTCTAGGTCTTTCGTCACCAATGAAATCCTCGTTAAATGATCGTCGTTTTTCCTTACATCCTACTCAAAATCCAAATGGAATTTCTTCAGGAAGCAATACTGCCGTCGTTCCTACACTTAAAAATGTTCCCCGTTGGAGGGCCTATATGTTACAGCGACAAATTAGTCAAATGAATCTTCGACGTCGGACCAGAGCTTTCAGCTTAAGCGATGTTCATACTAAAGATACTAAAGAAGAAACCAAGCCTGTCGTTCTGTCATCAAATATTTATAAAACAAATACTTGTGACACAATTAGCAAAAATATTCCTTTACCCGAAAATTCAAACGTTCAAGCCGAAAAATCTGTTGAACGTTCAGATCAGTTTCCGTCTTCGATTTATTCAGAAGAACAGTATCCATCACTTTCACAAGAAACCACAAATTCTATTCAACTTGAAGAAAACAATGTGCGAAATTTTGAACCGCATACACAAACAGTTGCAAGTACAGGCTTGAGCGAGAATGTCGATCGTTTGAATGTACCTATATCTTCTCAATCGACTAGTGCAGTACCGTCCGTTTTGTCTAAAGACTTTCGAACTATCACAGAGAAATCTGCGTTCTCAAATCAGTCATCCATTACCAGTGACAGCAATCCCAAATACAGTTCATTCACCTACGATGACGTGGAATCACAGCAACCATTAGTAGAAGTAAAAATAGAGAATCCCAATACGAAAACTGTTCTTGGTTCTGTCACGAAAGTAGCAATCGACGTTTCTCGAGACAATTTGCATGATCTAGCAGAGCTAAGCATCAAAAAAGAAGAATCAAGTTTACCTAGTAGTAAATCTACAGTTGCCTCTTATAAAACGAATGATACGTGAAATTGTGTTCCAATCTCTGAACACAGGAACACTGAAGTTTACACAATGTACCGGACATCATAACAATGGTATGGTTCAACAGTGATACTGTTTTTATCGTGTACAAAACGTTTCGATTATACACTTTCTTTTATAGTCAATTTCATGAACAGTTAAAGATAAATTTAAATCATACTAAAACGGAGAAAACGGTAAGAAAAATGTAAGACATGCTGGCTTGTTTTTACCATTACCGGCACAATGAACTTAGTACGAGTGTGTATGTATGTACATATACTTTAGAGTAAATGTAATTTTGTCTTGTTTATGGTGAAACAAAAATGAAAGTGGATCTCGAGTTTCTATAGTTCTTAAGAAAAAATGCGAAAGGTATTATTTGAACGACGAGGGAAAAGCATTGTTCAGTGATGTATTTCCTGAAATGGAACGAGTTTTATTCGATTATTCGATACAATAAATTATGTTTTATTTAATTTAAGTAAAAATGCAAGGTTTTTCTCTCTTTCGTGCATTGTAAGAAAATGAAGTATTGTGCAGTGTATCGATATAAAACATAACTTCGCATAGTTTTACGAAAATATCGCACAACCGCTGTTTGGTATATTAGATTTTAGTTAACTATATAAATTAACGAACTACGCGATAAAATGTAATTTACTGCACATGTAGTCTTTTTCTTAGTTCTTCGATTAAGTGTGACCGTGGGATGGCAACCTCTGCACGAGACGCAACATCTCTCAATGTAACTTCTCCTTTTGCCAATTCTCCCTCGCCAATTATTACAGCTAACGGTATTCCATTTTCTTCGCAATGGTGTAATTGCCCAAGTAATTTAGCATTTTTTTTATAAGAATGTTCAGCTTTAAACCCAGCATCCCAAAGTATAGATAAGATTTTCATTCTCTCTTCGTGTAAATTCTTTTGTGCAGTTGCCACGAATACTTCAACTTCAGTTGTACGTGTTTTCATGCCCTCGCGATTCAATTTCATCTCTAAAACGCTAAATATACGTTCTACACCCAACGATAAACCGACACAAGGAATCGACTTATTTTTATTGTCGAACATTCCCACTAAATTATCATAACGGCCACCGCCTGCAACACTACCAACATCGATACCTTCACCTACGAAGAAAAAGAAATAAAACATTTTTTAAGTGAAATTTATTTCTTTATTTTACTGTATTTTTTTAAACAATCCAATCAATACGCTTCAAAATACATCGGAAACTTACCAGTCAATATCGCTTCAAAGATTACACCTGTATAATAATCCAGACCTCTAGCAAGACTAAGATCAAACGTCACTTTATCTGTTACTTGAAATATGTCACAATATTTAAACAGCAATTCCATAGATTCAAGGCCTTTCACTGCAGATTCGTATTTCATTAATTCTGTGTTTTTCCTTAATTCAGATATAAGTTCCACTCCACCAGATCGCAACACGTACGTGCCAATTTTATCAGCATTTGATTCATTTAATCCTTTTTCTTCTACCATCTCTTTCTTAACTTCCAACCACGGACTTTTATCAAGTTTATCAATAGAAGAACACATAGTACGGAATTTCTCACTAGGAACACCACAAGCAGCAAATATACCATCCAATAACGACCTATGATTCAATCTGATCATGTAAGGTCCTACATCTAACGACTGGAGCGCTTCAGCGATAATACGAATGCATTCTACATCTGGTATCATCGGATCATACTGACCGGCTATGTCGAAATCCTTCAATAGAAGAAAACAAAGAAAAGATAAAAAATACACTAATCATGAATAACATTAGTAAACGATAAACGTAACTGATGTCGAACATCTTATGTTGTTTAACTTACACATTGGTAGAATTCTCTGTATCTACCCTTTGTAGTAGCTGGATTATCCCTTCGATAAACTTTTGATATATGATATCTTTTTATGGAAGAAATTTTTCCCATGGCAAGATATCTAGCAAGAGGTACAGTTAAATCGTATCTAAGAGCCAAAATTTCTCCACCTTGATCTTTTAAATCATAGATCAATTTTGAATCTTCTCCATATTTTCCTGTCAGAACTTCCTATGTTGAAAATAACTTGTATTTAAAATACCAAACATTTACAAAAAATTTGGTTGCATAAGTTGTTATTCACAGTTTCTCACATACCTTTAATTCGAATACAGGAGTATCTATTGTTTCTGCACCATGCCTTTTGAAGACTGTAATTATCTTATCCAATACTCTAAGTCGTAGTGCCATTTGCTCAGGACCATAATCCCTTGTGCCTTTTGGTGTTTTGAGAACGAACTTGGAAGATGTTGCATTGTTGTCCCCCAACTGAGCTTTCAGTTCTAATAATTTGGTAACTTCTTCTGCTATCTAAACAAAGTAGCCAGAAATTTGCTAGTGCTTATTTAATAAAAAAATTTCACATTGATATAAAACTGGGATATATTTAGTAAGATCTTTCTTTTTTGCTCTTCATCAAAGGACACTGCCTATGTAATTTGCATACCTTTAACCCCGAAAGCATCGATGCATGGCAATATTTTCGTGCAGGTAGGATGGCGTTGGTCCACATCGAACACAACATCACATACGACCCAGTCATTTAACAGAACCAGAATCAAAGAGAAAAGATCCGCCTCAATGTTGATTATTAAACTAGCTCAAAGAACAAACAGTACCATATAAGTGAGGTAGCAAGCAAATGCTATAAATTACATGGTTTGCATTTTGTTATCAATATAAATATCTATATAATCGAATATCGTTCCTCAAGAAAAAATTTACAGAGAGACGTTATTCGATGTGCATATATATAGATAAAGTCAAGAAAGCAAGTCAATTACAAAAATATCTATAATTTATAGCAACTTTGCTTGCGCTAGAATAGCCACCTCACCTTCTGATCAATTGTATTTCTGTCGAAGGGGCAAAGATTGCTTATATGATCGACCTTGTTTGCTAAGACAGTAAGCGATCCTTCTGGTTCAGGAAACGTATTACGTTCAACCCGATCGAAGCTTCGTACATTTGTAAACCATCTTTTTAAATGTACCCATTTAGAGAGTCGATCATCAACAAAAGTGACACAAAAATCGAAAAATGCTGAATCTTTTGTAGTTGGTACCCAACCACACACATAACTGACATCCGCGAAATCATGATTAATGCTTTCTAATTGTTTTTCTACGTCCAAGGAAGTTGTTGAATCCTATAGAATGAAAAGTGATGCACTATGGTCTTCAACACAGGTTAAGGACGACGAAGAATCCAAGATATTTATTGTAAAAATACACAGTTATTTGTAAAAACAAAATACTGTTTTTCATGAAAAGGCAGTAGTCGTAATTGATAAATTATAGAAAAATAATAAATAGTTATATTTATAGATGTAAAATATATGGAAACGACAAGCAGAGGTACCAGAAGGTACTGTCTTTTTTAGTTTTATTAAAAAGTTTGCGACAACAAAAAATTTCAAATCTAGAAAGCGTAAACATAATTAATCATACCTGAGTATCATTCGCTTTAGCAGCTTTTAATTTCCGTACAAATTCTCCTTGTTCCTTCACCTGTTCTAACAATCTCTGTTCGATTTCGTCAGCCATAGTGCGTTCGATCTTTCTCTGCTGAAACCCAATTCTAAGCGTTCCACGTAGTACACCATCACTGTACTTTGTAGAAGGTTATATCCCACGATTGCGCCCGGCAATTCACTACGGCATACTTATTTCCCTGCCTTTAGAATTAAGTATGTATGATTCACGCCTTTTACGTGTGTTCATCAATATACAAGGAAATTTTCACATAGTCGTATTATGTACTCAATTTGTTTTACAAATATAAACGTATGCAATGTTTCGTTCGTTTAAGCATGAATGAAAGGTTATACCATTCAGCTATATAAAAATTCACGATGTTTGCTTTTTTCATCTATCCCAAGTATATTAGTTTATTTAATTCCTAATGTATTCGCAAAACTTATATGTACAATTTCAAAAGTGACAATATTTTTTAATGCATAGATTCGTATTTTGATATAATTGGACAATCTTAATAAATTTGTACACTAAAAATAATAAATCTTTTGATTTAAAACTTCATTTTATTTTAACAACGTTAATTTCATATTATTCAAATAATAAAATAAAAGGAAACTATTAATCATTTAATAATTTCATAATTAATTAAAAATATGTATTAATACTTCAGTAATCAGAATTTCAAAAATAATTTTAGACTTCTAAGACAATCAACATAAGCAATATTATATATGTAGCAGTTTGTTTTTGTAAACAAACGAATTATATTTATGTATTTGTAAAACAAAATAATTATATGACCGGGGTTCAGTTTGAAATTATTGGCTTGTACTTAAAGAGAACATTTATGGAATATTAAAATGAATGCACAATACTTGCATGTAAACATTTACATCACGGTGTATATTTTAAACTTTTAAATAAAGAATCCGGATCTTAATTTGTGTAATTTTTAATACACAAGTACCCCCATATTTATGTTTCATAGATACTTGTATACTGCGATAAATTTTTAAACAGTCGAATGTGAAGTTTCAAGTCTCATTTCGGTAACTGCCAGAAATAAACAAATCACACAATTAATTCTCAAATAGCTGTATACAGATGTACTACCATTTACATGAATTACATGAATTACATGAAAACCTGTGAGCATGAATCTTTAACTTCTTAAGATTCACGTACCATATGTACTTACACGCATAGTTTAGACACGCACAAAACCGAGATCCCTACTTATAAGTTTTCGCGCGTAGTAAGTTTTTCTTGAATGAGCCTAAATTTTTATATAATTATTCATACATTAAACTGTATATAATAGTAAATGATTTCTGCTTAATTTATTCGTAAACTTTAAAAATTATCTGTTTTTTTATTATAAATGAAACTGTGAATATTTGTACACATATAAAAAAATTTATCATGGAATCACCGCTACCACTTCTGTATCGAACCCATTTCACGAATACATAAAATTATTATCATGCGTTTGCATTAAATAAATAATTCTAAATAACAAGTTACTAAATGCAAAATGCATTTTTATATATGCAAATTACTTATAACTAAATGTAAACATTACTAATAATGTTTTTGCATGTGATGAACGTAAACAAAATTGTAAACAACATTGTTAACACGCGATATTTACTCTTGCTAGTCCAATAAACTGTGAATGAATTAAATTTATACACCACCGCCAACCAATCTCGTTGGCGGGGCAGTATCACATGATTTTATTTACAAAACGAATTTTCCTAACTGCGTATAGGGTTGTTTTATAAACTTAAATCAAACGTCGTGTACTTAGTAGTTTGAAGCATTTCAATATTGAATGATATGTTAGACTCGCTTTTTAATCTCCGTAACGACAAAGTGATATATAAAGAAAAGTTATATTAATTACATATTGCTTATTAAAAACATAACGAACAATTATTCATAAATACTGTAAAAGAATTATTATTGTCAAATAAATGGAAATTTGAATGGGAAGAAACTGAATATTATTGCAGATGATTAGAAAAGACTTTTTTTAAAAACGAGTGTCATAAAATCATTAATAAATCAATAAGTGCTGGCACAAAAAGTTCTTCTTTTTATTCTCAGATTTTCTTCACTCAACTGATAAATAGTAATAAAGAAATAAAGAATGACACGAAATACTTACATGATTATTAAAGATTGGTATCAAAAATTCATTCTTTTATCAAGGTATCTTTACGAAGTATTAAATTATCATTACTATTGTATTATGTCTTTTATGAAAAATAATTTTTTACACATTTCTCTGTTTCAAAATTATTTTTATTTCTTAAACACACCAAAACTGAACACATCCTTGTATTCTTTATAAAAAGTCACATGACTCTTAAAAACATCTATCTTAAAATATCAATAAATGATTCATTATTTTTGCACAATATAAGTACCTAATTTTAAAAGCCATTCTACTTCCTCTTTTATATTCTCTTCAACTATGTTACATACGTATATTTATTTTATATATGCGTGTGTGTTAAATATAACACAATGCATGTTTTGCATGCGCACGCACGACATACACAGTTTCACGTACAGCAAAAAACTTAGGCTTTCATCCAGAATAATAATAGCTACACTTATCAAATAAAATCGTCCGCTTCGCGAATGATCGTTGTTAAATTAAGCGATTAATAAACTGTTTTTCACGATTTGTGCGTCATCTGATTCTGACAATTACGTTGTCACAGTGTCTTAAGATGTGTAACGATTTATTTTCACGTAACGTACGTTTCATTAATAATTTTCATTAGTTTTCATATTTTGTCTAATAATAATTGATAATTCATTATATTTATAGACATTTTAAATACGATTCTTATACGTTGCTTGTATCGTGTAAGGTAAACGTAATTTTCTGTCACTAAACTTTGCAATTGAAGATTTCCTAATCACAATAAAGTACATTTACGATATTATAACAAACGTGTAAATCTTTATAATTTCAGACAATTGACAGATAGTACTACGAGTAAAGGTTATAGTAAAAGTGTTAACAATAATAAATCGCTTAATCATATACATGCTTTGTGGAAAACAAAAATGTCTATGCAAAACCATTCAAAACTGTTAACTCAATTAAAAGATTACTTGCATAAATCTGGTTATGATAAAAGCTTACAAATCATTATATTTAAAGATTGGTTAGCTTTTCTACAGAGAGTAACATATTCTCAAATAAATACTTTGAAGAAGTTATCATCAATTGAATTCTCAAAAAATACAAATGATAAGAAAACATCAGATGTAGTGAAGTGTGATGATATCAAAACAGAAAAGGAGACTGAAGATGAAAAAGCATTAACTACTAATTCTATTGAATGTAAAAAGGTAAGCTAGATATGCTAAGTAATCTATGAAATGATGTTGTTATGAATATACGTAGTGCAATATAGAATGTTTATAGCAATATATTTAAAGGTATCTTATTATGTTTAATAACTTTTATAGCAAATTCATGAAGAAACTGAAAATGAAAATAAATATCAAAACAAATCAGGATTTCAGTCATTTTCTCAGATTCTTGGTGCACTGATATATAGTGCATCTTTTCAAAGTAAAACAGCCAATTTGGTTGTATCACCAAAGTGGAAAATAGATTTTCATAAAAATATCTCAAAACATAGCATTGCATCTAGAACACATCATGTTTTAAACAGTATTCTAAGTGCTGAATCAAATGCTTCACGCTTGAGAAGGATAGAAGATTTCTTAGTGCACCTTGACCAATATCCAGATGCTAGACATTATGCAATTAAAGAAGGAGCAATTAAAGTATTACTCAGGGCTCGACAACAAGTTAAAGATGAACAAATAAAAGGTATTTAAAAAAATACCTTTAAAAAATAATTTAGAAACAGTGTCATACTGAATCAATAAAAAATTTTAATTCTGTGACCTAAACTTTGTAGCATCTATAAGAGAAGCATTAGCAGTATTGGGTTATACTGATCCACTACCTGGTAGAGGTATTAGAATTCTTTCTATTGATGGAGGAGGTATGCGTGGAGTATTAGTTATTGAAATGTTAAAAAGACTTGAAAAACTAACAGGAAAGAAAACTCATGAAATATTTGATTACATATGTGGTGTTAGTACAGGAGCTATTCTTGCTGCTGCTTTAGGTACGGGTAAAAATACACATGTTCCTTAATTAATCATTGTGTATTTTGTTTTAAGATATGTTTGTCTGTCATTATTTTAAAAAGTTAAAAAACATCTAACCATGTGCTTAATTAACTTTTGTGTACAGTTATTCCAAAGGATCCTATTGAAGGTATGGGACATAATTGAGTTTTTTTATACACTTAATAGATACTAATTTCATATTAAGTTTCTTTTAAAAAAGTTACAAATTCTTTTCTATATTGAAGAAAAAGGTCCTTTATATTCCTTAAGAAATAATTTACATTCAAACAGATAGACATAATTTTTTTGTTTACTGTGTAAAACTAACATAACTGTTGTGTTTATATTTAATTACAAAATCCAATGAAGTAATTCTCTTCATCATTTTACTTTTCATGCCCTTTTAAATCATAAAATTATTTACAGGTGGACATAGACAGAAATCATTACATGAAATATCTGAATTGTACAAAGAATTAAGTGCTAAAGTATTTACTCAAAGTGCAATAAAAGGCACAAGTAATTTAGTATGGAGCCATGGGTATTATGATACAGCTCTTTGGGAAGAATTACTACAAGAACATTTAGGGAACAAAGTCCTTATAAAAACAGCTCGTGATTCATCAGCTCCAAAAGTATATTTTAGTTCCTATTCATAAACAGAACTTTGCACTATATTATTGAGAATATTGAAAATATAGAATTATTCAATTTTTATACAAAAATAATTTTTTAGTTTTCAGCTGTATCTGCTGTAGTAAACCATGAACGTGTAATGGCTTATGTATTTAGAAATTACACTTTACCTCACAGAGTAAACAGTCAATACGTAGGATCTCATAAACACAAACTTTGGGAAGCTATTAGAGCATCTGCAGCCGCACCTAGTTATTTTGAAGAGTTTAAATGTGGTGAATATCTCCATCAAGATGGAGGTAAACATCAGTACATCTTTTAAAAAATTAGTGTTTCTATAATATGTATAATAACTTAAGAAATATTTAAGTGTTTCAATTTATATGCAGGGATACTTGTAAATAACCCGTGTGCAGTTGCATTGCATGAAGCAAAACAATTATGGCCAAATAATCCAATTCAATGTGTAATTTCATTTGGAACTGGACGAATACCATCTAGAATGTGTGAAAACAATGATGAATCTACGAAAATAGCAATTTCAAGCTGGAAAGAAAAGTTTTATAAAATTTTAGATAGTGCGACCGATACGGAAGGTATGAATCTTCGAAATAATTTCGAAATGATTTATTTCATTATGCTGTGTTAAATGTATATTTAAACACTAATGTATTATATTATACAGCTGTACATACGATGCTGAACGACCTCCTACCTGAACATATTTATTTTCGTTTTAATCCGTATTTAACGGAAATGTTATCGATGGTAGAAATACGTCCCGAAAAGATCACTCAATTAGAACAAGATGCTAACATGTATATTAGAAGAAATGAAGAAAAATTTCAAAAAGCTGCCGAAGCTTTGTTGCAGAAGAGAAAAATGCAACAGAAGATTGTGGACTGGTTTGCGTTGCAACGAAAAATGTCAGATATATGAATGATGACATTTTGTAAATGAAGACGTTATGTAAATAATTACATAAATATTAAATACAAATTTTACAATTGCCACACACAGTGGTACATGTATATGAAGTGTTATTAAGTATTATTTTCGTGATTCTAGTTCCTTTACATTTTATTTTTATGTTTGAAACAAATTTGTAGATAAATATTTGTATTAAGGTGACTTTGATATAATAAACCAAATATATTACACATAAATATTTTTCCGATAACCTTTACTAAAAGATAATTTATTTGGCATGTGATTAATTTGATAAATCGAAGAAATGTATTTTTCTTTAAGATTTCTATAGCATACATATAAATGAAAAATGCATAAGTAACAAACTACGAAGTGTTACAAGTTCATAAGTACTTAATACTTAGGTTAAAATATTTGTCCAAATAATTTGTTATGTTTAATCTGTTGCCACATTAAGATTTTAGTATTAATTATTTGTCATAAATGGTTAAAGAGTATTTTAAATTAGTGTTGTATTTAAGCATGTATGCAAATATCCAAAGAATTACAATTTTTTATCAAGTGAATACTTATAATAATGTAACTACGAATATCGATGTAATTTGTACCTTATACATAAATCATTAAATTGTCCTCATATTGTGATCATATTTGTGTAACTTCTGTGGAAACTTATAAGTGTACTATTACAAAGAAAGCTTTAAATAAAAAGAAAAATTTGCCTATGAAATATTTTATAATAATGCTTAAATGTTACTCATTTAAGAAGCATCAAATTTTTATAACTATTTTAAGTTATTGTCAACATTATTGTAAATATGTTTTATATATTCTAAATATATAGTAGAATATGTTACTCGATATATGTATAACTAAATATCAACATTATTGTATTTATTATTTAAGTAGAATTATAAAATAGTATAAACAGAATTATAAAACTAAATATCGCAGGATTATTTATGATCACACTCTTCTAGATAGGAAAAATGTAGATAATTTATAGGAAATGAATATAATATTCCATAATATAATATTCATATAATATTCAATTAATTTTTATTAATCATTATTTTATATTAGAGACGATACCGTACCTTTACTTATTTCAAATTCGCGCTGAGTCGTTCTGCGCAGCCGCGGCCGGCTACTGGTACGTGACGCCGACTGAGGTGACCCTTTCCGGCGTGGGACGCCATCGCGTACGGACGTTTGACAGGTCGAACGAAACGCGTCACGCATAATCGCCAACCATAAACGCGTTTTTGCGGGTTATGGCTTCGTGATTTCGCGTAATTTAACCCGTTCGCTACTATTAATGGTCGGGAGTGTTAGATTTTTATTTTTATTTGTTTTTATATCACCGATTCGATATAAATTCAGTTCGCCTACAGTATTTCGCGACCGGAAGTGTTAGACTTTTATCTTATTTTTTTTTATTAACGAGTTCCTGGATATAGCACTGCATCCTGGATACTATTAATGCTACTGATGATCTACTCGGTGCAGGCTATGGGGACCATAGAAGACGCGTGATGCTAATCGCCATACGGTGAGTCACATATTTCATTGTTCCTCCGGTTCCCAATCATGTCGTAGGACGAATGGTCCGAAACGACACGGGAATTGGTTGTATTTTTGCTTATTATTGCGAGCATAGTGACCACGAGTATTTTATTACTCGTGTACATTGATATATTATTTGTCAGGGCTTTCTTGTGTCTCGCGTTTGCATAAATTTACTACATCCATTACTGTTTCATGATTTAATAATTTTACACAATTTCATATGATTTAATAATTTTACACAACTTCATTGTATTCAGTATTATTATTTGCAATAGAATTTCATATTATCTCGTAATAAAGCTTCGATCTGTTACACGCAAAACCTTTCGAAGGACGTTCGGGCTTGCTTACGTAATGTAAACAAGAAAGCATTTCGCGACGAGCTGGCAGGTGGTATCGAAGCGATAACAGTTGAACATTGTTTTCAATCCTTAGATTCATCGCTTCGATAATCCTACCACTCGAGGGTTTTTTTAACATGTTCATTCAAAGCTTGGAAATATATTTCATGTAGTGAACAGGAAACAGTTTACTTATTTTTTATTAAAATAAATTTCCAAATTACCCAGCTCTGAATACGTACCTTTTCCCTTCCCATTCCTTCAACGTAATAAGATAAATAAAATATGTGAAATAAATAAAGTGAATAAAACAAACAAACCCCTTCCTTGTGTTTTATTATCTTCTTCTCTGAAAAAAGTCTTAGATCGTTAGCTATGTTACTAATTACATTTTTCGCTGGGATTTTTAGCACACATGAAGACGGAAGGTTAGTCATATTTTTGTGTTCAATTATTATGTGTAGTGCTGGCCGTTTTAGCATCCATTTTTATACATATCAATTTTTTAAACTCGGTATTTCAATTTCGTCATTCGGTGTCGAATTGCAATATTTTCTTCGTACATATTCGTTATTCCTCGGTGTCAAACTTCGAATGCTTGAACGGCGGCCCCTACATGTAATAGGCTAGCAAATTATTCATGATACAAACTCCACTTTAAATTCAAAATATTGTTTTTGTCAGCTCAAAATTAAGTAAATGTTTGAATCTTCAATTTAAATACATATTTTTTATACAAATTTACAAGTAAGCAATTCAGGAGATTTAATTTACTGCGAAAATTTTCATTCAGATATTATAGTCTTGAATTTAGTAATAATATCTATAAATTAAAAATTTATTAATTAGTGCTTCTTTGGATTCTTTATTCGATCTGTTGTTCTTTCGAAGTTGTTTAGTCCGGAAGCTTTTTTTTTAACGCACGTAGGGAATAGTCGAACATTCATAAAGAAATTGTGGATGTTTATGCAAATTAATATTTTTATTAGTACAATTAGAAGAATTTTTTAAATAAAAATTTATATCTTGCATATTGAGTGTATTTCGTGCTTCTACATTTATTTAAATTAATTGTATAAACATCTATGGTTTAATATCGAGTTGCTGCAAATGTTTTGTCGAATTCATTCTCATCTGCTTGCCGAAGAAGAAGGAAATCTACAGATGTATCTTCGAAGAGGCCCGACATATTGTCACGAAGAGGGCTGCAACGTAATGGTTGTCCATATTAGAATAGGCATTCTATTCTACGATGGACTACCATTCTTTACGTTACTTTATCACTATGCTCGCTATTTGTCTGTTGTACACTATGATCAAAGATCGAGAAGTACTAACACAAATGTCGTTCCCAAATAAAATGTAATATTATTTTGCACAAATAGTTTCGAATTTCGAATTTCTAATTAATTAAAATATTACTTTGTACTTCTTGATCATTTGGGTCATTTATTGTTTAATACGAACGGTAAGTCTTTTTTTATCGTTTTCACTTTCACTTTCGAGAACACATTAGGTGTTTCATGTAATATTTAAATCATAATTACGAATATTCAATTTTTAACTAAAACTGCAAGCTTATTAAATTGGTGTTGCAAATTAATACAGCCTCTCAAGTTTTCTGATATGAATATTTTACTTTATCTAATATTTCAAACTTATTAAATTACTGTCTTGCATCGTTAGAGGCTCTCGGATATGTTCCCGAATTTCTTTTTTGAAAATTGTCACTTTATTTTGGAAATGCAATGGTTTTGACAAATACTTAAGCTGTCTCTGTTATCATCCAAAGAATTATAATATTATTGGATCAAAATACATTAATTTTAATTCCAACATTAAAATCCTTAATTTATAAGTAGTAATCAATTTTTTAATTCCAACGTTTTAATTTAAAGAATTTTTAACTCATTAATTAGTATAAGTACTCCTTTGGGTACTTCGCAAGATCTGTTAGTCTTCTCAGAGTTTAGTTTTTCGGAAGCTCTTTTTTAACGAACGTAGGGAATATTCAAACATTTTTAAGTGAACATGTAGTTTAGGAAAATTTATAATTTCACGAACTATGTTAAAAAACTGGAATCCGAACACAGTAAAAAATATTTAAATGCTACAACCTATTAATTAGTTTTAATATTTCATATATTTTACGTATTGCATTTTCTATATCGTATTCGTTTGGGTTTTCCATAGATGTTTCCCTCGATGAAGAAGTCTCAAAGAGGCCTGCCAGAAGAACTCGAAAATTAGTACCGCGAATTAGAATAATTTGTAGGTTTTGCCCACGGTTTTCTTTCGCTTTTCAGAGAGTTTCGAATATAGTCAGTGAATAGGTTCTACCAATTTAGGACTTAGGGAAAGTAGGATCTACGAGGGAAGGGTTTAGGGGTTTACAAATTAGAGAGTTTAGAATAGGGGGTTAAAGGGTAGGGAGTATCTAGATTGAAACCCTCCGTTTAGGCGGAGTTTGGTTTAGTAAAGTAGTAGTCTGTAAGTACCTTTAAATTTGGTACCTTTTGTCCAGTTGTCAGCGTGGCCGTGGCGCGTATATACTCTCAGGGCCCTCCGTTCACGCGGAGCTTGTTTGTTGAAAGGTCACAGCCACGTTGCATTCGAGTCATTTTTTATTTGTTAGGGGTACCGGGGGTGGGTTTCGCGGTCGTGACGTTGGGGGTACGCGGTCGTAACGTTGGGGTACGCGGTCGTAACGTTGGGGTACGCGGTCGTAACGTTCGCGGTACGCGGTTTAAGGGATGGATTCAAACCTTCCGTTCACGCGGAGTTTGGTTTAGTAAAGTAGTAGTCTGTAAGTACCTTTAAATTTGGTACCTTTTGCCCAGCAGTCAGCGTGGCCGTGGCGCGTATATACTCTCAGGGCCCTCCGTTCACGCGGAGCTTGTTTGTTGAAAGGTCACAGCCACGTTGCATTCGGGTGCTTTTTTATTTGCTAGCGTATTCCGGGGGTGGGTTTCGCGGTCGTAGGGTTGGGGGTATACGGTATATGGGGGAGGGGGGTGGGAGCAAACCCTCCGTTTATGCGGAGTTTGGTCCAGTTGTTCAATTCTGTACATTTTGGTACATTCAGTCCGGGGGCCAGTCTGTTTCTAGCGCGTATATACACTCAGGGCCCTCCGTTACCGCGGAGCTTGTTTCGTTGAAAGGTTATAACCAGGCTGGACTCGGACTTTTTTGGTTAGGTTATCGCGCGCGAGGGTTGTGGGAGTGGTGGGTTTAGGGAATTCGGTGAGCAGGCGCGCGTGGGGTTCTGTGGGTGTAGAGTCAAGGGGTATTAGTAGGGCGAAGGTATAGCGATAATCGGTGTAGGAATACGGCACACCAACCAATCGGTGTGGGTTGTAGGTGTAGAACCCGGTGCGTTTTTTGCTAGGGGTGTGGGACGAGGGTGCATCGCGTTTAAGGGGTTTGTGGGTTTTGAGTCGAAGGGGTAGCGGTTAGGATCGCGTTTAAGGGTAAGCGGTTTCGTGCGTGTTAGGTTCCGTGTATCAGGGGGTAATAGCATAAGGGTGGGGGTTTTGCGGGTATTCGGGTCTTCGGTGGCGCGGAAAACGGGGTGTGGGTTCAAACCCTCCGTTCACCCGGAGTGGGTTCAAACCATCCGTTCACACGGAGTTGGTTTAGTAGAGTAGTCTTATAGTACTTTATAGTACTTTCCATTAGATAATCGATGTGGCCGTGATGCGACCCCACCGCCGGGGGCCGTCGTGCAGAGGCGTGATCCTTCCAGCATTTCAGGGTCCTCCGTTCACGCGGAGCTTGAGTGCGTTTTAGCGTTATAGCCACGTTGAATTGGGGTGCTTTTTTATTTGCTTTTGTATTTGCTAACGGTTTCCGGGGGTTGGTAAAGGGGCCGTAGGGTGGTGGGGGGGGTACGGTAGGGTGGGGGGTGGGCGCAAACCCTCCGTTTATGCGGAGTTTGGTCCAGTTGTTCAATTCTGTACATTTTGGTACATTCAGTCCGGGGGCCAGTCTGTTTCTAGCGCGTATATACACTCAGGGCCCTCCGTTGACGCGGAGCTTGTTTCGTTGAAAGGTTATAACCAGGCTGGACTCGGGCTTTTTTTGTTAGGGTAACGGGTGTGGGTCGTGGGAGTGGTGGGTTTAAGAAATTCGGTGAGCGGACGCGCGTGGGGTTTATATGGGTGTAGAGGTGTTAGAATCTCGTTTGAGGGTAAGCGGTTTTGTCGGTGTCGGGTTCCGGGGAACAGGGGTAATATTATAAGGGTGAGGTGTTTTGTGGGTGCGTGTTCCGGGGATTAGAGTAATAGCATAAGGGTGAGGGGTTTTTTTCGTTATTCGGGTCTTGGGTGCTGGGATAAAAGTACAGGGGAAGGTGGTTCTTGGATAGGGGGCAGGGTGGGTGGGTCTCGAAGCGCAGTCACCTCCTCGTGGTGAGACCTGGAAATTGGTATTGGTTTTCCGTTGAGTAATTAGTGGAATACCACGCCAAGCTAAGTACTGCGCAAGGAATTTATGGTTCAATTAATTTTGAATAGAACTTCTCATCTGCAATTTGTTGGACATCTAATAATTTTAAAATAAAGATAAGGTAAGTATGGCGCGGTTTCCAGTATAAACTGATGATCAATAAAAATTGAATAAACATTAATCCGTATAAATTATTACATTCATCTTTTATGAATTAATTATATCTTTGCAATTTAAAAACGTGTGCTAATAAATGAACCTATAATACTTAGCTCTGTAATTCTATTTGTTCGTTATTTCGTTATGAATTTTACAAGTAATTTTTTATATTCGTAATAATATACAAAAGTAATCGTGGATGATTTTTAATGTAGAAGGTTTATGTTTAGTTTATGTTTAATATAGAAGGCCCCACCATAATTCTATAAAATGTAATATTCGCCAAGACAATACCAATTCAGGACTAAAATGAATGTTCCTGCAAAAGAAAGTAGTAGTTTCATATTTTTGTAATTAAATTTCTTTATGCTGCATCATAAAATTTCAATTAATTTATTGTTTGTTTGTTGAAAATATAGTATAGTAATACATTTTAAATATCACGTTTATTACATGGATTTATTGCTCGTTGAAAGAATCATCATTGAATCAGCCGTTTCATTTCGGCCGACCTTTAAGTTTACACACTGCATATGGTATGTAAATTTAAGAAATTCGTTTAAATGAACTGAATCGTAACAAAATCCACATAAATAGATAATATGAGGCCTAGAAAAGAAGGTACACGCGTTAGAATTCCTGAATAAACGCTGCAAATATATATTTTTGCAAACTGTCGGTTTGATCGATTTTGTGGACACTGAAACACTATCACCACATACCGGTGAACGGGTGGAACTAATTTTCGTCTACCTGTCACTTACAACCCAGCAAAAATATTAAAATTTCTCTACTTAATGACAAGCTATTTATATGATTGTCGGCTCAAATTAAAGGTAAAGATCTCTGTAACTAGAGATTAATCATATGGTATCAAAAGCAAGTGAGACTTTGTAGAAATAAGAATTAAGTAAAAAGGTGAACGAAGAAAGTGATTTTAAATTTTCGCGCTTAAATTAAGTAACTTTAGTTTGTGGCTCCATCTATTGATGAACGGTTGAAACTGTTACCGAAGTAGTTCGTTTATTTACCGTGTAGGTGGAGCAACTATGTCTTTCTTCACCGCCTCTTTTTATTATTGAAAAAATTTGCGAGTTGTTTGCGGGTTTCTTTGATAGGTGGCAGGCCTCATCAAAGTCAGTTACCACTTTTGTTTACTTGTCGATAAATGTTTGTCACCAGTTTGGACACCTTTTGGAGAGATGGCGCTGTTAACGTGATTAAAATCTTTTTGATATGTGGGAAATTTTAAACTGATTTTATATATTGCAAAAAGATAAATTGTATAATTATTGTATGCCACTATAAGTTACTAATGCTTAACCGTATGTGTCTGTACGTATACATTTATTGAACTGCAATGTGTAAAACAGGTAAAGCAATAATTAAAAAAGAAATAAAGTGGTATGATATAACATTTGTAAATTAATTTCATAACTTTTATAGCTGCTATTTCTATAATTCGAAGTTGTATCTACCTTTTAACTATGGTTCAATTTTATGGTTCAATTAATTTTGAACAAAACTTCTCATCTATAATTTGTTGGACATTTAATAATTTTAAAATAAATATAATGTAAGTATAGCTCGGTTTTGCAGTCCCATTATTCAACATATAGAGAACATTAAGTTGTATTATCGTGTTCTCCAATAAACTGTTTGATTGAAATATACACAGTTTTATATGCGTTGCATACCTTTACAGATAATTTTCTAATAACATAATTTTCAAATCGCAAAAAATACATTTCGGGAGTAATTTAGTGTCTTAAAAGTTTGCGCCGTGACATTTTGAAACTCGTAGTAATAGTTGCAACTATTGGTTTTCGATTTATAAATTTTATCACACATTTGAATGGTTAACATTGAATATAAAAATAAATATTGTTACAGAACGCGTCTGGACCTGGAAATGAACAACGGGACAACTCCCAGCATCGGAAATCTACTGAAGAAATTACACACATATTGCAAAATCAGATTATTTATTGCAAAATTATTTTATACAATGTATTTTACAAAAATCATAATAAATTAGATTAACTTAACAGTATTACAATGCTTTATCATTTATTCCCTCTCCTATCTTATCTAAGATAATAATAAATAATATCCCGCAAAATTTAAAAATAATGTTCGAAAAAAGTAGTAAGAAACGCGAAAAAATAAAAAAAGTAACGAAGTCTGTTGAAAAATTACGAGAATTCGAAAGCGTGGGAAATCCGTGCCACCTCCTTGAATGTCATGTTCTCCTGATACAAAATCTCGATTTTCGGAGCAAAGTCCGGTTGCGATTCAAAAATTCCGCGCTCGAGAAATTCCAAGAAATGACGTCACGTTCCGAGAAATGACGTCACGTTCCGAGAAATCGCGAAATTCCGAGAAATGACGTCACGTTCCGAGAAATCGGGAGGTTCCGAGAAATGACGTCACGTTCCGAGAAATCGGAAATTCCGAGAAATGACGTCACGTTCCGAGAAACCGCGAAATTCCGAGAAATGACGTCACGTCCGAGAAATCGGGAGGCTCCGAGAAATGACGTCACGTTCCAAGAAAAATATTCCGTGCCACCTCCTCGGTTGTTCTGTTCTCCTGATACAAAATCGAGATTTTCGGGGCTAAATTTGAACTGAATTTGCAGCGCGAATCTGAAATCGAAAGCGCGGGAAACTTGTGCGACCTCCTTGCATGTCATGTTCTCCTGATACGAAATTTCAAATTCATTTCAAATTTTGCTCCGAAAATCTCGATTTTGTATCAGGAGAACATAATGACTGAGGAGGTGGCACGTAATATTTTTCTCGGAACGTGACGTCATTACTTGGAATTCCTCGATTTCTCGGAACGTGACGTCATTTCTCAGAATTTCGCGATTTCTCGGAACGTGACGTCATTTCTCAGAATTTCGCGATTTCTCGGAACGTGACGTCATTACTTGGAATTTTTCGATTTCTCGGAACGTGACGTCATTACTTAGAATTTCTCGATTTCTCGGAACGTGACGTCATTTCTCGGAATTTTTCGAGCGCGGAACTTTCGAATCTGAAGCGAACTTTGCTCTGAGAATCTCGATTTTGTATTAGGAGAACATAACAACCGAGGAGGTAGCAGGGAATATTTTTCTCGGAATTTTTCAACAGATTTCGTTACGTTTTCTATTTTCTCGCGTTATGTACTAGTTTTTTCGAATTTTATTTTTATATTTTGCCGTACATTATTTATTATTATCTTAGATAAGATGGGAGAGGGAATAAATGGTAAAGCATTGTAATACTGTTAAATTAATCTAATTTATTATGATTTTTGTAAAATACATTGTATAAAACAATTTTGCAATAAATAATCTGATTTTGCAATATGTGTGTAATTTCTTCAGTAGATTTCCGATGCTGGGAGTTGTCCCGTTGTTCATTTCCAGGTCCACACGAGTTCTGTAACAATATTTATTTTTATATTCAATATTAACCATTCAAATGTGTGATAAAATTTATAAATCGAAAACCAATAGTTGCAACTATTACTACGAGTTTCAAAATGTCACGGCGCAAACTTTTAAGATACTAAATTACTCCCGAAATGTATTTTTTGCGATTTGAAAATTATGTTATTAGAAAATTATCTGTAAAGGTATGCAACGCATATAAAACTGTGTATATTTCAATCAAACAGTTTATTGGAGAACACGATAATACAACTTAATGTTCTCTATATGTTGAATAATGGGACTGCAAAACCGCGCTATACTTACATTATCTTTATTTTAAAATTATTAAATGTCCAACAAATTATAGATGAGAAGTTTTGTTCAAAATTAATTGAACCATAAAATTGAAACATAGTTAAAAGGTAGATACAACTTCGAATTATAGAAATAGCAGCTATAAAAGTTATGAAATTAATTTACAAATGTTATATCATACCACTTTATTTCTTTTTTAATTATTGCTTTACCTGTTTTACACATTGCAGTTCAATAAATGTATACGTACAGACACATACGGTTAAGCATTAGTAACTTATAGTGGCATACAATAATTATACAATTTATCTTTTTGCATTAGTAACTTATAGTGGCATACAATAATTATACAATTTATCTTTTTGCAATATATAAAATCAGTTTAAAATTTCCCACATATCAAAAAGATTTTAATCACGTTAACAGCGCCATCTCTCCAAAAGGTGTCCAAACTGGTGACAAACATTTATCGACAAGTAAACAAAAGTGGTAACTGACTTTGATGAGGCCTGCCACCTATCAAAGAAACCCGCAAACAACTCGCAAATTTTTCAATAATAAAAAGAGGCGGTGAAGAAAGACATAGTTGCTCCACCTACACGGTAAATAAACGAACTACTTCGGTAACAGTTTCAACCGTTCATCAATAGATGGAGCCACAAACTAAAGTTACTTAATTTAAGCGCGAAAATTTAAAATCACTTTCTTCGTTCACCTTTTTACTTAATTCTTATTTCTACAAAGTCTCACTTGCTTTTGATACCATATGATTAATCTCTAGTTACAGAGATCTTTACCTTTAATTTGAGCCGACAATCATATAAATAGCTTGTCATTAAGTACAGAAACTTTAATATTTTTGCTGGGTTGTAAGTGACAGGTAGACGAAAATTAGTTCCACCCGTTCACCGGTATGTGGTGATAGTGTTTCAGTGTCCACAAAATCGATCAAACCGACAGTTTGCAAAAATATATATTTGCAGCGTTTATTCAGGAATTCTAACGCGTGTACCTTCTTTTCTAGGCCTCATATTATCTATTTATGTGGATTTTGTTACGATTCAGTTCATTTAAACGAATTTCTTAAATTTACATACCGTATGCAGTGTGTAAACCTAAAGGTCGGCCGAAATGAAACGGCTGATTCTATGATGATTCTTTCAACGAGCAATAAATCCATGTAATAAACGTGATATTTAAAATGTATTACTATACTACATTTTCAACAAACAAACAATAAATTAATTGAAATTTTATGATGCAGCATAAAGAAATTTAATTACAAAAATATGAAACTACTAATTTCTTTTGCAGGAACTTTCATTTTAGTCCTGAATTGGTATTGTCTTGGCGAATATTACATTTTATAGAATTATGGTGGGGCCTTCTATATTAAACATAAACTAAACATAAACCTTCTACATTAAAAATCATCCACGATTACTTTTGTATATTATTACGAATATAAAAAATTACTTGTAAAATTCATAACGAAATAACGAACAAATAGAATTACAGAGCTAAGTATTACAGGTTCATTTATTAGCACACGTTTTTAAATTGCAAAAATATAATTAATTCATAAAAGATGAATGTAATAATTTATACGGATTAATGTTTATTCAATTTTTATTGATCATCAGTTTATACTGGAAACCGCGCCATACTTACCTTATCTTTATTTTAAAATTATTAGATGTCCAACAAATTAGAAGTTCTATTCAAAATTAATTGAACCATAAATTCCTTGCGCAGTTCTTAGCTTGGTATGGTATTCCACTGATTACTCAACGGAAAACCAGCACCAATTTCCAGGTCTCACCACGAGGAGGTGACTGCACTTCGAGACCCACCCACCCTTCCCCCCAACCCAGCACCCCCTTCCCCTGTACTTTTACCCCAGCACCCAAGACCCGAATAACGAAAAAAACCCCTCACCCTTATGCTATTACTCTAATCCCCGGAACGCGCACCCGCAAAACCTCTCACCCTTATAATATTACCCCTGATCCCCGAAACCCAACACGAACAAAACCGCTTACCCTCAAACGAGATTCTAACACCTCTACACCCATAGAACCCCACGCGCGCCTGCTCACCGAATTTCCTAAACCCACCACTCCCACGGCCCATACCTGTTGCCCTAACAAAAAAAGCCCGAGTCCAGCCTGGTTATAACCTTTCAACGAAACAAGCTCCGCGTCAACGGAGGGCCCTGAGTGTATATACGCGCTAGAAACAGACTGGCCCCCGGACTGAATGTACCAAAATGTACAGAATTGAACAACTGTACCAAACTCCGCATAAACGGAGGGTTTGCGCCCACCCCCCACCCTACCGTACCCCCCCACCACCCTACGGCCCCTTTACCAACCCCCGGAAACCGTTAGCAAATACAAAAGCAAATAAAAAAGCACCCCAATTCAACGTGGCTATAACGCTAAAACGCACTCAAGCTCCGCGTGAACGGAGGACCCTGAAATGCTGGAAGGATCACGCCTCTGCACGACGGCCCCCGGCGGTGGGGTCGCATCACGGCCACATCGATTATCTAATGGAAAGTACTATAAAGTACTATAAGACTACTCTACTAAACCAAACTCCGTGTGAACGGATGGTTTGAACCCACTCCGGGTGAACGGAGGGTTTGAACCCACACCCCGTTTTCCGCGCCACCGAAGACCCGAATACCCGCAAAACCCCCACCCTTATGCTATTACCCCCTGATACACGGAACCTAACACGCACGAAACCGCTTACCCTTAAACGCGATCCTAACCGCTACCCCTTCGACTCAAAACCCACAAACCCCTTAAACGCGATGCACCCTCGTCCCACACCCCTAGCAAAAAACGCACCGGGTTCTACACCTACAATCCACACCGATTGGTTGGTGTGCCGTATTCCTACACCGATTATCGCTATACCTTCGCCCTACTAATACCCCTTTTGACTCTACACCCACAGAACCCCACGCGCGCCTGCTCACCGAATTCCCTAAACCCACCACTCCCACAACCCTCGCGCGCGATAACCTAACCAAAAAAGTCCGAGTCCAGCCTGGTTATAACCTTTCAACGAAACAAGCTCCGCGGTAACGGAGGGCCCTGAGTGTATATACGCGCTAGAACCAGACTGGCCCCCGGACTGAATGTACCAAAATGTACAGAATTGAACAACTGGACCAAACTCCGCATAAACGGAGGGTTTGCTCCCACCCCCCTCCCCCATATACCGTATACCCCCAACCCTACGACCGCGAAACCCACCCCCGGAATACGCTAGCAAATAAAAAAGCACCCGAATGCAACGTGGCTGTGACCTTTCAACAAACAAGCTCCGCGTGAACGGAGGGCCCTGAGAGTATATACGCGCCACGGCCACGCTGACTGCTGGGCAAAAGGTACCAAATTTAAAGGTACTTACAGACTACTACTTTACTAAACCAAACTCCGCGTGAACGGAAGGTTTGAATCCATCCCTTAAACCGCGTACCGCGAACGTTACGACCGCGTACCCCAACGTTACGACCGCGTACCCCAACGTTACGACCGCGTACCCCCAACGTCACGACCGCGAAACCCACCCCCGGTACCCCTAACAAATAAAAAATGACTCGAATGCAACGTGGCTGTGACCTTTCAACAAACAAGCTCCGCGTGAACGGAGGGCCCTGAGAGTATATACGCGCCACGGCCACGCTGACAACTGGACAAAAGGTACCAAATTTAAAGGTACTTACAGACTACTACTTTACTAAACCAAACTCCGCCTAAACGGAGGGTTTCAATCTAGATACTCCCTACCCTTTAACCCCCTATTCTAAACTCTCTAATTTGTAAACCCCTAAACCCTTCCCTCGTAGATCCTACTTTCCCTAAGTCCTAAATTGGTAGAACCTATTCACTGACTATATTCGAAACTCTCTGAAAAGCGAAAGAAAACCGTGGGCAAAACCTACAAATTATTCTAATTCGCGGTACTAATTTTCGAGTTCTTCTGGCAGGCCTCTTTGAGACTTCTTCATCGAGGGAAACATCTATGGAAAACCCAAACGAATACGAAATAGAAAATGCAATACGTAAAATATATGAAATATTAAAACTAATTAATAGGTTGTAGCATTTAAATATTTTTTACTGTGTTCGGATTCTAGTTTTTTAACATAGTTCGTGGAATTATAAATTTTCCTAAACTACATGTTCACTTAAAAATGTTTGAATATTCCCTACGTTCGTTAAAAAAGAGCTTCCGAAAAACTAAACTCTGAGAAGACTAACAGATCTTGCGAAGTACCCAAAGGAGTACTTATACTAATTAATGAGTTAAAAATTCTTTAAATTAAAACGTTGAAATTAAAAAATTGATTACTACTTATAAATTAAGGATTTTAATGTTGGAATTAAAATTAATGTATTTTGTTCCAATAATATTATAATTCTTTGGATGATAACAGAGATAGCTTAAGTATTTGTCAAAACCATTGCATTTCCAAAATAAAGTGACAATTTTCAAAAAAGAAATTCGGGAACATATCCGAGAGCCTCTAACGATGCAAGACAGTAATTTAATAAGTTTGAAATATTAGATAAAGTAAAATATTCATATCAGAAAATTTGAGAGGCTGTATTAATTTGCAACACCAATTTAATAAGCTTGCAGTTTTAGTTAAAAATTGAATATTCGTAATTATGATTTAAATATTACATGAAACACCTAATGTGTTCTCGAAAGTGAAAGTGAAAACGATAAAAAAAAGACTTACCGTTCGTATTAAACAATAAATGACCCAAATGATCAAGAAGTACAAAGTAATATTTTAATTAATTAGAAATTCGGAATTCGAAACTATTTGTGCAAAATAATATTACATTTTATTTGGGAACGACATTTGTGTTAGTACTTCTCGATCTTTGATCATAGTGTACAACAGACAAATAGCGAGCATAGTGATAAAGTAACGTAAAGAATGGTAGTCCATCGTAGAATAGAATGCCTATTCTAATATGGACAACCATTATGTTGCAGCCCTCTTCGTGACAATATGTCGGGCCTCTTCGAAGATACATCTGTAGATTTCCTTCTTCTTCGGCAAGCAGATGAGAATGAATTCGACAAAACATTTGCAGCAACTCGATATTAAACCATAGATGTTTATACAATTAATTTAAATAAATGTAGAAGCACGAAATACACTCAATATGCAAGATATAAATTTTTATTTAAAAAATTCTTCTAATTGTACTAATAAAAATATTAATTTGCATAAACATCCACAATTTCTTTATGAATGTTCGACTATTCCCTACGTGCGTTAAAAAAAAGCTTCCGGACTAAACAACTTCGAAAGAACAACAGATCGAATAAAGAATCCAAAGAAGCACTAATTAATAAATTTTTAATTTATAGATATTATTACTAAATTCAAGACTATAATATCTGAATGAAAATTTTCGAAGTAAATTAAATCTCCTGAATTGCTTACTTGTAAATTTGTATAAAAAATATGTATTTAAATTGAAGATTCAAACATTTACTTAATTTTGAGCTGACAAAAAACAATATTTTGAATTTAAAGTGGAGTTTGTATCATGAATAATTTGCTAGCCTATTACATGTAGGGGCCGCCGTTCAAGCATTCGAAGTTTGACACCGAGGAATAACGAATATGTACGAAGAAAATATTGCAATTCGACACCGAACGACGAAATTGAAATACCGAGTTTAAAAAATTGATATGTATAAAAATGGATGCTAAAACGGCCAGCACTACACATAATAATTGAACACAAAAATATGACTAACCTTCCGTCTTCATGTGTGCTAAAATCCCAGCGAAAAATGTAATTAGTAACATAGCTAACGATCTAAGACTTTTTTCAGAGAAGAAGATAATAAAACACAAGGAACGGTTTTGTTTGTTTTATTCACTTTATTTATTTCACATATTTTATTTATCTTATTACGTTGAAGGAATGGGAAGGGAAAAGGTACGTATTCAGAGCTGGGTAATTTGGAAATTTATTTTAATAAAAAATAAGTAAACTGTTTCCTATTCACTACATGAAATATATTTCCAAGCTCTGAATGAACATGTTAAAAAAAACCCTCGAGTGGTAGGATTATCGAAGCGATGAATCTAAGGATTGAAAACAATGTTCAACTGTTATCGCTTCGATGCCACCTGCCAGCTCGTCGCGAAATGCTTTCTTGTTTACATTACGTAAGCAAGCCCGAACGTCCTTCGAAAGGTTTTGCGTGTAACAGATCGAAGCTTTATTACGAGATAATATGAAATTCTATTGCAAATAATAATACTGAATACAATGAAGTTGTGTAAAATTATTAAATCATGAAACAGTAATGGATGTAGTAAATTTATGCAAACGCGAGACACAAGAAAGCCCTGACAAATAATATATCAATGTACACGAGTAATAAAATACTCGTGGTCACTATGCTCGCAATAATAAGCAAAAATACAACCAATTCCCGTGTCGTTTCGGACCATTCGTCCTACGACATGATTGGGAACCTGAGGAACAATGAAATATGTGACTCACCGTATGGCGATTAGCATCACGCGTCTTCTATGGACCCCATAGTCTGCACCGGGTAGATCATCAGTAGCATCAGTAGTATCCAGGATGCAGTCCTATATCCAGGAACCACCACTCGTTAATAAAAAAAATAAGATAAAAGTCTAACACTTCCGGTCGCGAAATACTGTAGGCGAACTGAATTTATATCGAATCGGTGATATAAAAACAAATAAAAATAAAAATCTAACACTCCCGACCATTAATAGTAGCGAACGGGTTAAATTACGCGAAATCACGAAGCCATAACCCGCAAAAACGCGTTTATGGTTGGCGATTATGCGTGACGCGTTTCGTTCGACCTGTCAAACGTCCGTACGCGATGGCGTCCCACGCCGGAAAGGGTCACCTCAGTCGGCATCACGGACCAGCAGCCGGCCGCGGCTGCGCAGAACGACTCGGCGCGAACTTGAAATAAGTAAAGGTACGGTATCATCGCTAGTGTAAAATAATGATTAATAAAAATTAATTGAATGATAACGCGTATGGAATATTATATTCATTTCCTATAAATTATCTATATTTTTCCTATCTAGAAGAGTGTGTTCATAAATAATCCTACGAAATTTAGTTTTATAATTCTATTTGCTTTTCACTTCGTAACGAATTTTACAGGTTCAGTAACTTTTTACATTTAAAATAACAAATGAAGGTAATCGTGAATTTCTAATACAGAAGGATTGTGTAGAACCGAAATTGTTCATTACTTTGCGCGGAATTATAAATTATGAATAGAAATGGTAAAAGTTGAGACACATTTTCTTTTACTGATTAGAATTGACAAGTTAGCTTCATAGTAAGCATTAGAATTGTTTTATTAATAGAAATGTATTTTTTCACGTTTTAGATTAACCAACAAATAACCAACCATCATTATTCAAGTATTAAAAGTAAATATCCTTTAACCAATAAAATTTTACAGGATATTTTTCTTATTTACTAACGAAATATTACAGATATTACATGAACTGTAGTATATAGGTTCGATAGTTTAAAAACTATCAAAACTTCAAATAATTTAATTGCAATATATTGAATACAAGGAAATTTAGAAGTGCCTCTGTTTAGTGTTAAAAATCGTTTACATTTACAAAATTAAAAATAATTAAATAATACCGGACAATGGGAACTGCAAAAATTTATTGTACAAACAATTATAAAATTCAGTAAATTATTTGTTTTTAAAGGACATCATCGATTTATCATCCGAAAAATTGATTAATCGTCAAAAGAACACATTTTACGTAATATCATTCAGATTTGTTATAAAAATTTTAATATAATATTAAACCATCGAAAATATTGCCTAAATGTATAAAATTATTAAAAATTGTACACAATTTAATTGTAATTCATTAAATACCATAAAACTAAAAGTAATTCTATTTTGCGCCAAAACTTGACTGTATTTATTAATTAAAAAATAACTAAACAATGAAGGCTAATTGGTAATGCAATAAATTATTGCATAAAGAATTGAAATTTAAGGAATTGTGATGAACAAAGAGAAATAAGGAAATTATATATATATAAGGAAAGGGCAGCTTTCTGCACTTTTTTTTTCATTGACTCAACCACAGATAATATCGAAAAATCGAAGAGTACAAATAAATGATAAAAGCCATTAATTTAAGGATGCAAGAGTGATGCACGTTTATTCGGTAAAATAATGTACAAATAAATAGGTGTGGGTTTGGTTGAATACAATGCACTTCATCGATCTTACTCATTGTCTCCGCATGGGAACTCATACGTACATATACGTCACTACAGGTAAAATGAGTCCTGGTGAGAATCCAACCACATTGGATTTCAGTGCTTTAAGAGCGAGAGAGAAAGTCTTTCATTTGTTTTCTCTCTCGATTTCCCGAAGTCGTCCGAAACGCTGAGCTCACGTACACACGTCTCCTGCAGTAGTGTGCGTATTGGAAGGGGGTGTTCTCGAGAACTCCCGTCCCCAGTCTGGCATCACTGCCGCGGATCAGATCGCATTCAACAATCCACATACCAAATAGTTTACTTGTACCAAGTCTAATCACGTTCACACAACAGTCGTTCTCCGCATTATTCTCAGACGACATGACCTTTGTAATTACAACTCACAAGTTAAAGCACCATTCGAACGCCAGCTTTGCGAGATTAATTTCTGGTGGAGTTAGTGTATCAGGCATACAACACGATACACTGCCGAGCACCGATCAACGCACAATTCGCGAATCAACGACGCTCAACAGTTCTATTATATCGCTCAATTTGACCGTTTGCACGTGGGATTCCGACCGCAATTAAAACGTGCTCGACTTTTTCGGTTTCCAAATATTCCCTAAACAACTTAGAAGTGAAAGCCGTCCCTCTATCCGAGATTATCCGTCTGGGTTTACTGTATGCCCTAAAGTATTCCTGAAGATTTTTAATCACTTCCTCCGACTTAGTAGTTTTACACGGGTATAACCTTATATATTTTGTGAAGACATCAATCACGGCGAATAAATGTTTATATCCCTTTCCGGTTTTTTCCAGCGGCCCCAAATGATCTAGGTGAATGGTCTGGAACGGTTTAGTGCCTTTATTTACACTGTGTAAATAGCCTTCTTGTTTCCCACTAGGTGATGAAAATTCGATACACCGAAGACAATTATCAATATGTTCCCTAACTTTCCTATGTAACTGAGGAAACCAATAGATTTTCGTTATGTTATTAATAACTTTATCAAACCCTACATGTCTTAAGTCGTCGTGACACGAGCGTATTACGTTACTCTCCATTTGATGTGGTACATAAAACAGTAGTTTTTTCATTTTATTTTTCCGGTACACTAATCCGCGGCCCCGAAAAAATAACACGGCGACACCTCGAAGTCTAATCCGCGGTCGCCTAAAGAAAGCAATGGCAATCGGCATTCGTTATTCTTTGCCGCTCTCCCCTATACAAAGGCTCCATTGATTACTAAACTGCCTACATATTGTAGAATCTTTTAATTTGAACGGTTGGATGACCGATATGGTAAAACTTAGGAGGGCAAGAAGTACCACATAGGATTTATTAGGGTTAACATGTAATATATATATATATTTATATTGTAAGAATCAGAAATTATATTAAAAGTTTTTAATACAAAATTAAGATTAAGATTATTATAAAAGATTTTCAAATTTTTTAAGCATATATCAGGCAATAAGTAGGTCTCAAAATTTGATATTTTATTATTATGATTTATTCTATGTATAATTAAATATTAATAACACGTGATAATTTCTGCACCCTATTAAGTAGCAAATCTCCTTGTTTGACCATAGCCTGATATTGCCAGTTTTTACTATCTGGTCTATTAGTTTCAACTACTCCACCAACGCGATCAACTTTACAATGTAATCTTCCAGCAGCAATAAATCGCGATAACTCTCTGTAAGGAACAATTAAAACATTAATTTAATGTACATTATGCTAATTGAAAAGAAAAAGATTCACTGAAGGAAAACTTACTGATCAATATATTCTACTGTAACACCAAAAGCTTCTGCCATGTACTGAAGTGTGAGAGACCTATACGATTCTAAAAGTTGCGTATATGCCATGATACGCATCTCTCTAACATAGTACCGATAATGCGGAAAAATTAAATAATCCCTACGTAATAAACCTTCGATGCGAGCTAAAAATGTAGCCATATATTATTAAACAATAAAACTTTAGTCCCAGCTGTGATATTTAAATAGAAGTTTACAGTACCAAGGTAGTCGAAGAATTCCGCATAGTGACAGTTGTATAGTGAAAATAAATAAGCCTTGACATCTGAATTACTATGAAGTACTTCTAGAATTTCTGAACCTTTTATAATCTTATCTCTAAGTTCATTTCTAGGTAAACTTATCATGCTTAAATATACAGTATATCTCACAAATGTATTATAATCCATCAGTTCATAACTTGTAAATGTACTAATTGTATCCAAAAAGAAGTTTGCAGCTTCTTTAAAATCACGTACTGCTATGCAATATGTTCCTTGATATACTTTTAAACGGTTTCGTCTATCCCAATCACCACCTTCTTCTATTAAACTACAACAAAAAAGCAATATCTGTGCTGTATTACATTTAATATATACTGATGCTAAAGCATAAACATTATTTTTTAATATTTTCATACCTTTTAGCCTTTTCTATGTTTTTAGTAATATGATCATGATCTAAATAAAATAATCCAATTCTGATGTTATGGAACACAATGTCTAACCTATGTCCTAAAGATACAGTTTTATCGTAAGTTTTTTTGAAAGCTGCGATGGCACCTTCTTTGTCACCAATTCTACACAGATGTTCTGATTTTTTTAAGTTAGCTTCTCTAACTTCCATTTCACCTAAATTCTTATCTGCATCTTCAATCGCATCATCTAATTCTTTCAACTGTTCCACATTCTTAGCTTTCATACTTGCTAAAAGAGCATCGTTAACTGGCCAGTCCAAATCTTTACAGACTTCTTCATAAAATGGAGCCATATCTAAGGAATATTATCGTATACTTTTAAACAATGTTAAAATACCTCATTTAATTCTTTATGTCAATATATAAAAAATATATAATTGATCTAGATATAAATTATAATTACTTCAATCCAAACATAACCTAAACATGAAAACATTTACTTTAATCTTGATGTAAATTATTGAACAAGGCAAGGTATTCATCACAGAAAAAGGAGAGAATTTTTAAATCAAAATCTTGAAAAGAAATTTATAAAAGGGTTAAAGTAAATATCATAGCAAGTTTTTGAATTTCATCATGCACAATAAATATATATTAAATTTATAATATTAAATATTTAATGTACTATAGATGAAATTTCTTATTACATAAAAAAATGTAAATAGTTAATTATAATAAATATGCAATCTCACTTTCTGCTTTAATGGCATCTAGCAATTTGTTCTTTAAATAAGGATCATCCTTGTATTCCGGTAAACTTAATAAAAATTTAGTTTGAGCCAACTCCAAATTGGGGTTTTTCTCTAAACCCTCTACTTCCAAATTCTCTAATGGCATTATAAATTAAAATTATAATTATAACGCTAATAAACAGAATGAACCAACACTTTGTGCTCCGTTCAACTGAAACTAAATAAAGTCTAGATGAAATACGAAGATATCCAATTCCATAAGCGCTCAGTAGGTGGCAGGTTGAATGTTTTTACTCCCACGATCTTTTATGGATAATCTTAAACAGTTCAACAATAACAGTAACTTCAAAAAATGAAATTTTGATCAAATAAGAGATTATATTTCATGAATATTTTATCATTTTCCATTATGTTTTTGATGTAAAATGTATAAATTCTTAAAAATAATAAACACAGTACACTTTTATTTTAACGAATCAATTTATTTTTTGACACAAACTGCCAATGACTCAGGTAAAATGAGTCAAAAAAGAGAAAGTTGTCTCCACAGGATTCGTTATATTTAAAATTTACAAGAAGGATTGCGTAATACGATTTCATTCATTCATATTCCATACAATTCAGTGCACACTAGCGATTTCGTTATCTCTTTTTCTCCAATGATGATTTTGCTCAATATTAAACACTCTTCTCTCGATAACATTATTACATTTATTTGTGGACAGTAAACAACAAAACTGATTGCAATGTGATCGTTGAGAAAATGCTAAACAAAAATTAAAAAGAAAAAAGAAAGAAATTAATGGAGGCTTTCTTTTAATGAAAACCTTGGATACTATAAGTTACATTTCCTACTCAAAGCTTATCAAAGCGATCGAAAGAGTCGAGATAACACGAAATAATAATTAGAATCAATTTTGTATATTACTTTAGCAACTTTAAAATTTAACTTGTAACAGTGGCGAACATGCAACTCTTATATTGCAAATATTTTATTTTCGAGTTTCATTGTACTTTAATAAAAATTGCGAATCAGTAGATTTCATGATCGAAGTATCATGATCACATTTTAATGCTGTACAATACATCAAATATAAGAATAAAGAAATTTATTTAAAGTTTATATTTTTTAATTTGTAAAATTCCTAATTCCGTGTTCTTTTCTGTATTCTTTTTAAAGATTTTGAAAAACTGAAAGATTTTCCTATGATTTTTTCAAGCTCCACGTATATGCATGTATACGCACACATGCGACATGCACATAGCCAGTATGTAATCGGTAATCGGTATTGTAAACTTAATAAATCGTTAATTTCATAGTTTATAAAATTCGACATCAATAATAGAATACACGAGATACTCTCTTTCTTCAACAGTGAAAGAGACAATATTTTATGGAAAAACGTATTGTTTATTGGCAACAGGGAGACATTTGCACACTCGATCGAAAAAACAGGAATCGGAACGAGTCGTGTGCACCGTTGGTAAAAAGTAAATCATTAGGTAACTAACGCACCCTTTGGATGCAGTTTAGTTTACCGACTGACTTTCACGGTAACTAATATCGCAGCACATAGTGTATATACATTCAGTGTTATAAATGCAGCTACAATAGCACGTTTATAATTTTTAAGTGTACACCGACATGTTCCTTCGAACAAATATTAGAAATAGGCGGAATTTTCATGTAGCTTGAACGTTATAAACGAATAAATCGATGAATGATAGACAAGGATATTATACATTCGTAGAAGCGAAAGAACAATGTGCATGTAATCCAAATGAGATGACATAACTCATTTCATTCGCACCGTACTTGAACATTCTTGAATTTCGAAACCTGTACGATTTAGCATTGTCGCTAATTCATTCGATCTAACTTCGTTTCAACTGAACGAATGTACCAAAAAATACAACCAATTTGAATCCATAATTGTGTTCAATCTTCAACTACCTATGAAAGTTTTTCAATCAATCAAAGAGTTGTCAATTCGTACGCCTTTGCTTGGCAAAGATGCTTGGATTGAATTGATTTCACTCCTTCGCTCATCGATCGAACAAACGATCGAATCTTCCCTTTCTTTCTTCCTAATTTTTTCTTGAATTTTGTTTCCTTTGCTTTTTACGATCACGTGCAAAAGACATAACCTTACTGCACGTATAAAAGAATCGAATAAAACATTTTTGATTTTAATTTACTCGTGTGATCCCGATTCGATAGTGAAATAAACGAAAGTAGGAAAAAGGAAGGAGAAAGAACGGAAGAAAGTAAAGGAAAATAGAAGAATGGTCGGTCAGTTTGTCTCGGAGTGCAGTGTTCAAAGAATCATTTTGAATCAATTTTCAAACGGGGGTCGTTGAATTAACAAGTAAGAAGAGGAGAGGGGCAAGAGAGGGAAGAACGAAATATAAATCGCAAAAGAATTATGAAAGATCTGTCGCCCCTCTGTCCCATGTTGTAAGAACAGCTACAAATACTGGGCAAATACATTGTTGGTCGTTATAGAACATATCTCGATAATCCGAGCGATCAATACGATACTGATAATGACAATCGTGACAGAGAAGTGCTATGGTAAAAGCGAACGATCGAGCGGTCGGTTTACCGTTTCAGTCAGAAATCGACGGATCGGTCAAACGAACGAACGAACGAACGATCGATCGGTCGATCGTTCGGCTGGACTCTCACACCGTTAAATTTAATACACGGTTAAGTTTATAAGGTAGAATAATAGAGATTCGAAGCGATTAAAAAATATGTCAGAGGCCGGTTTTGGCCCAAGCTCTCTTACTCGCTTATGCTCGAATGTTTTCCTCCCCTCTCTTTCGATTTTCCTGCATTTTTTTTCTTTTATCATTATTAATATTATTATTATTATTATTATTATTATTATTATTGTTATTATTATTGTTGTTATTATTATTATTATTATTATTTCGATACGATCAACAGCGAAACCACTTAAATCTGTATAATATATTTATACTTAATTCTTAGTGATCAATTTACAATCGATTGATTCCATTAACCGAACGGTTCGATTAATTCGTAGCGATGGTTTGTTCGGTTCGATACGGCATGTGTTAATTTCCGTTTCTGTGCTTCCTCTCCTTCCTTTCTCTTCCTCCGTTTCGTTTCATTATCGACGAACGATTAACACCGACGACACTTAATATTAGAACTGTCCCATTTGAATCAGAACTGACTCTGAAAAACATCTACCATAGATTACTTGTCGATCGTACACGCTTGTGTCCTTGAGGCCGATAGAACAAAAGAAACATTCATTATATAGACATCAGTTATTATATCAACGATTTTCTCATCTATACCCTGTGCATCATTTTAAATGTTTCAACACATCCTATGTGATTACTTGATAAATGTTTCTCGCTTATCGTAGATAGTCAATATATAATATTTATACTTTATGTATATCTTTATAAGTATAGGCACGCGTACGCGTGCACACATATATATTTCTTTCTCCCTTCCCTTCTGTTTATGTACGCTCGTGTACACGTACGCGTGCATATATTCATTTCTTCGCATATAATCATGCCGGATGCGCAATTTTACACAGCGTCGATTAGCGACAAAAAAGAGGATGTCGGTTATGGCATACATCTACATCGACTGGTTCGTGATCGTGTATCGATAAACACTGTGATCCTCAATTGCCAGAAACGCAGCAATCAAATATACAATTAACGAGATAATATAATGCGATAACCATAAAAATCACGGTAACGTATGGATGTTTAGTATAGCGATGTCGAGAATCAACGATTAACCGATAAACAAATTGCAACGAGAACGGTTATGGCTATAGCTGTAGCGAGTGCGAGGTACGAAAGCGAGGATGCCTACCGAATCGACTGTCGAGATTTCTTCGCGACCAATTTCTCTCTCGTGTTTCGTTTCTTTCACGATGAAACGTTCCGCGGTTCGATTCGTGCGTACAGACAGAAATTTTTTGCCAGCTTCCTATTTTCGTTTTAGAACTCTGAGATTGACACAACGAAAGAAGGTGTCCCGACGATCAGCTTTCGGTTATTTGTTTTATGCATACTAATTAACAACGTGAGCACAACGGTAACTGTAATAATTGGCGCATTCCATTAGAAAAAAGCTTGAAAAGTCGCAAATGAGACAGATTCTACTTTTATAGAAGCTTCGATGAGCTGTAAACGGACGATCGCCAATTCATACTATTACATCACGGATAACATATACATACATACTATTCGATGCTCATCTATACGTACAATTTGCGATTCTTTGCTTCTCATCCGCTAAATGTCGACAAGCGGAATCGATTGCGCTTTTTCCCAATGGAAACGAGTTTGAAAAATTGAACAAACGGATCCCCTCTGCACTGTACTCGATAACAAAACAGAATACGATATAACGCATATAGAATCTGTACCATCTGTAAGAATGAGGTTAACATAGTGGAACCGTTGAAAAGTTAAAATTTTGTACGCGACTGGTAAGCTTCAGTTACGGTTTAAACACGATCCTTCTCCATCTATATGAGCGGAAGGGAAATCACACGGAATTCGGTTACCTCTATCGATCGGTCAGTTTTCTTCCCCGATTTTATTCCACACGCAAAATCACTCGGTCGATTCCGATAAACCGCCACGATTCAACGAATCGAATTGACTAGATTCGCATTAAACATATACAGCTTGCAATTAATCATGTGCACACGCGTATACGCGTTATTGCTTTGATGTAATATTATTCTGTAGCGCACATATATACATAATGTATACACATACGATGTAGCAAAATCGCATTTGTTACACAACGAACTGAAAATACTTCCAAATTTTTCGAGACCACCATTCAGAAAGAGGAACTCTTTTAGAGCACCGATGAATTTTCATAATCACATTTTCGCGATAAGCGCATCGCTACAATTACCGGTCAATGCACTCCAACGCGAACGTACACATATATTTCATTAATTCGGATAATATTTTGTCCACTGGCTCGTGAAAGACGCTCGAACTAAAAGTCGGATGCTATCTCTTATTTTAATAGCAATCTCACTCATGGATACATCGCGGTTACAGCTAATAACGTGATATACGCGACTAATCGCGTAAAAACTAGCTAACTATATTCTCTCGTATAACGAGAGAACACGAAAAATAAAAATAACAACAACGAATATATACGGTAAATTTTTAAAATTCTAACGCGTTACGTAAGGAGAAAAATGTGTACCGATTCGTTGAAACAGTAACAGATTGCACATGTCCGCAGATGAAGCGAAACTAGCAGAATATCATTCAACAATAACGAAAGCATAACAATAACGTTGCAAAACGGCGGAAAAAAGCGAAACTTTAACATTCAGTTCTCTCCATTATTGACGATCGATTCGCGATCACTGTGAGTAGGGACGAGTAGCATCTCGACGAGCACGCCATCTTGGAAATTTTATTAACGCGTTTACATGATACGACAGCCTGATTTCGTAGCGCTTGCGACAACGATTTTTTGCCTTTTCTTTTTCTTTCTTTCTTTCTTTCTTCTGGTAGCATTTTTCATTGTGCTTCCGAGCCGCGCACCCGTTGTTATTTGTAGCATAATTATTAATCAAGCTAGACAAAAAAAAAGAAAGAAAGAAAATCAGAAGGAGGAAAAATTACAAGCGCATGAAAACACGACGGATGGGAGGGATGAGAGAAATGAAAGAAGCTCAAGAAATTGATAATGAAGGGAGAAAGAAGAAGAAAACACGCGCGTAAATCGTAGTAGCAAGTCGCGCCAGGAGACGATCATTCCGGCGGATCCTAAATGTGTAAAAATACGTAGAAAAGATAAACGTAGCGCCCGAATCGTGTGCCTGTTTGTCTGTCTGTCTGTCCATCGGTCCTACTGTCCTGTGCGTGTCTTTGCTTGTATGACGCGTATGTGTATCCGTTGAGCATAAACGGACGTGTACGTGTAAGTACAACTATAGTCGATTAAAACGAAAAAGTATGGTCATCAAATATAACCTTAAACGGAGATACAATATGAAGTTACTGCAACCACAGCAGTAAACACTTTGACTGTCTTGAATTAAAATTGTTTACGATTTATACAAGATTCATCAGAGTAGACTTACAATTTTACTCATCGAAATTAATTTTTTGTACGACTACATACAAAAATTTTACATAATTTTAAAAACATATTACAATGGAACGAATCGATTGCGAATTTATATTATAAATTCAACGCAGTTTGAGTTCCTTAAAAACCGTTTAAACCTCGATTCTTGCTGTTTCGAATTTGATGCTCGGCGATTTTTGTGACTACGCCATTTCATTTCCATCGACTACACCTGTGTGTCGCGTGTGAGCGTGCATGCATGAGCGTATATACGTTGAATAGGTTTACATCGATTATCATACACCGTCATAAGCGAGGTCAACCGACGGCCTGTGATGAGCGGGGAGGTAAGAGGGCGGCGTAGAAGTACCTGGTGTTGTGCTACCTACGCTGGCGTAGCCACCCGGATAATTAGCGCTGGGTGCGTGAATCCCTGCCGGCGGTGCCGGGTAGGCGTCGAAGGAACTAGAGTACGAACCATTGTAGGAGTAAGGATTGGCCATGTGACCGAGGGATGGATGCATTCCTCCCATACCACTCATACCGCCCATCCCGTAAGTGCGTTGCATCAAGCTCGACTCGAGGCCACCGAAAAGGTACCCGTTCGTCGATCCCATCGGCACAGGATAATGAGGTCCGGGGATTATATTTGGATACGAATTACCGGGATGACCGTGGCTCATGCTCGGCGTGTAATTGCTAGAAGCTAAATTTTCAACGGTATAAGATTTGCTATGCTGCTGTTGCTGTTGATGCTGTTGTTGTTGCTGTTGTTGCTGCGACTCCTGATGTTGACGACTGTTCATGCCGTAGATGGTGCTGTAACCATCGTTGGGAGAATGGTGCAATGACGTCGAATAGATTGCACCAGCAGGCGCTAGGGGAGGGCTGTAACTGGACATGCCAGCGTTAGGCATTCCGGAGAATCCTGAGATGTAAGACTGATGATGTGCTTCCATCTTTTCCGCGAGAGATCCATCGTCGGTCATCCCAGGATGCGAGTGCTGGAGACGTTGACTACCGCCGTCGGCTATACTCGGTATCTGGTCGACTAGAGATTCGAGGTCGCTAAGACTCTTGGAGGCCACGTCTTGCCCGGTGTTCCTTTTCATACCGTACTGTTCGTGTGGATGGTGAGGTGACATCGAGGCGTGGGTCGGCGTATGGGGGTGCGTGTGAGGGGGAGTCGGATGAGAATGGTGCGAGTGCTCATCGGTAGCTTGACTCAACGGTGTCGGCGTGGTCTGATGAGGATGAGGATTATGGGGTTCGGAGGTTTGTTCGTGGTAACCCATATAGCTCGTATAACTTGAGTGAGATGGCGTTCCCGGGCTGCCATGATGACCCGTGTTTTCGCCGTTTCCGGCCGGATTGTACTGACGATGATCGTTGCTCATATTTTGTTGAGAGATACTTGTAGGAGGTTCAAAATCTGGGTGTTCCACGCTCGGGGAAGTCAACGGCGACGGTTCCAGGTTGTTTTCCGAAGAAATCGCGGTGTTGATCTCCGAGGATAAATCGGAATGAGTAAACGAGAGCGACATGGATTTCGGGCTTTGGCTGTAGTGCTGCATATGTACCGGACTCTGCTTCGCGTTTATACTATAGGGGCTGTCGTTCATTCCTTGACCGTAAAATCCAGAATCGTTAATCGGTTGCGGGTAGGGGGCCATGTGCGCGAACGTCTTCGGTGGGGAGAAACAGTTGGGCACCACGCCCCCGTAACCGTCCCCAAGATGACCCATACTCTGATGTTGCTGTTGTTGCTGTTGCTGCTGCTGTTCGCGCTCTCTGATCTCTCGTTCTTGCTGCTTTTGTTGTTGGTAAATCTTTTTCGGTCGTCCGCGCCGCTTCTTCACCACTTCCCCGTTCGCGTCCAATTTTTCGGGATCGGGCGGCGGTTGGTCTTCCGGATTCTTTATTTTCTTCGGTCTACCCCTTTTCTTCTTGCCAGGTATTTGGGAATTGGGTTCTTGCTTGACACCAGTTCCATTCACCTCGTTGATTCGGCTCTCTCCCCCTTCGTTCATCAGCTCATCGCAAAACGTGGGCTTTTTATCCTCGATGGCATCCTGTTCCTTCTTCTTCAGTTTCGAATCTGCGAATACTATGTCGGACTCGTCCAGATGGGAAATCGTACCGTTCAGATAATCGCGAAACTTCTTAAGCGCGGCATAATATGGCACCTTGTCCGCTGCCCGTGGAAGTTGTGCGCACCTGGCGCTGCTCGATGGCATTACCCACATGTACTGAAATCGAACGGTTGTTAATCGTTAGTAAAATTTTTATTCACGCGACACAACGAATTTCTGAATTTGGTTCATCTCTTACCGTGTTTGTACCCTCAACCAGGTTGGGTTGTCTACCGAATCCAAACTCCTTCTTCCCAGAGAACACCTCGTATATGAGTTTACCGTTAAACACTGCGATCTTCGGTTTGTATTTCCGTAATTTCTCTAATAAAATGTGACTACCTACAAAAAAGAAGAGGAAAGAAAGAGAGAGAGAAAAGTTTTAGAATTCATACATAAAATCTTGGCCATTTGATAATGATACGGAGGAGAAAAATTGTTCCGAAGGTTTCACCGTTTTTTAGTTTATAATTCGCGTCAGTCGCTTTGGAAGCGTGGTTGATCCAGTGGCCGAGAGATTTTCAATGGTCTGGTTGGCAACACTGATTCTACATGCCGCCAGTCTTCTGGCGGCTACAATCGCGAAGTGAACCGGTCGCGAAGTAATGACGATCGAGAGATTCTTGTAGTGATTGTCGCTAATTTGTTAAACACTTTAACGAAAGGTTAAACATTTTCGATTGATTAATAATAAGTGATAAGCGAAGAAAATTCGATGATCAAAACATCCGATAGATCGTGAACTGAAGTTCGTGGCTAACGAGGCGTTTTATCACTGGAAGAACATCCAGAGACGGTAAGTAAACCAACGTTTATCGATAAATTTTTGTTGTTGCTTACATTTTAGCCCGTTAAATGTATTTTAACATGTTACACGTTTATGCTGTTCCAAGTCAGCGTTTTATTTCGTTTCTCGCGTTATTCGTCAAGGTTAAATTTTTAAGATAGGCTAAGAAAAACCGTACCGGATTCGAGCGATACACTTTTCTATATTGTATATTCATTTATAAAAAAAAAGGTACTTTGACCTAGACGCATATAATTCTCGAAACATATAAAAAGAAACCGTATTATATGAACAGAATGAGGATTTCTTTACTGTTTACGTTAAGCGGATAATTTTGTTACATTGTATTTTCTTTCTGTCGAAAAAAAATAAATCAATGAATCGTTTGAATCAAGTAAAATCCATGTTTTCGAATGACACATATTCAACGAAATAATTTTCCGTAAATTGGCCTTTTTCCCTCTTCGAATCGCTCTTGGTTAAAAAAGCGATCATTTTATTTTACATGAGAATTTAATGCCGTTAAACACTGAAAGAGGTATATCTTGTCGGTATGAAAATAAATTTATCGAAACGAAACAAGAGAAAAGAAAAATTTACATAAAGTATACAACGATACAGATAAGTGAAGAAGCAAATAAGTAAATTGTGATACGCTTTCTTAGCAACTAGCTTTATACCTTCGATTCGTAATCTCAAATATCGAGTATAGATTGCTCGAGCGAAGTTACGATCTGCCTGGTGTGAATAAGCCGGTGTAGGTTAAAATGTGTTCGTCTCGGTCTAAAATGGCCGTGTTTTTGCGGCCCATATGTGCGTGGTACGTTTACAATTTTTGTACACGCTAGATATACTACGCTAAGCAAATATTCGTGAATTTGTTCTTGATCTTCTTTATAATCGGCAACGTTATGCGAACACGATCAGTGCAAATATTATTTCGAATCTTTAATTATTGATATATCATATCATGTTTAATATTTATTTTTTTATTTTGAAAATAAAAGTTGTTCAGATTTTAGTTAAAAGCGAAATTTTTCTACGGTTCACCAATAATTTCTTTATTTTTCGTAAAGGCATGCAGAGATAGTCATTGTCTATATTACATGTGTATACTGGATGATCTACGCAACTAGAAAAAATCATATTTCTTTTTTAACTTTAAGTAGAATAAGGAGTTCAAAAACATCAATAATTCAAGCAGGATTATAATTACAAGACTACATCTTTTACAAGTGCAATGACGAATTTATAATTTAAATTTTATTATACTTTTCTAATGAAAATGAATAATTTTTAATTAGATCAGCTTCTCCTGTATAAGAAAGTATCTTAGAAAAAATGATTGTAAAATCATTATCTTGTGTGATATTTTATATATGTAAATAGCAGTGTACTGTTGAATTTCACAAGGTTCGCGAGCCAGCAATGAAATTCTCGCATCCAGGGTAGAGTTTTTTTTCCAGGAATTGACTCGAGCACTGCTCGACAAAGTGAGAGAATAGATATAAAGAAAAAAAGATGAAAAGAAGCAAAATCGACATAGTACGTTGAGCTTCAAAGTGCTGCGAGTCAAAAAAAAGATCATTCACAACAACAAAATTACATTTCTTGCAATTTTCGTCCTACGTTTGTAAAAGCAGTACCAATGGATTGTTTAGATTTTTTCGATTAAAAAGGGGCCAATCAAGATGTAAATCCAATTAGTTTCATCAATAATTAATTTCATGTAAATAGCAAATTAGGATGTTTCAAATTGAAATGTCACACGATTGCAATGAGCTTTAGGACCGATGTTTGAATTCATTTTTATTTAGAGAATCTAATTGGTACTATTTTTATAAAGGTAAAACGAAAATGACAGGAAACAATTTTCTAATCATTCTTTTTTTTTACTTGCGGCATCTTTTTGAAGTCTCGGGTCTTGTTCGTCGAAGTTTGACGTATAATACTACGTCTGTCTCGCTTCCTTTCGTTATATCTATTCCTTTCCCTTGTTGTGGGATTAGATTTCGTCGAATTTCAGCCACTGAGTAGTGGGGAAAAAAGAAATTTAACCGAGTACTATTGTATAGATCTGATAACTACGGAAGATGCACAAACAATTCGCAATAATATTACAAGTATTTTGTGTATTGTTTCCCTACAGATTTCGTAATAAAAACAGATATTTATTTGTAAATATTTTCTAACAAAAGATGTACATTTTCACTTAAAAACATGATACAATCATAAAATGCATACAACACGTATTGTTGCATTGTTGTATGTATTGAAAAGTTTCGTCTTTAATTTCTAATTTACAACGAGGGAAAAAACATAATATGATTTATTTCAGTTGCATGGACTATCCTATACGAGACGAATGATCCACGTGTTTCTTTGTTCGCCTTGAAATCGTTTATCCTTGTCTCGCGTACTGACCTTCTTTGATTTCCTTCCTTGTAAGATCGGCACTGCCTTTAGTGGCGCGAGCCACCATATTCGTGAAACCGATACCAAAGCGCAAGAGCTTGTAGTCATCATCCGCCGTCAGTGGTTCGGGTGTCAGTCCACTCAGATGTAAACACTTCCCTGGAAAGAATGCCGTTTAATCGATGGTTAGAAAGATCGGAAGGTGACATTTCTCGCGGTTGTTTCTTAACGTTTACGGGAATCGCGCCAAGTATATATGTATGTACATTCGCCGTTAAGTTAAACAGTGACATCTATACTGTCGAAAGGTTAAGGGGGGAGAATTTTAATGGGTCTGGGTCAAATATTGTCGACAAACTGTATGGAACTTTGTATTGCATATCTATTACATACTTTACGTTCCTTAAATTTGAGACGCAATAAACTGCACCGTGTTGTTAATGAAGCGGAATAAAATGCACGTTAGACGATACATAGCGCGGTGTAGTAAAACCTTTTTCATGCGAATACTGTACTCATATATTATCTTATTATCTGAACAGAGTGTTATCTAAAGCTAAACTCGCACGAGCATCTTTTTGACGGACATTCGTATGTCTTTTTTGTTTTTATTGGGTTGAAAGCAAAAGGAAAGACATACATACATTCGTCAAGGAAACGCTCATGTGACTCCAGTTTAACACTTTACCGATCGGAAGCCTATTAATCAGCTTTTACATGCTTAGTTTGTAAATTTCGTAATGTTTCCTTACACGAAGGTGACTGTTTCGAGCGATATCGTTTATATTCTGTAAAAAAATGTTAAACTATCAATTATGCGAAGAAAATCATTGTAATCAATTCATTAGCGATGCATCCACGCTAAAATAGGTCGGTTGGGAGTGCGTATGGAATAAGTTGAGCTACGAGTGGTCGGTGAAGTGTTAAGGGAGGAACTACTCTGGTGTCTTTCAGGAGAGTTTTTCACGCGACAAGCAGCGTTTCGCAAGCATTTCGTAGCGAGTCTGTGAAGTCAGTTGCATTAAAAACATAGTTCCTATTTCGGCGGAAAAAGAACGCGACGTGCAACATATGGGCGTATGAAACATCTGGTTAGTCGCGCCCTAAGTTCTTATTTTTGTGGTTCTATATTTTAAAAAATTACAAAATTTAATAGTGAAAATGACATAGCATACACAAATATTTAAACGAATTATAAATCTTCTTAATATCCGTTTAAATAAATGAAGAAGAAAATGACTTACTGAACAGTAATTGTTTTATTATTCGAAAATTCTTTTATCTAAACGCTACATTATCTCCCTACTAGTTCATATATGCGAAGTTCTATCGCAGTCGTTGGCAATTTTTCCATTAAGAAGGGCACCCTAAATGCCTAGCTTATAACTAACGCTGGGAGCACACAAGCGTTACTCTTCTTATATGTACTATTGGGAGCTGGAATAACGTTCCGCGGGACGGCACAGGGGTAAGAGGGTTCCTTCGCTCGTTCCGCTTGTCCCCCACCAGTAATGTCTTTCAAGACCTCACTCTTAAACTACACATTTACACACTCCCATAGTAGTGGGACACCCGTATTAGCGAGGGATACGTTATATCTATCGTCATACAAATCCGTGAATGCGGAAGTCTTGGCAAAACCTGATTATTTGCATTTATATTTCATAAAATTAAACGTACTCTTAACGCGTATATAAAATATAGTGACTCTTATTAACCCTTTGTAGTCGAGATATTTTTAAACAACACCTCTTACTGAGTGGAATTTCGGATTTACACTTTCTTTATCATCGCCAATACCGAATTCGAATTTACCTTTATTACTGCTAACATCGTCATCGTCAATAAAATCTTTTTCCTTAGTTTCAGAAATATATTACTTTTAGAATACAAAGCAAAATGTATAAAAAGATTAAATTTTGTTTCAAATGTAACATGTAAAGTTTAGTTTCTAATCACAGCAGCAACACGCTTTTCTCACAGTGGATGTATTAATTGTATATTAGTTAATGCGAAAATTATGCGAGCCCCTTATACTTTAACCATTTAGACCCGAGACAGCTTTCTTTCAGTCTAGCCGATCAGACCTCGTATTCTTTCCATCAGACATCTTTCCAGCTCGACATAGTACATAATTTTGAAAGTTGATCGACGCGGATACTTAACCTTTTGCATTCGAAAGGCGACTCTTAGTTGTATAATGATACTAACTTTAAGGATTTTCAAATGCAAAATATTTACTAAGATTCGCCTATATTAAACGTCATTTAGTTTAGTTAAGTAATATACTAAAATTTACATATATGACTGTTTAACCTCTGAGCCTGACTAATAAACAAACTAACTAATGTTTGAAAATTTGCGAAATTATCGTCTGGCGACTAACAGCTGCCTCTCGAGCATAAAAGGTTAAATGATTCGCGAGTATCCATGTGTTCGCTAGCTCCACGTTTCGATCTTTGCTCTCCTGTGATCAACGTTACCATCCGAAACCTTTTGTGGGTGTAGTGGGAGAAATTGAGAGGTGGGAGTAGAGGTAACGGTTATCCGTCATATTTGATCGTATCCCTAAATTAAGCTGATTCTACAAGAATACGGCGCTATAGGATACCCGTTGTTTCTTCCCCCACTTTTATTTGGGTACAGTATGAGACACGACGTAAATTGTATTAATTTCTCTCACTTTACCTACGGAGGGATTTCGGATGGCAATACTGGTACCCTCGTGTCCGCGATCTCCGCGTTGCCGACCTACAGTAGCGGACAAAAGTTTAAGACCAAAGGGGCAAAGAAAACAAATTAATTAATTAATAAGAAATGGCACGATAAATAAAATTCGTATTCTATGCTAATCAATAAATAGTGTTCTACCATAATGACGATAAAAATAAGTATACGAATAATATTTGCATACCATAAAACTATGTTTTACATTGTCTTCTCGTTTTAAACTTTTATACCTTACTATATGCTCTATCGTAATACAATTCGACTGCGTGACGAATGCTACGGATAACGTGAAAACGAAATCGTTTCGTGCAAAAGTTTCAACGGCGATAACTCATGCAATGTTCGTGCGGTCTGAGTACAAGATGTGCCAAAGGTATAGAAACACGCTTGTCTCTGTGGTTCGTTAATTACCGTCTTTGTAATCTTTACATTTATACTTTTTTTTTTAATTGCTTTTCTTTTTCAACTGTTTGCATCGTGTTGCACTACATAATTTAAAGAAATTACTTGTCAATGGTAGTTAGTGGTAGCGATTGTAGTTGGTGATGGTGACAGTAGGGAACGGTTTCTGTTAGTGGTGGTGTGGTGCAGCAGGTGTTACAAAGCGCGCACCGTTTAACGGATTAAATAGGTCTGGGTCAGGCTTGCTCGGCTCTTTTTATTTTGCTCTCGGAAAGTTCAGTCATAAATCACATTCTTGTGTACCTCCGTAGAAAATTACTGTTCTGCGCGGAGAATTTGTTTAGCCAGTCTGAACTTTGCGCGCATGGTTCAAAGGTTTCGCGATCCTGTTACCTTCTGTTGTGTTTACACGCCTAACATGCAGGATATTTTTTAATCATTTATAACAGCGGTGTCAAACTCACACATGAACTCGGGCGACGAAATGCAATTTTAGGGAGTTTGCAGGCCATAGCCACAAAAATCTATGAATAAAGAAGGTGTTAGTGAATAAGAAAAAATCATATGTATCTGAAACTATAAGTTTTACATTTATTTTTTTCTTAATAAATTTACAAAAATTCTGCGGGCCTCATCGTTGTGGAATTCTTGGGAGCTGCGTGTTTGACACCACTGGTTTATAATATTGGATAAATTGTAGATTAATTAGATTGGCATCCATTTCAATGGTTTTGAAATATGTTATAAAGAACGGAATTCTGAATACCTTTTTCTTTTAAAAGTATCGGCGGTTAACTTTAATTTTCGAAATATGGATAAAATATTTTCTATGTAACGTTTTCGTGTATGTCTGTAATTGATGGTTATAAGTGTGATCTAACCTAAAAAACGAAATAAACTACATTTATTTACATTACAATAATATGAAAGAACGTTTTCAAAATAATCATAAAGTAGTTGTATGACTAATTATGATTTACTTCGTACTTATTTTAAGAATAATTAAAGTTGCTTATTTTTTTGTAAATTTGTGACTTTTATGCAAACATATTAAATTAAATAAACTAATTCAAATGAATAGTTTCATGTGGAATAAGAAAATAACACAAAGAAATAAAACACGATACTGAAAAAATTAAGGGAAATAATAAAATAGATAATTTGTATATTGGTTGAAAATAGATCGATAAAATTTTGAAATAATTGTCTAGTATAAAGTACTTCATTGAATTATTATAGGTATTATTATAAGCATGTTATTATGAGATTCATATTAAAAGAAAATATAAAGATACAATAGATCTACGTTAGAAAACTAGAACATTGGTGGAAAGTAATTAATAACAATTATAACTGTGAAATATGGATAAACATTGCGTTAATAATTTTCTTTTTAAATAGAATGAATTATTTTTTATTGCTATACGATACTTTTAAAATATATTATTAATTTTAAAAATAGTATATACCGTATTAAAACATCTATTTTCCTACAAGATGCTTATAAAATTTTATGTTCGTACAAAAGATTCACATTAAACGAGCTAACGTTTTGTGCGATATTTGTTTGTATAATGAGGAGAAAATGGAAAATCTCAAAGCGAAAAATATGATTTAGGCCACTTTCATAATCACCGACGCAAACGTACGTTAGATGCGCGGGGTGTGTGTGGGGGAAAAAGAATAAAGAAAGCAAGAATGAATGGTGGGAACCTGTATAGACGAGTAAGCAAGAGGAAAGTCTGATGGCACGAAATTACAGACGTCGTCGAAGTACATATATCCCGCGAGCGTTTACCCCCGGCAACAGCAGATAGAGATTTATGACGCGGCCTCGGAAATTCTCTCCCTCTTGTCCTTCCAGTCTCGCCTCCTCTTGCACCACCGACCTACAGCCGCGCCACACGACCTTGGAGAACTTTGGAACAAAGTTAAACGCTCGTCTGCCGTGGTCGTTGCCGTTACCGTAACCGTAGCCGTGTTTTCCGCCAAGCAGATCGCGCGCTCGCTCTTAAATTCGACGCGGGGCAAACTGGAAGGACGAAAGCGAGAGGGGAAACTCTCTTTTTCTCGGTTTAGAAAAAAAAAACTGTTGGCTCAATGACTTGGCATACCGCGGCCATTACACTTATACACGTGGATCTGTATGGACGACAAGCGTGACGAGCTTGGTGACCCCTTCGAACAAGCCAACGGCCGATCGAATAAACTTTATTGAAGCGAAACGCGACCCTTCCCTCTCGTTCACGCCGCTAACCTAACCCAACTTGACTTCCCTCGACCTTTCAGCACAGCTCGTTACCGGTTATACTAGCAGATCACATCTTGCTTGTTCTCAAACTTTTATCATTTTTTTTTTGTTTTTTTTTTCCTCGGATATATTCGTGATTGTACCAAATACTGCATAAATGCTAATCGAATCTTCGAGCGAATCGTTCTTCTCGAACACCCTATCGTGTTCATATTTACAGTAGCTACAAAAAGTATCTGTACAACACTATTTTTATTTTTTTCTTTTTTTCTTTAATTTTTCATCATTCAGTGGGACTGTATATGTGGTGGTGTAAGAATCAAGTATATATTGAATTTGAGTAGAAACAAGGGTATTGAAAAATATAGATGTACGCGAATACTTCTTTGTAATCACAGTAGGTATACGAGATAGGTGTGCAGAATTTTGCAATACTAATTTTTTAGTATTTATTATAATCATTGTGAATTTTCTAGGTGTCTTGTATAGTTTTAGTTTTTATGACCTGTGGAATAAATTAGTACCTTAGGAAATGGGTTTTAGCTAACTTAAAATAAAAATAGGGGAACATTACAATTAAAAAGAGTTATCGGTTCATAAATTATGAAATATATTAACATAATGAAAAGTAGTACTAATCACACTGTTCTTAACAAAAATGAGCAAGTCGCAATTTCTGGATGAAACATTATGAACCAAGTTACGTCCTTTATACCGATGTAGCATATTTAGCGACTCTAATTTTTACGATCATAAATTTTTCATGAGCGGAGAATTTGAAAATACTAGCGAAATGTCGCACACCTGGTTGATGTATAACTATATTAGTAAGTCAAAGTGGTAAAAAAATGTTGCCCGGTGTAATCTTAAAACGAGAGCTAACTCGAGTTTACCGATTTTCAAGGCATTCGTAAATTTGTCTCGGCCTTCGGAACTTTCAAAGTCGAAAGAGTTTCGGCTTTCCCCCCGGTTCGACCGACTTAACTCGTTTCGCCGACTTCGGGAAATGTTCGGGAGCAACAGGACCTCTCGCGTTGCGTTCCACCGCCCTGTTTTCAGAGACACACCGTTCGTCGTGCCGATCGGGACAAATGAAACGAATTAGTTTCGTCGTCGCGTCGGTTTGTAAACGCCTTCCTTAATTAAATGTGTTCGTCGAGGGGAAACTATCGAAAAACGATCTCCCGATCGAAAAATCAAAAAGTTCTGTCGGGAGGGAGCCGTTGACTCGCCCTGTAATCCGTTCAAAATTTTCGAAATTTCGTTGACCCAGATTTTTCGCTCTTTTCCTCCGGTTCGGAATGAACGACTGGTTCGAGTTCGCTGCAGGGGATACGAAGAGAGCCAGGTGTAAATCGATGCAACAGAGAGAGAGAAGGAGAGAGAGAGGGGGGAGGGAAGAGAGAGAGAGAGACGCTGTGCGTGGGTACCGCGGGAGACCGCGCCTGGAAAATCAATTTTCAGGGTTTTCCAGGACGAAGACTCGTTCCCGGAGACCTAGGAAAGGCGTACCGCGATCTTCTCTTTTCTATCGTTTCGTATCTAGACAATCCAACTGGCACAATTTGCGAGCTAGCACGTATTAAGCCTAGATGCGTTTGATGACGTTCTAAGAATTCTGGTTCGGTCACATTTGTACAGAGGAAATCGGAGGAAAAATGTTCGAGGCACCGCGACGAGCGCTCCCCGCTGTAATACCGTTTTTTGTCAGATCGTCGAAAGCTGCGCGCGATAAGGTGTTCCGATCGATTCGATTATGGTCAGGGTATGTAGATTGCAAGGCCAGGACAAGAGATCGGTTCCGAGCAGCTCGCGTATCAGCGAACGCCCGCGGATCATCGATCGAGCGGCTGTGTATCGATTGCCACGACGAAATCGCGCGGACCGTTTGGTAGCAGGGGGCGTGCTGTGTTATGAAGAATAGGAGGGATCCTCCTGGCGAGGGAATCTCGAAAAGATGGGACACATAATTCTAAGGGGTAGTAAACGTGCACGGACTGAAAGCTGCTATCGAGCGGATAGGCGTGCGACAACCCCTTCCCAGCTCCCCCGGCCCCCTCGACCAGCTCTAGTTCCCTTTTTCCTGCCCCTCTGGCCCCTCTTGCCGCCCCTGTGGACCGAGCAGCAAGCTGGCAGAAGGGTGGCCGGTGGGTGGAAAAGGGAGGAGGCAGAGGCTACACGCTTTCCCACACTCACCGACCAACCCTCCTTCGCCACCTGTACCCTTCGCCCTCTCATTTTACCCAACCTACCCTGTACAACCATCTCTTTCACCCGCCCCCTCTCGTTCCCTCCCACCCTGCTACCCTCTATCCCTCCTTTTCACCCCCTTCCAATCTCAGTTCCATCTCTCTCTTTCTCTCACTCTTTAGCTCATGCTCGCCTGGTTCATTCTCGCTCCGCTTCACCCTCACCCTCACCCTCACCATCATCCTCACCCTCACCCTCATCCTCGCCCTTACCCACACCCTTCAACTCACCGCCCTCATCCTCGTCCTCTTCCCTTCGCTCGACACAGCCACCACTCATTATAGTTCCCACCACTACCAACCCCAACCTCCGCCACCTCCTTTTCCACTTCTACCAACATCGACAACCGTCAGGGCTTGCATCCCTTTTCCACTCACGCATTTAACTGGCTTCCCCAATCTTTTCTCGTAGGTCACTGCTACGATACTCTTCGGCTCTGAATACTCCTTCTCCGTCCTCGTTTCCCTTTCGTGCCTGATATTTTTCCGCGAGCATAACCATGCTCGCCGATTTCTATCACTGCTATACGAAAACGCTCGGCTCGATTCGTCTGGTTTGTGAAAAAGAAAAAACTGGGGGACACGTTTGACATAGATTGGAAGTAGTTGGACGTAGATTCGAAGATGAGTTGGTCGAAATTACGGGTGACTGATCGCGCTTTGAACAAATTGCGAGCGTCGCGAGAGCGTCGCGTAACCGTGCCGATTATCACGATCACGCAGCGAAATCTATTCGAACGATTTAACGGATTAAAGTTCCTCGCTCCGGATCATCGATGATCAAGATACAATAGACCGTCGTCGTCGATCGACGACGTGATCTTCCCGAGATGCTTCACCGTAGGAAAAGTTTCGCCGACGAATACTTGGTTCGAGTATCTAGCCCCCAAGTACGTCGGACGGCCGGAGAAGGATGTAGGACGTAATCTCGAGGAAGGGAGCTGGAAGTCGGAACTCTAGTTTTCAAGTTAACGAGCATCAAAGAGGTCCAGACTTACTTTCTACTTTGTTACACCGACGAAACCGCGAGCGCGAAAATCGGTCATCGTTATCGATCGACGGAAGTTCGAGTTTGTCGATAATTTACTTTCAACTCTCGCGTCCATTACTACCGTTGGTTTTTTGTTACAGAGTCGCGAAAGTATGAGAAGGGTGAAGCCTATGTGGAAAGTTAAATAAATAAAAGTGCTATAAATAAACCGATTCGCAAGGGACACAGAACGCTTGATGTCAGTAACTAAGATATCTGCGTACACTTATCAGGTTGCAAATGTTAAATAGAAATAACCTGAATTCGAATAGTTTATGAATGTTTACTTGTTTCTCGGTTAAAATTAAAGAAATTTCAGAGAGAATAGTGACGTTTCTTAAATTCGTTCACTAAAATACATAAGTAAATCGATAAATCCATCGTGTGATTACCATGGTTATATTTATACTGAAATCATAAATTTCATTTATATTCGTTTATATTTATTTACATTTATTTATATTTCTATTTAAATTTTTGTTTGGTTCCGTTTTTAATTTATTTACAGGTTTTTGGAATCTGTGTAATTTTACCTAATAAATTGATCTATGTCCAAATCGCTTATTTTTTTGTATCAAATGCTAATTTTGGTAGATATGCAGAAATCTTTGCGATTGATAATGTGTCCCTCAGTCCCTCGAAATTCAAAAAGTAGGAAACTTTGTTTTGAATAATTTTAAAACTAATTAACTGGAACAAGAAGTGTAAAACTAAAAATATTTGATCGGCTATAAAAGGACTGATACACTTTTAATATAGTTTGCTTAAGTCTTATTTATATTAATCGTTTGTGGACAAAAGTGTTAGTACCTAAGGGTTCTGTAAAACCAAGTTACTATAACGATGGTTATCAGAAGAATCAGATCATTCTATACATAGCTATATTACTGGTATAATTTTGTTTTTGTTAAATCGTATATAAACTGTGTGGATAAAGTATACGTTAGATGTTAATATTTTTTTTATTAGAAATTCTTCAAACACACGTTTAAGTTCATCAGCTATGCTAATGGTTTACGCTTGAACTCATATAGGGGATCATCGTTCATAAAGGGTTAAAGCAAGATCAGTGCCGTATAGAGAATCGTTCGAACTTGCTGGTTAGTAGATACGATTTAAGAGACCCTGAAATTGTACCGTTAATATAATATAGAAAAGTGTAGTAAATTAAATCGTTCTCAGAAAATACAGTAATCTTTCAAACATCAGACAACAATATCTAGTACTAATCTGTAAATAAATTAGTATCAAAGTTGTAATATCTAGTGTACATTACATAACAAGATATCGTTATATAAGAAACTTTTCGCAACTTTATAATGGACATTAGATATAATTTATTGAACATAATTTATTACTATATTATATCTTCTCTCTTATTTGAATAAGTTTTATAACAACGTTTTATATCATGTATAATAGTATGACTGCAAGCAAAGTTACACATTTTTGTTTTGTTTCCTCATTTCTGCACATATATGACTTGTGATATACTCTTTTTGTTACCGTTGATGGATTACTCCAGTGAAATAAATAAATAAATAACAGTGTTTATTAACTGTTATCGATCTTCACCGATAACTGATGGATAACATGTAACTGGCTACGTAACATAAAGAATGTTATATAACATTCTCCCTCCCCTTCTTTCTTAGTTAGTTCTATAACTTTCTTATATAACGAGTTCTGCTATAATACAGTATCTTCCGCGGTATGATTTGGGTAACTATCTCTCAGATATTGACGTAATAAAACTTTAACTTTTCCTTTGAAACGGGTAAAACTAATGGAGGACGTGATTACGGCGATGGGGAAGGTATTCTGAACGGGCACGAGGGCGAAGAACGAGGAGGGGCGCCACTGCCGACTCCTTTACGGATTTAAAAGACGCGACGGCTCGATCGTCACGACCACGAAAAGTTTCCTCGGTCACGTTCAACTTTCGCGCCGTTCGGAAAAGCCCGCCTCTCAGATTGGGTCACCGACCGGCCGACTTTCATCTCCCGTCAGCTCGCGCGATTCTACCCCACGACCGTCCTTTTCTCGTCGCCCCCGTCTCATCGCTTCATCGACTAAACTTTTTTATGCGCGAACACAGACTTGTTGTCTTACAAATCAATCGCACGACGCGAGGAATCGAAAGAAGCACTTTCGAGCCAAGAGACGTCCGATTAAAATGGTTTTCTAAACTTTTGTTGTTTGACGAAAAAAAGATTATTCTTCGAAGAGACAGAATTTTTTGCAATTAAATTTAGCGTTTGGAAAGAATTTCAGAATTTAATCGTTGGTGAAAGAAGGTTTTCTGTTGAAAACGAGGATCAAAAAGAATACGTGAAATTTAAACGCTTAAGCCGTTCTCAGATGTTCACCAGTTGAATCGGCCGTTCTCTACCGAGTATATCGCTCTTTACGAATAATAAAGGAAGAATTACGGATAGGAGGAGTTGATGCGACTTTTAACAACTTCTTACGTTTTCAACCGCGTAATACCGCTTAGAGTTCACTTTTTCCCCTCAACTCGAGCGACCGTTTATAAATTTCCCGCTGGACATTGGATGCGTAATAAGAAGGACCACTAAAGTAGCTGGTCTGGTGTTCGTTTCCACCGATCTTATACTTTTCTAGGTACATCCTTCTCGGATGTACTTCCGGCGATCGATAACCACCCCCGGTGAGATCAATCCGGCCAGCGAGTCGGCGATGAACGTACCTCGATCGATCGCACGAGGGTAACACGGGTTCCGCGTGCTCTGTTGCGCGGCGCGCAATTCCGTAGGCGGTGAAACACGCGCGAGAACAACAATTACCGCGTCAGGTTCGTCAAGTATATCGCGGTCAAGTCGATGACGACGTCGTCGTCGCGGCGGCTGCGTCAGCGTCAGCTCGCGGCACAAAACACCCCCGGCGGCAGCGAGAGAGACTTTCGCGACGGGTTCCGGGCCCGTGTGCGCGTATTTCTCGCGCGTGCAGGGACCGCGCGACTCCGACGCGACGCAGCAAAAGTGAACTGCTCTCGGGCAGGTTCGCCGCGCGCGAGCCTCGATCACTGGGACCGCCGCCGTTCGCTTTCGAGTAATCGAACCGGCTGAACCGCGCTGAATTTTTCGGCGTTTACTACCTTTAGGCCCGGTCCGTTTCTCCCTCTCTCCTGGGCTTAAATTGACCCGTCGTTCTCGATCCACCCGCCCCTCCTCCCTCAGCGGCCCACCCCCACCCCTCTTCGGGCTCTCCATTGCTGGGAACCAGCCCCCGCCCCTCGCCGTCCGGACGCCACCCTCCCCGGTTACTCGCCGCCCCCCTTCGCTCCGCCGTTTGCCACAGCTTCCAACCTTTTTACCCCATACCACCCTGCTTCCGCCACCTCCGCCCCCCCCCCGACCGTGTCCCTCCTCCCGCCGCCTCCTACTCTCACCCCCTTTTTATCCTACTCTCCCTCACGCGCACCACTCATTATAGTTCCTCCCTCCACTACAACCATCGTTCCTCACCCCCTGTACTCTCCTCTGTGCCGTCCGCCTCAACCCGCTTCTCGTATCCCCCGGCCTCCTCCCTCCTACACGCCGTCACCCACCCAACCCCCCATCCACTGCTCTACCGCAACCCCGGGAAAACCCTGGAAAATCCAGCAGCGAACACCTAACTTCACCCTGTATGTACTCTCTGCCTATGTGTGAACGCGAGCGCGCTCCCGCGCGCTTCCTATGTACATACGTGTACGTTGGTAGATATATGTATGCATGTACACGCGTTATATGCACGGTGGTACGTACCCCCTACGTACGAAGGCACTACGCGCGTTTCGCGTACACAGACACCGATGTGCACGAGCGCGGACGGGCACGTAAAATGTACGCGCGTACATGCGTGCGCGCCGCCTAATAGCCATTGCTTGGCTGGAGAGCGCGCGAGATTGTTTGTTCCAAGGCCGATCGAGTGCGGGGACTTGCGTTTCTGGCTGGGTCCTTAGCGCTGCAGCTACGATTCCGGATACGTACGTACGCGTTCGAAGTTTCGGTACCTGTCGCTGAAACGACTGTGAAAACGCTTTTGCCCGAGTTTTTCCGGTGTTTCGCTTTAATCGGGAAATACAAACGCGCGATCGGTTCAATTGAACGCGTATCCTGTCGTGGCCCTTCGATACTTTTAACTCTTTGAACTCGAAACGCGAGGCTCGATAGTCGAATGATAATAGTTTTACGAAGTTCCAAATGCAGAGGGTTAAACAGTCATTTGTTTATAAAGTCTGGTATTATTTATTTTTTCTTCGGAATTAAATAAATTTTAATGAGGATGAAATCAGGAAATGTTTAATTTCGACTATAGTTTTGGCATGGAAATTTTTGAGGATGACTGCATTCGGTAATTGAGAGAGCCGCCTTTCGAGTGCAAAGAGTTGAAAATAGACTGTACGCACGAAGAATTGAACAACGGTCTTGTCAATTAACTCATGCCGTACTAATATTTAGTGTTCAATTTTAAAACGAGAAAATTTATTTGACTTGTTTAAGGGAGTTACGTAGACTAATTCTTTTTTTAATATTTATTCCAACCGATACTTTTGCTGTTTATTACAATCGTTTTATTTCACATTTATATATCAATAAATGTTGCAATTTCCCTCAACAACGTGAATGAGAAAACAATAGACGTCTAAAAAGACATTTGCTCATGACAGACAATTAAGGTGAACAGAAAGATGAGATTTCAACTCTCGAAGGATGTCAGTTGTTATGTGAAAATATAAAAAAGATTATAACAAAATAATAAAAATCAAAGAATTCTAATTTAAATATTTGTACAAGCGAGGTCAAGTTATGGGTCTGTCTGGAGAAACAAAATTCGTATTCTATGCTAATCAATAAATAGTGTTCTGCCATAATAACAATTAAAATGAATATGTAGACAATATTTGCAAATTATAAAATTATGCTGTACATTGTCCTCTCGTCTTAAACTTTTGTCCGTTTTTCATTCGTATCGCGTATTCGCGAAAATCGCCATTTGTACACTTCCACTGAATTACGTGTAATATAGGGAGCCAGTGAGTTGGCGGGCCTAAGGAATGCGAGTCTGATTGGTCGTATTGGCCTCTATAGGCCTGTTCAGTCCGTAGGTAGCAAGACTTAGGCTAGAAGCAATATTGTAAATCAAGGGTCTCAACGAGATCCGATCGCCAAATGTTTTATTGCCTTTAACCCATTCACTGCTAGACAAATTTAGAGCGTTTTCTCCTGAACGCCAACATTTCATTTTAAAGAAAATATGGCTCATTATTTTGACAATAAAAAGTTATATTAGATTTGTTGTTTTAAAAGAAAAAAAGTATTATATAAAATAATCGTTCATCCTTTCTAGGCTATATTCCGTGACCAATTGCAATTAATCTAAGCTTGCAACACAAACTACGAGATATCTCGTAGTTGGCAGTGAATGAGTTAAGACCCTTGGTCATTTACGGTTAACGAAGTATTTTCCCGAGTACCGTTTATTTTTTCGAGGACACACACAAATACGAATTTTTTATCCCCACTACTAACAACACTTATCCATCACTCTTCACATTTGGTCTCGGCTATGATTTTTCCTGCTTCTCAGAATTCACCCGGCAAGCAATCGAACACAACACGATTCACTTAGTCCAAATTAAATTAAGTACAAAAGTAAAGTGTCCGTTAGTCATTTGACCTAGCCAACCTTAGATAGGTACAAGTTGCGTTGAGCGTCATTATGCCCAAACCATAAGTATCCAACGAGGCCTCTGTAGCTCTCTCAACGCAATCATAATAACAGGGCCCACATATTTTCGTTACTGACCGAAACAAGCGATAAAATGAATCAATCGGATCGTGTAGCATCGCATGACGAAAACAATTGAGTGGTGCGAATGAAATACCCCTCTATCGTCCCGCTCGCCAACTTACCAGCTCCCTGCATAATACGGTCGCTATTCATCATACGTGAATCACGATTCACGAATCATCGTGTGAAAGTCTTAGTCTCGCATCGAGAGAGGTTGAAGCGAACGATTTGAACAGCGACGAGACCATGGTGGTCACGAGTTTGCGTTGTCGAGAGTCGTCGTTCTCCGCGTGGTCGTTAGAAGCCGCGTTAAAAATAACCGATGATCGTTGCTCGGTCGAACGCGTCGAGCACCAAGGCGAGGAAAAAATGGGGGAACGACCGAGTTTTTCGATGAGCATTGCGCGCGAAACGGGTCGGGTAATTTACGTTCCGACGAGCCGTTGTTCACGCCGCTGTTCACACCCTGCTTCTCGATCTTACGGGATTTCTGTTTATTCAGCGAGCGCGAAACTACGATCGAAGCGGCATTCGGTTCTCGTCGAAGAAACGCGCAGCCCGTAAATTGAACGAACATTAGCGTTGAAGGGGTGAAATTGAAAATCACCGAGGTTGTACTACATCGCTGACCATGAGAGTTCGTCTATTTTTAGGTAATACAGCAGCGGACATAAGTTTAACCCTTTGCGCTCGAGAGGCGGCTGTTAGTCGCCAAACGATAGTTTTGCAAATTTTCAGATTTTAGTTAGGCTCAGAGGTTAAACGGTCATATATGTAAATTTTGGTATATTACTTAACTAAACTAAATAACGTTTAATATAGACGAATGTTAATAAATATTTTACACTTGAAAATCTTTGAGGTTCCTATTATTAGACGACTAATAGTCACCTCTCGAGTGCAAAGGGCTAGAGATAATGGATATTCGGGTAAGGGAGGTCCCACTGTACTTCCTAAATCGAATCGTGTTTATAGTTTCCATATGCACGCGTTAAAAGTTAACCCTTTGCGCTCGAAAGGAGACTGTTAGTCGCCAAATAGTAGTTTCGCAAATTTTCAGACTTTAGTTAGTTTCTTTGTTAGTCAGACCCGGAGGTTAAATAATTATATATGTAAATTTTAATGTATGACTTAACTAAATAAATGAAGTTTGATGTAAACGAATCTTAGTAAATATTTTGCACTTCAACATGTTTGAGGTTAATATTATTAAACGACTAATAGTTACATCTCGAGTGCAAAGGGTTAAGACGAGAAGACAATATTATAAGGTATAGTACCATGGTTTATAAATATTGTCTGTACATTCATTTTTATTGTTAATAAGGTAATATAGCATTTATTGATTAATACAGAACACGAAATTCGTTTACTGTTCTATCTCTCATATATTAATTACCTCATTTTTGTTGACTCTCTGGTGTTAAACTTTTGTCCGCTACTGTGGTATTGATATTAGAAATAATGTGATGCGTTACTATGAAGGGGGAAATGTACGATGAACTTGATTGGGTGCGATGAAAATTTTAATGAAAGAATCAAGTAAATTTTATTTGGAATTAAATGAATTAAGGAATTAAGTAAATTATTGATTGAGAATTATTCGATAACACATGTGTGGAGCCCAGAACCAAACGGTATTAAGTTTCCTTCGAAAACGATATTTTGCATGTTTACATCAAATTTTTCACTGTTTCGATGGTAAAAATTATTTGGTTTTATGTTGCTCAGCGTTTATAATAACATGTATTGTTGTGATTCAAACAGTATAAAGGGCTCTGGATTTGTACTTTTTTCGAATTCAGAAAGTGTAACTTAATACAGTTTAGCATTGAAGACCAGATATGTGTTATTATGTAGTTCTTAATCAGTAATTTGTATTTATTTGCAATTTTTTACAAACTTAGTTCACTTGTAGTTTACTTTGTAAACAATTTTACTTCTATTTAACGGAGCTATGCAAATAAATAGAGAAACAAATAATTCGCAATATCTGTATCACTGAGCAATTAAGAGATGAATTAAACATTAAGGTAAATACAGAAGATAAAATAACTGAATCGCGTATAAATAGAAATTTATTTTAGCTTTAATGTAACCTCAGGTTCATATAAATTTTCCTATTCGTGTTTTGTTTTTTTTTTCATGCAATATGCCAATGCTACTTCAAACCCAGAATAACATTTTCAAGTAAAAAATGGAAGGGTAACAATTGTCTGCATTTCCGTATTTGCAAGTAAAATAGTAAAGGATATCATGTCATGAACATTTCTAATTTTTACGTTACACAGCAAAATTAACCCTTAGCGAACTAATGCCGCTATATTCGCGACAATATAAATATTCTAAAAAAATTAGATGTCGTCATATTCGCGACATTATAAATATTCTAAAAAAAGTCGGATGCCGCCATATTCGCAACATAAATATTCTAAAAAAATTGAATGCTGCCATATTCACGACAATATAAATATTCTTAAAAAATCGAATGCCGCCATATTCGCTACATTACAAATATTCTAAAAAAATCGAATGTTGTCATATTCGCGATATTATAAATATTTTTAAAAAATCGAATATCGCCATACAGACGACATGACGTGATATTTCCAGAAAACTGTTAAATTCGGCGGTGCTTGTGCACGCTAAAACTAACGGCGATCGGCAATTGTAGTAAGAGCGATCGGAGAATTTCATATTATTCGTACAGGTATGAAAAAAGATCGCGCTATTTGCTTGGATAGAAAAACGTCGGGAGGAAGGCGGGAAACACGTAATTATTGCGATACTTGTACTAAAAAACCTGGTATTTACATAAGGGGACTGTTTGGGAGAAGTACCACACCGAAAATAAAATATAAGTAATTTTGTATAAATACATTGTGAATCTATAAAAAATAAATTTACAAATGTATACAAATCTATGCATTACATACATGCATTCGTTTATTTCAACTGCCATTATTTCTCTGTAATTTTCACCTCAATATCCTTTTGAATGGACATATCTGTTCATGTACTTATTATTACTGAAAACTTCCATAAAATCCAATAAAGCGATATTAATTATGCACTTTTTCTCGCTCCGGATATAAAGCAATTAATTTTTTAAGAGTCCGTCAATCTACTGGTCACTGTTCTAGAAAAACGCGCTCGTTCGTTAAGGATTAAATGAAAATCTGCCAAATGCTTCTCAAGTTTACGATGCTCTCGCGTTTCACACGTGGCTCCACGTGAATCGATGCTGCATGGCGCAAACAAGTAACAGCTTTAGGGTCATCGCTCATTTATCAGCATAACCCCGAACGCATCGGACCAACATCGATGCTTTTATATCAATCGCTCATTTATCAGCAGAACACGGAAACGACACCGTTCAGTTGTCCACGCGACGAACAATCGTATGTCCTTTCCTGTTTTTCCAACTGAAAACAACGAAAACGTACAAATGTACAATCTTACGACCAAAAGTCGCTCGTTTGCATCGCGCCTTAGCCTGCATCCTAACTAATGTTGTACAGCGACAAAATCGTTCGTTCGTCCAACCGAATGATGTTTATCGGTCGTACGAGAATGCGACAGTGTCCATATACAGTAGCGGACAAAAGTTTAAGACGAGAGGACAATGTATAGCATAGTTTTATGGTATGCAAATATTGTTCGTATACTTATTTTTATCTTCATTATGATAGAATACTATTTATTGATTGGCATAGAACACAAGTTTTATTTATCCTGCTATTCCTTAATAATTAATTAATCTATTTTCTTTGATCCTTTGGTCTTAAATTTTTATCCGCTACTGTATGATTGATTGTTTTCCTATTTTTATAGAATGGGCTCGGTTTGGGTTAAATTGTTGTTAAAGCAGTCGCTTGGAAAGCGCGGAAGGTCCCGCGGATCGATACCCGGTCTAGACAAAATATAATAAATTATATATATTTAATTCAATATATTAAATTAAATGTAAATATATATTTATCTATATACAGTAGCGGACGAAAGTTTAAGATGAGAAGACAATTTAAAATATAATTTTACGGTTTGCAAATATTGTTTATCTATTCATTTTTACTGTCATTATGGTAGAACACTAATTATTGATTAGCATAGAATAAAAATTTTACTTATATTGTTATCTTTTATTAATTAATTAATTTATTTTCCTTGACCCTTTGGTTTTAAACTTTTGTCTGCTACTGTAAATAGATTCTATTTCTTCTACAATTCTTTATCTATCAAATCACAGCTTGTACAACTTGTTCATCTATTTATTTCATAAAATTGGTCGTTATATACATTGAAAATCAATAACTCCGCGAAATTATTTCTTTCTCGCCAACGAGCAAAGGATTTTGGGATGTTTACTGAAGTTTGGAGAATGGGTAGATAGCGTTGTCTTAACTTAAAACAGTATTATGCGTTTGCATATAACACCTTCCGCCATAAGAGTGTTAACTAGGTATTAACAATTAAAGGTTTAAAAAATTGAAAAATTTTGTGGTATAACTATGTTGGTGTCCAACAATATACCTTATTCCTTAGTATATGTATATTGGAAATAGAAATGTCCGTAAATCTAGTGTTAATCAGCGAAACATTCATATCGTTATCAAGACGAATGAAAGGAGTGTACCAATGTTGTGCTGATGATCGTTAAGTGGATGCGTTTCTATTAAAATGCATGTAATGCCGTTAATTTGTCGCCAACGCGAGGATCTGATACTGTTTTTGGCGTTATGCTGATCAGTGAGCAATGACCTTTAAGATAAGAAAAAAGAGGGCACAACTTACAGAAATGGTTTCCAGGTCCGGCGTAATGGTGGCCCTTGTAAGCAGCGAAGAGTCCCGGGTTGATTCCAATCTGTGACAAAAATCGATCTCATTAATTCAAACTGGATGAAGATTTCTGGATGATCATTGTTCCTAGTTAGTTTTAGAATTAGGTTAGGTTAGGTCAAGGCAGACATTAGACGCACACAGCATCACGGTTTTGGTTGAAAAACGGGGAGAAATTGGATTCGGTTTTATTTTAAGGAAAGCAAGCGTTCTTTCAATCTAGAAACATAGCAACCTAAAAATAAACATAGTGTTGAGTAAAATCCACCCAAGGTAACGCAGTGTAGAAACAGTTACGTGGCGAACCTTTGGTGAATTTACAAGTAATTTTCTTTCATTTCGCTTTTTCTTTTTTTATGAAAATCATCCGATTTTAGTGTTAATAATTGAAGAAACTTGCGTTAAAAATTGTGAATAAGTTTAAGTAAATCTTATTACATTTTTGCTGCATTTGCTTAATCTTATATAATATAATATTTTTTATTATAAGACCACCTTCCTATGTTTCTTAATTCCATATTAATTGTTTTTGGAGAAATTCTTTTTTCAACCCAATAAGAAATTATGAAAAGCAGTTCCCGAGTTTTAGCAAATGCAGAACTTCAATTTGTTCACATCCAATTGGAATTAACAGACGGTAGGAAATAATTTACAGTTTATCGTTGATTCAAATTACTTTCAAGAATATAAAATCCACAATTCGTAATTACAATGAGCACATCAATAAGAACCTATACGTAGGCGTGAAGTTAGATCAACGGATAATTGATTTTCGATTTTTTCCCTTCGCATCCGCTCATTAGACCACGTCTCGTCGCAAAACCTTCGACCACGTTCACGAACAAGCGATCGCGACACGGAAGTAACGGCAATGCGCTTAATTTAGCTTTATCGGAGTTCATCGATTTATCCCGGTCGAGATACTTCGGGCTGCTTCAATCTTCTACAAATTATTAGTCGGCAGCAGGCTTATTTCCAACTAGTTTCCGCGCCCGATTATTGTCTCGAGGGTGGCTCGTTTGGCCCTGCGTCGCGTCGTTCGACTCGAGGAGATCCGTTTCTGACGATTCTTGAGAGGCTTCCGCTTCTATCGTGCTTTTTGTCGCTTTGAGCCGAAATATGTCACCTAAAACGAAGAAACTAACTCGCCAGCGGATCACCGATCGGTCGAATATCGGCAAAGGTCAGTGTTTTCCGCGAACGAAATAAAACAGTACAGTAGAACCTCTCATACATGGCTACTAATAGTATAGGAAAATTCTACTTTAACAATTTTAGTAGAGTGAGAGATAGGGGACTCAGGTGTGAGTGAAATGAAAGTGAAGTGATTAGAATATTAATAAATGTATATTTTAAACAATCTAACAGTAACAACTTAAACGACTTTACAACTTAGCAACTACTACGTTCAGAATCACACCCCTTCTACGTTCACAGTCAAACTTTTTCTGCCTTCACAGTTAAACTCTTTCTGCCACGCACTCGCATTTTCCCCATTATATATTCTTCCAAAAACTCGTTTCCTTTCTTTCTAATTGTCAACCTTTCTCACTCGATGCATTCGATCACGAGCACCCAAAATTTCTCAGTTGCGACGTTTTCTCAAGTGTTCATCTTTCACGACTTAGAAAACACTTGAGTCCAAACATTCTACGTTCACACGACTATCGCCCAATTACTCAAAGGAAATTATCGTTGAATAATTAAATCGTTAGCTATACGTCCACGCCAAAATGAATCGGTCGGAAGTTGCGTATGTTGAACCACTAGCGGTCGGTGAAGCGTTAACACGATCCTGGGCCACGTGTATTATTTTTCGGTACATGCTAAAACTCATTTTTACGCCAAACGGTATTTTTCTCATCAAGAGATAAAAGAAGAGATAGAAATAGTTGTTGATTTTCATTATCACATGCTTTATAATGATGTTTGTAATACTTTTTATTATTTCAGTATTTAGAAATACCGAAAAATACACCCTTTAGCTCACGAACAGAAAAAAAATTGGCAGATTTTTGCAGATTTTTCAAAGTTTGTAACGTGCGCCGTTTTTGGTACGTATATATAGCCATGTACATGGCCTGGGAATGACACTTATTATTAGTCAAAAGCAACTTGACAGGGAGCGCGTTAAAAAGCCGGTACGGCATATTGTATTTCTATTTAAAACTGATTTTACGAACAAAAAGGACTTTTTCAGCAAAACTAAATTAAACAAGCGTTTATATTAACTCGCACAATGCTGTAGCAGCTATTTTCTCATCTAATTTTTCCATTTTCAAGCAGGAAAATTTTACAAACAAATACCAAGAATGATATTAGAAATTACGTTGGTGGTATTGTCATATTGAATGTAGGATGAACGTTAGGTAGGGCTAATTGCAGTCTTTACAGATTTTTGAAGATTGTTTTTTTCTACATACATTTTAACTAGAAAAATATTGTTAGGAATATCAGAGATAATAGGTTCTCTGCGACAAAATAAATTAAACTGTCACGTTTGACGGCTAAAACTCAATACTATAAATAATAACAACAATAATAATTTTTTGGTATAACAGGGTGAACCCTTTGATACGATAAGCGTGAGCTACCAATGATAGAAGTGTAAAAAATAGTATAATAAATTCGGTATGGTAATAGGATCAATACTTAACCGTTTGCGTACCAGAGGGTTTTCAAAAAACACGATCGAAAAACGCTAAAGAGCGCGATTGAGCTCTTTATTATTTATTATTTATATTATTTGTTCTTCAAATTTTGCATATTTTTAACTTGTAACGTATTATTTTATGAAATACTATTATATATTAGTATTGTATACTATTATTTATATATTATTACTACATTATATATATATTATATAAATTGTGAGCGTGCTGTCAATTGTCTGGATTGGTCAAATGCGCTGGAATTTTTCGACTGGAAATCGGAAGAGTGCAAAAACGGCTGGTGGTATGCAAACGGTTAAATGATGAAGAGGAAATGTAAAAAATTCGTGAATGCTCTAAAAACAGATATTATTTAAGAAAAGCTAATTTAAACAGGGGTAATGGCTGTAGAATGTGCGATGAGACTGGGAAAGGAAGAAGATCTGATTTCTTAGATGATGTGCCTGCAGAAGCATAGAAATTTTCTCCCTTACTTGAAATTTATTCTAATTTACTTTACAAATAACGTTTGAATCACAACTTTGAGCCATAAGATTTTTGGTTTTATATTTTTCTTCATAATTTTATAATATGAAAATCGTTGCTGATTTTGCGAGATCTTTTTTATTCAAACGTGTTCAAACACTAAAATTCGAACGGTTTTTATTTTTTATTTGATAGTTTTAGAGTGACCTCTCTTACGGAAGTTTTATGTGCAAAATTGAAAGTAAAATAATACTACCTGAAATACGATTAAATGACTGCAATGTTGCATTTTGCGAAATTCTGATGTCTATAGTTTGTCCTTTAAAAACAAGTTAGCAGTAATATTTTTTTCTAAATAAAGAGCTAAATTACATTAGATGTAGTATGAAGATAAAGTAAATTTCTGTTTAACCATTAATAGTTCTACTTACACCATATTTGGAATCATTCTGATAAATCATTGACTGCTTCTACACAAACACTAAACCAACAATTCTACTAAATTTATTTTTTGCCAAATTAATGAAATTATAATTATAAGGTGGAAAGTAAACAATTTTACATTTCAATTATTGGCATAAGGGTACGTTTTTAGAACCTACATGGTATAAGGCAGTGGTTTTTAACCTTCTCGAAACACGAAACATTTCTGATTAAAGGAAAACTTTACGGAACCCTAAACTCTCTGAGGTCATAAATCAATTGAAATACAAACAAAAATTGTTAATATAACAAACCTTCAGTAAACATTATAAGTTTTGTTTTTAAATTATTTATAAGTATTGTAGGTTACGGTTACAAAAAGATGGTATTTATAAAAACATAATGACTAAAATGACTCTATATAGAATCCCGTGTCTTATAATAAGTCACACCTTTTTTCCACGAAATTTCTTGTGATGTTTTACAATTTTGGTGAATGCTTGTAGCAATCACGTGGAACATCGGTGTTCTATGGAAACCCGTTTTTTGAAGATTTTCCGTTCAGGCCGCGAGTGGCGTATACAACCCACACTTTTACGATTAAATAATGTTTTTGACCTACGTATGCCTCACAATTTTTCAATAGTACAAAACCATAATGAAAATTTAAAAAAAATTTTTCATTTTACAATGAGTATACCCACCCAACGGCTTTAACGCAAAGTTCTCAGCGTGGGGCGTATACGTGTTAAGAACCACGGGTCTAAGTTATAAAAAGTCGTCTTAGTAGGTAAGAAACCTAATATGACCTTTCAAAATGCAATTCCTCGTTCCCTCATCGAATTCGATTTTCGAGAGACATCACACCTATTCCCAGTTTCACACGGTCAATACCTTTCCGTTCGTGGTGGTTTCACGCGCACACAGATTTCACGTGCACCGTTCTTAGCCACGATTATGCAACACGGTAGACACAGGTGTGGTAGTACCTGTTGCGCAACCACATTATCTTCGCTCTTCGCTCTGTCGGTTGGACAATTAATAACGACAAAGTCCAAGGATACGTGACAGGGACGTTGTTGAGCGCGAGCCTTCTCGCGATCCGTGCCCGCTTTCGTTCTGTGTATCGTTCCCGTAGCGAACACGCGCATCTTCCTATTGCACGACCATAACCACTTCTTTGCCATAATCGTTGATCGCAGCTCATGCGTTCGGACTATTCTTCCACGGACACGTTACCGCGATATTTTTAGCGCTGGAATCGCGAAAACGAGTCGAAACCACCAATTCGCATAACTTTTTGTGGAAATTTCGCACATTCGCGGTGAATTCTTGGGAGTTTGTTATGATTTCATAAATAAAAATTTGATTTCGTTATATTAGGTATTTTTCTATGTAGTTTTCAATTTCATTCTTTTTTTTTTCTTTTGCTACAAATAAAAAAGGTTTTAGTTTATTGGTGACTCTATGCGTAAAACATTTTCTTTGTCAATAATAAACGTAGCTTTTAGGGATGATTTGTCTTGCCTAAAAGACATTGGCATTGTTATTGCGAGACTCAATTCTGCTGTGTTCCTCGAATTTTGTTGCAATCAGTCGTTGTTTAATTTCATTAAAAGAAACTCCTAATGTGCCGAGAAATCAGTCCAAAATTGGAAGGACAGAGCGCAAGCTATCAGCAACAGTCTCCTTAATTGTTACAAAATTAACGAGATTTTTTAGTAAAAAGGAGACACATCCGGAACAAAAACGGTCAGTAGTCCGCTTCAGGGTTAACACGTATGCCGAATCGTCGCGAAAATTGTGTCCGATATAAAATAATCTAAAATTCGTTCTAAAAAGGCAGCTGTGTATTTCTTACTATTACTTTCACGCTCGGTCAGTGTAAATTCTTTTACAAGAACCTCGTCTTCGTGATGTCACCTGACGTCAGCCGCACTGAACATTTTAAAACGAGAATTAACATGCGCCGTAGTTAGAAGACGTTGCGTAAGGCTGAACGTGGGAGCGCGAGAGAACAGAGAGAGAGAGAGAGAGAGAAAGGAGAGAGAGTGAGAGAGAGAAAGATAGTGAGTAAGAGTGAGAGTGAACGCGAGAGAGAAAGAGAGAAAGAGGAGGGAGAGAGTGAGTGAGTGAGAGTGAGAGTGAGCGCGAGAGAGAGGAGAGAGTGAGTGAGTGAGTGAGAGAGCGAAAGAAAGAGAGTGAGTGGCAGTGTGTGTGTGAGAGAGAATGAGTGACAGAGCGAGAGAAAGATAGTGCGTGAGAATGAGTGTGTGAGAGAGAGAGAGAGAGATTCGTTTAGGGGAGAGGATCGCGGAACTCTGGTTGAAATCGCGTTATATCGTTTGTTGGGTACGGGTGGTTGGGTTCTCTCCCTCCGTACATAAAGTACGTATCGCATTAGCGCGTTAACGCCAATGCGTTAGCCGGTCGGCCGGCGTCGAATGGCGCTTTGGCCGGGATAAACGAGGATAAAATGACGAGGGTTGGTAGCGAGGGGTTGGGTGTGGAATTGTCGCCGATTGAAAACAACGCGCGTCGATGAGACCGTGAGCGAGCGGGTCTGGGTTAGGGGGTCGGGGGACTCCCGATGGAGAGGTGGCACACAGAGGCAGAAAGGCGGCCGTCGAGGGGGCAGGCAGGCAGGCAGGGCTCTCCGGGTTCCAGGGGTAGAGGGCCTCGACGAAGGCCGCCCCGACACCGCTCTGTATCCCGCTGCGTTCGATTACAACGACGCCCGTAATAACCGAATTGCCCACGGCCCGTTAAAGCGTTTACACCGTTTGACGGATGATCGACCGCGCTGACTACTCGTTCCGCGTAATATATGAATATGAACTAGCCGCTAACGGACTCCCTCTCTCCCTCTCTCTTCCTCTGTCCCCGTTCTCTTCGCCACAACCCCCGTCAATGGATCGTAACCTCGTCGTCGTTCTACATACCTTCTGTGTTTTTTGGGAGACGCGAGCGCGAAAAATGTTGTGCTCCTACCCAATCGGCGATCGATACGCGATACGAGTGAACCGTGGTCGTGTCGTGCTCGCATCCTCGCGTTTCTCGCGAACGACTAGCTCGTTGTCAGTTATACTCAACCTGCTGCGGCCCTCCAAGCTTTTGTGTACGGCCGAGATACTAGTACTCATTATCGGGTGGATATTTTGTTAGATAGCTTGTCGAGATATTAAGAGCAGCATTGTAATAGTTAGAAACCTGATTTATCTAGAATAGTTAAATGTCTTCGGTAGTTTTTTAATAAACGGTTGAATAGGTTTAGATTTTGAGTTTTACTTTCTACATTATTATGTTGCAATTCGGTTAACGGAACAAACGTATGTATAGCGTACTGCTGGGAAGATTGCATTTGGAATGTCAGAGGGTTAAGAGGTTCCTCGCAACCTTCGCTCAAACTCGTCAAAGAGAAGGATCTGCTCTTTAGAATGACCCTTAAAAGATTGTCGCGCAACTTCTTTTTACAAAGTTATAGCAGTTCAAAGATGGACACTATTTTGGTTGAACTGCTATAAGTGTTGATTTACAAGATACGAGGTAAAATCGCGAATACCAAAGGAAGAACGTAAAGGATCCACGCTCTTCTTAATCCGTCATCGTCATCGTTTATGTCAACTGCTACAGATGTGTCGACCTCGCAAGAAATCGTGACGAAATCGAACAATTTCGATGGACACACCGTGTGATCGATGAAATCGCATACGGTGGGGAAGGTGAGCGCGCGCTAGCTCTCGCTCGTTACGAACCTCGAGCGTGATAACCGAATTGGGTATGGACCATTAAAGCGATTGCGACACCTGACGAACGCGCTACAAACGACTATTCCTCGCCGTTACGTCCCTACCGTCTCGCTACCTTCGAGATGGATTTTCCTGTTAACCAGGCACCCGTTATGCTGACAGCTAATCCGATTAATCCTTCTACCCTTCCGAAAAACGACACGACGGAATCGCGCGACGACTTCCTCGAAGGAACGCGTGACCTGAGGTAACTGCGAACCGTTGTTGATAGCGACGGAAGTTCGAATCTAACTTTTCAAGCGTTTCGAGTCTTTTCGAGGCTAAGAAAATTCGAATCTTGTTCCGGAATCGAAGTTTCGATCGGTCATGGTGTCTTGGATTCGCTTCGAAATCTAACCCTTCGCACTCGAGAGGTGACTGTTAGTCGTCTAATGATACTAACCTTAAAAATTTGCGAATTCCAAATATTTACTAACATTTGCCAATATTAAACTTAATTTAGTTTAGTTAAATAATATACTAAAATTTACATGTATCACTATTTTACTTTAGAGTTTAACTAATAAAGAAACTAACTGAAGTCTGCAAATTTGAGAAACTATCATTTGGTGACTGACAGTCACCTCTCGAGCGCAAAGGGCTAATACGTGTGAGTGGGGCTGGAAACAGGAAAAGGCGATATCGTTGAACGAAGAAAAGGAGATATAAACAATTGCAATGTGACAGGGCCGATTAAAGATTCGAAACGAACCATGAATTACATGATCGAGAGTTTCAAGACTTTCGAGATTATCTCAGATTTGACGTGATTCGAATGTTTTGTTATACGTGTACGTACAGTGGCGTGAAAAACTTTAAGACCAAAAGGTCAAAGAAAATAAATAAATTATTTAATAAGAAATAACAGTATAAATGAAACTTGTATTCTATGCTAATCAATAAATAATGTTTTAAAATAATGACGATGAAAATGAATAGATAAACAATATTTGTGAACCATAAAATGATGTTTTACATTGTCCTGTCGTCTTAAAATTTTCTTCGCTACTGTATGATTCGAAGCGATTCGATGTGCTTCAATTGTCATTACTAATTGTTGATAGTATCCCCAACGATTGGTCAATGGACAACGCCATGATATTCGAGGTGAGTTTTCTGATATTCGTGGTGAAACGAAAAAGTAGATTAGATAAAGTAGCTCTAACTGATCGGTTATAATTAGCTTAAACTACCGCACAATTTAAATGAACACAATTTTCGATGTCTCATGAGTTGTAATTGTCCTCAATTTACTGAAAGATATTCGATATTATCCCTAAGGTGTGTATACTTATATGCAATGCTTGCGAAAGGAATCGCAAAAGTTAATGAAAGGTCAGATGTTGAAGATGAACGATATGCTGCTTCATGAACTTGTGCTATTTTGAAATTCGTAGCTTAAACTTCTCAGTAGTTTTTAAGGAACGTCCGGAGAACTAATGGTCCAAAGTGTTAGATGAATAATAATAATATGTTAAATACAATTTTTCGTATTGTGATTTGGAAATTTTTATGCTAATTTGTATCTTCGTTAAATAGGTAGAAGCTAAATAAAGCTTTATTTCACCATTCAAATACACTGTTTACTGTATTCTCAGTATGCTGTACACTTTTGTATACCATACGAATTTTGTAGCTCTTATTAGATTTAAAATCCGCAATCTATTTATCGAACTACATTATCTTATTATCAATTATAACAAGCTATAATAAAGTAGGTGATGGGAACGAAAGTGAAGATACCGAAAAGATAAGAAGATTTGAATTCTGAAAAATGTTTCGTATCTCCTTTAAAAGATGACTCCTTTTGATTAAATCTACTTTTCCATGTCACCACAAATACGGCACCTATTACTTGTAACATTCGTCAACTCACTATGATAATATCAAGGTTGTTGGTAAGGTGGTCCGGAAGAACGCGCTTGCTCACTTCCTCTTCCGGCATACCGTCGAATCTGTCGTGCTTCTTCCTCTCCTTGTACGTCTTCGCTCGTTTTTTCGCCTCTGCTAGTTCCGCCCTAAAATCAGTTTGCTCGAATTAAATTGGTGCACTAGAAACAACGTATTTCATGTAGCAAGCATAAACTGGCGCTTTAACCCTTTCATTATTGAAGATGAACGCTTGTTGTATACATAAACACGAGTATAGTCATTTGTTCAAAATTCATATTAGTCAGTCCCTTAAAGAAATACGTGTTTCAACGTTTTCGAAAAGTGAACCCCCAAAGGGTTAAAATAATGGATGAAAGTTTGTTTGAAAATTCGCCGATCTTGAATTAAGCACTATGAAAACTGGTATTTAACTTTTTGGTTAGAAATACATAAATACGTGTTTCAACGCTTTATGGAAAATCAATCATCAAGGGGGTAAAATAAGGGATGAAAGTTTTTTTGAAAATCCGCCGATTTTGAAGCATGCACTATAAATAAAAAAACGCGGGAAATAGGTCTAGTACCTTAACCCTTTGACTACTAAAGGCGTATATATACGCCTTCATAAGTCCATCAATATATACGAAAGGCGTATATATACGCCCTCACAAATCCATCAATATATACGAAAGGCGTAAATATACGCCCTCTGTATTTTGTTACTATACCACCTTTATTACTGTTTTACCGATTAATTCAACATGGAATTTATTGTCCTATGCAACCTAGCAATTAAATATGCTATTATTATTTGCCATTATTATTTTTTAAACCCTAAGAATGGTATCAAATTTCTGGGTACTATTTTGGTCACTAGTCAGTGGACAAGTCACAGCGACTGACAAGCGAAAAACTCGCCGTCCATATTGATGGATTCGTCCAAGAGCGCTCCGCAGTCAAAGGGTTAACACATTGTATGCGGGAAATGGGGATTACAGTCTTTAAGGTGATACTCGTTGTTTGCGGGAGACTGTAATCTCTGTTTATGAAAAATTTACAGTGATAGTGAGTGACTGTCATCACAGTTAACATAATTTAATCGATTATGCGCCCTCACGAATATCTTATCCCGCAAGCTGGATATACTCGCGACAAGTTGCAAGTAACACTGAACTAGCCCCGCGAACAACGTCTTAATCAATATATGAAAATGTATAATTTAATTACATGAATAAGTAATTAATATTTATTAATACATGAAGATGTATTAATTTAATTTTTCAAGTTCCAACCAATTACTGTATTCGAAGTACTCGAACAGGGTGAATTCGAATAACTCGATCGATTTCTATGATTTATTATTCGCACTAATCGGAACCCATCTGCACTCGCAGCTGTCTTTGTCCTAACGAAAGGGTTGACCGCGCCAGAGAATTCGATCGGTTCGATGTGAATTGTTTTCAGGTCAACGTACAATCGTAGGTACGAAGAAAAAGGTTGTTTCGCGAAATAGAATGAACATAATCTCAAGTAAGTTAGGGTGGTTCATTCAAGGTGTGCATCTTCGGCCACACCGGGAGTAAAATACGCTATCTCGTGGGAAAAAGTTTCCCGGTGAAACGGTTACTTTGGGGTGGGAAATCTGCGCCGCGTGATCAACTCCTTCGATCGCGAATGTTATTTACCTTGGAGAAGTTCGTTTACGAGAGAGGTGAAGTTCTCATCGGGTGAACAGCTATAATCGAGTCTAGTCGCATCGACCCACGTCTATTGACCTCGCCGCATATTATTATTTAGAATGAACCATGCCCAACGACCGCGAACACTCGGCACGTGGTGCAGTTACTTACCCAAATTATTACCGAAATACGCGACCAATCGTCGCGGTATCCTCGAATGTCACCAGGCTCGCGTTTGAATTTTTTGTATTTCTTTTCAAAGCGTAATACTTGTATTTTTTATGATTTTTTGTATAACGCTAAGTTCAAAATATAATTAAGAAAGAAGATGCACATTTTTAAACTTTTTTTTACAAGCTGAACAAGATAATTTGTGGTGTCAGTATCTGATTGTGTTAATTAAACGTATAAAAAGTTGTACTATTTTTTGTATTTTACAAATATTTAGATCTCAAGAAATTGTCTTTGAATGGTGGGGCTTCTAGTTCTTCGACTGTGAATCCGAAATTTCTCAAGCAGTTAATTCTTGAAAAGTAGAATAAATAACTTTTTTTATCTTCATTACGCGCAATCAGCATTACAATCCTTAGCATTAGCAATCTTCTTAAATTTTGTCTTAATGCATCCTATTCATCATTAAGACACCGACAATTTCTACGTGAAGTATAACAATATCACCCAATACGGTCAACATAACTGTATAAATAGAGTTTATTACTAATATCAATAACCACTGTACCTATCTAGATCTCTTTACCTTTTTTTCTATTTTTAAACGAAACGGTCATCAACTGATAGCCTCCTACGACTAATCATCATTGTATTGCTTGTATGTATATACCAAAGGGTTTATTGTGACCCGTGTATAACAATAATAAATAAATAATTACATTAGACTCGAAAAACGCTAAAAATGGTGTACTATCATTTCGTCCAGTACTGTACCTGACTTTACGCCATACTATATTTCTGTCTTCGCGATTCACTTTTGTGGTTGTCACACGAATTTTTGTAAAACAAAAAAGAAAACAGAACAAACGTTCGCATGCGTTCTTACTCTTCCGGGGTGAGGATCATCTCGGACTTTCTTTTGCGACCCCGCTTCTTCGGCTGGTGCGCCGCCAATTGGGGGTTCACGTTGCCGTTCATCACCCCCAGGTTCATCTGAAGATGTTGCGGTCCGGAAAGCGGGCCAGGCGGCGTCGAGGTAGGCGTAACTAGGGTCGCTTGCCCTCCAGCCGGACATGTCATGTTCTCGGGATTGCCGACCGGGCTGCTCGCCGTCCTCATGCCGCCCATCGACATTTCCTCGTCGACGAACGAGTACGGGTCCACCGGCGTCTCGCACTTGATCGCCATCTGCGAAACATTCTATCGTTATCTCTAATCGTTCGTTCGAAACGCTACACGTCGCACAATGCATGCTAAACGCGGTAAAAAATATTTTCTAACATAAAATGACGGTGGAACCTCGATTATCCGACGTAACGAAGATCGAGACAACCTCGGATGATTGAAAACTTGGATAACACGGAAGGACCGATGGGTGGTGGTACAGTAGCGTACAAAAATTTAAGACTATAGGGTTTTGCAAAAATAAAGTAATTCGTGTATAAGGAATAACACAATAAGCAAATTTCGTGTTTTGTATTAATGAATAAATACTATGTTACTCTATTAACGATCAAAACGGATGTATAGACAATATTAATAAACTATAGTACTCTGTTTTGTAATATTTTCTCGCCTTAAACTTATGTCCGCTACAGTACATAATAATGTAGGACAGAAAAAATCGACCATTCGGATTGCCTAGACTAGGAATCGAACCCGATCACCAATGACCACCGTCACAGGAGAAACCGTGGCCGGTCATATATGACTATGGCAGTCAAAGTGTTAACCACTATTAAGCTATCCAGACCTGACCCGGTAACTCCTTTTCTCCTAGGTTATTTAACCCTTTGAATGCTATGGACGCATATATGCGTCTGGCGGAGTCTATTATGCTTGGAATATTCAGTATTCATATGCATTTATTTTTCGTTCTTCCACTTACGGCAACACAATTACTACTAATGTATAAGTAACAATAATGCTATCCACGCAAAGCATATCGACCTAGAGAGTTCAGCACTCAAAGGGTTATAAACAAATCCATACCGCGATTACCAGATTGCCAGATCCTACAAGCTCGGGGCCGTCCTGACACTGTGAAGGCCATCCTTGGCAATGTTTTCAACACAACACGATTCGCGAATACACAACAGAATTCGCAATCGTACGCTATCCCAGACGAACCCTCAAATTGTAGGAGAAAAAGAATCCAGCCATTCGGGATTGCCTAGATCGGGAATCGAACCCGGAATCTTTCGCTTGTCAGGCGGCTACATTAGCCACTAAGCTATTTAAATATGACCCGCAACTGCTTTTCTCTTAGGCTATTTAATAAACCCATACCGCGATCACCGGTCACCGATCCTACAATAATAATAATAATTTATCAGTTTCGGCCATTAACCATTTGACGTACTTTGACGAGTCTAACCCGTGATAACGATGTTGGACCCAATATGAATTTTTTTAATCTGTGTGCTGCAAAAACCATCCGAGGTTAAATTTCACTTCTAATACATAAAACGATAGATTTCTTCGTTCCTCAAATCGTAAGGTTTTTCATGAAAAAACAGAACAAGAATTGATTAAAATCACACTATAAAAGCATCAGATATTGGATTGTATCAATGTCAAAAATGCCTTAATCGTGGGTCGAAATTAGTTTTACTGCATTACCCAAGAGGTAGCTTAACGTATCAACAAACAGTGAAAATATTTTTGGTAAATTTGGAAAAAGTTATGCTTCATTATCGATTTGGAGAATATAATGTCTGGAATGCGAGTGAAACAGGTGTGTTTCGAGAGTGATTTAAATTCCAGATAAAGTAGTAGCATGTCGAGGGTATGAGCAAGTTGGCAGCGTAGCATTAACTTCACCAAGAAATTTTATACTTTGGCAACTACTGTATCTCCAATTGGTTTTACCAGTGCCGTTGTATTTCGCCATACTTCATTTTTCCGCGAGTAAACCTTGAAAAGTATTCTATTGCCAGTTGGAATGATTCAAACTCGTATTTTAGATTTTTTGAAACATCCTCAGAATCATAAAGATTTATCATCCCTGGTGGATAACCACGATTCGTATTTAAGCATCGATAGGTTTATTACTCTTAGTTGTTCAATGGTTAACGAAGATTTTTAAGCCTAAAATATTTACCAAGAATCGCTCGTATTAAATTTCATTTAGTTCGATTAAGTAATGTATTAAAGTTAAGGTATATGTCTATTCAATTCTTTGTATCTAAAAATTTACAAAACTATTTGTTGACTGATGGTCGCCTTTCGAGTGCCAGGGTTATGCAAAAAATGATGTTGTAATAATAATATTGTCATCTTCATTAATAAAACATAATTTTTGGTCATTATACACATTATTTCATGCAATTGTTCAGAAAACTATAACCTTTTTCTTGGAACAGGTGTATAATATAAAATGTTTAATGTGATTAGTGTCAAAATCCATGAAAAAGGAATAATTCGACGAAAACAATCGCTGTGTATAATATCCTTTCAGTAGCGAACAAAAGTTTAAGACGAGAGGACAATGTTTATCATAGTTTTATGGCTTGCAACTATTGTCTGTACATTCATTTTTATTGCTATTATGATAGAACACCTATTTATTGATTAGCACAAAATGCAAATTTTGTTTATCATGCTATTCCTTATAAATTAGTTACTTTAATTTCGTTGACTCTTTGATTTTAAACTTTTGTCCGCTACTGTACATCCTCAGTAGTTTAGGCGTATCTTACTTGCGTGGCGCTGTTTTAATTCTATTAGAACTTGGATTGTACAGGAACTTTTGCATTTAATAAAAGTATTAGATATTCATAGCTCCTAACTTTGTTCCTAACTATATACTTAATCCCTCTTTGTAAATTAATGAACTTAATATCGTTGCAATTGCTGCTGTTGTATCTAAAAATAATAATGGAAATTTTAAGATACAATAGAAATTAGAAGGAATCGTGTAAAAAAGCCAGCAAAGTGTTAAAAACGTTAATTTGGATGTTAATTGTGGTAGTTTTCAAATAATTAGAAATGCAGAGGCTAGGAGGATAAAAAATTGTTAAAGAGTAGCTAACAGATGGAAAATTGGAAGAAAAAGATGTACAAACAGATAAAAAGAGCAGAAAAGGTGTAACTCGTATAAGCAGAAGTTTTAATTTAGATACATTAGAGTAAACAGTTGTTGTAAACTTATTTTAGCATACGGTATGACTCTAATATTTCTGCTACTAATATATTCTTTTGTAAAGGTATTCCTTTAACTTTCACACGTATTAATAGCAATTTTATTATTAACACCATCCACGACAATCAACTCTGACGTGCAGAGTGGCCGTTATACGTTACATTATCCTAATTAACAGAAGAAAACAGATATTTACACTGGCACAGGGTAACGCGAGCATTCTTTTGCACAGTCGCAAATACACGTTTTTGTCGTTATTGCGAAGAAATTTTTTAAATATCACGATAATTAGAGAAGGAAAAGTTGTTAATTAAAAATGTGACGACCATTTCCGGGCTCCTTTGCAGAGGATATTATTTAAAATATATATATATTTAACCTGATTTTCGTTTAATATTTTCATTTATAAACTCACATTGAAAGTATTGAAAGTTAATATAACGAAAGCAATAATATTTTGGTATATTCTTCCGAAACTATTTAAAAAAAAAGAATGAAATAAAGAGATGCTATGATTAGGACAGTTGAATATAATATTTATGTTTGTTTCTAGTAGTATTTTATATCGTAATTTAACATGATCATAATACTCATAATATCTATACTTATACTCATAGTATATTTTGAATAATTTAAAAAAATCCAAAATAAATGTTAAGTATAACATCTAATATTTTTATGTTGGTATTAATTATGAATGCGTTTTCCATTTTTAGAAAATTCTGAACACAGATATGGTACGTACGATTTCTAATATTACTGAATACAAAATTCATCGTCATTACCTACTTTCGTTATCTAAATTTTTTTTTTTAATTTTTCTCGTATTTTCATTTTCCACGTCATATATGATATTTCACAGGTCATTAGGAAAACGTACAATGCAGTGGTTATACAAAATATCCGCTCGTATCCATATTTTCCAGTGTGTTGCCTTTTTATCTGATTTTCTACCATAGTATTTCATTTCCATCGTATCAAATTTTTATAATCACGTCAAGATACTATTACACGTTAGAAGATTTAACTCCTCAGCTATTAAATTTTGATTTACAGTAGCAGGTATAAGAAAATTTTAGAATAAATGTTAGAATAATTTATACGTGTGCATGAGTTATTAGCAGCTTTCATATTAAACACTTTATGTCACGTTAATTCTATTCTATTATCATCTATTAACCCTAGATAACTAAACATTCGTCTAATAGACTACCGATCTCTGCCAGTTTTACGAATTTGAGATCTGCCAAGATCGTTTAACATCTGCTAAAATTGGAAACGCTAATTTTTCACCGCTTTTCTATCTTGTAATTACAATATTATAATACTTTTCTTTAGTTACGCTAATTTGTTTGAAATAAATAAAGGAAATATAAAAATATACATGTCTTTAATTCGTAGTCTATGAGTCGAATGATTAGTTACTGAGCAACCATAATTTAAGTTCAGTTATTTAAGGTTAATAAAACTCAATTACCAGATCATAATGAACTAAATAGAGATTGGTGAAAAATTGTTTCAAGCGTGCCCAACTTTTCTAAATACCTGTATCTCAAGCTAAATATATCATATAGTAAATATTCCGTTATACACAAAAGTGTTCGGATAAAAGAATCTTCGCGTAATATTTGTTTAACGTTCAACTTTAATCACAGTACTCAAAACGAAGTGAAATAAAATATACATCTATTTACATAATACTTTACATATTAACACTAGAACTACCAAACCAGTCAAAATGATCAATTGATGATTACTCATAGCAACCTTATAAATTCACTGTGGTAAAGCTTCCAAAATTTACTATGATTTTCTGCAAAAGGTATAAATAAAGATTTGTTTTCTATGCATTCAGAATTTTTTTATGTAATTTTCAATTTGATTTCTTGCATGCAAATAAGTACACCTTGACTGTCGGTAGTTCTAGTGTTAAATGCAAAATAGAAATGTATTAATATTGTTCAACTACACATCTTTTTGACGAGATTCACGTATGATAAGCTTTCGAATCATTTTGTACTTATCTCAAATAAGTCAGCCTTACCAATATTACGGTATCGTCAATTATATGGTTTCTCCCTTTCAGATTCTCCCTACAGAACAAAAAAAAGAAATAAATGTTCTATGCACTGTTACAATTTTTAATTTTTCATTTCATAAATTATAACTAAAATTTAGTTTTGAAAACGTTAAATTTAAAGCAGCCAAAGGTAACAATTATTCAAGCAGGTATAGTAGAATACAATTAGATTGCATTTGAAATAAGTTATTTCACTTGCAGGAAAAGCAATTTATAAACATATTAAAATGCCTAGTAATTTACCTATTAATAAATTAATTATCTTAAACGTTTATAATCAGCAATGTGTTAGCAACGTTATACTAATAGGGAATGCATATAAACTGTTTGAATAACAGAACGTTCACACGAGAAAAGATTCGAATAATCGAACGTTTGAATAACGATTGTTAGAATAAAAGAGGATTCACTGTATTTCATATTTATACTTCTCATTATACATTCGTTCAGCATTTTCGTCGTTAAAATTGTAAATCGTTCATATTCAGTTGATCGCGAAGAAATCGATGAGGTACAACCGAAGAGAGCAACGGGCACGATATAGATAACTCTGGCTCCCCTACTCCGACAAAACTTTTCAACTTGAGTTCCCGTTTTAAACGCTCTCCTCTTTACGCGGCCAGTTAACGAACATTGATAAGGGTAATGCTTTCTTAACTTTTCCAAGGTCATCGCCCACTTTCTAAACGCAGATCCCGCGAGCATTCGTGTCATCGCAAAGATAACCTCGGATCGCGACTTAAAAGTGAACGGATAATCGGTTGCGACGATTAGCAGACACCGATAAGGAGAGTATCACTTTCTTCGCCGTTTTATGCTCTGCCACTGGGCACGACTCGTTTAAAAATCGCAATAATTGTGTCACTTTCTACGAACTACAATGGTGTCCACTTAAATGTCCATTGACCAGGACCGAACGCCGACATTTATCCGAAGACATTTCTCATGGGAATTGACTGACTGATTTGTATTCTAGTAAGATTGACTGAAGAATTTTGGGAAATGGTGGAGATAAATTGTGGACAATTAAGTGGACATCATTGTAGCTACTCGCAAACTTCACGGTTCTGAACGATGATTTCTTTGTTGAAGATATGGTAAGCAAGATGGTATAAGAATAGGAGAAATACTACTGTAAGTCTTCGTTTATACAAAATGGTGTCACTTTCTACGCACTACAATGGTGTCCACTTAAATGTCCATTGACCAGGACCGAGCGTTAGCATTTATCCGAAGACATTTCTCGTGGGAATTGACCGACTCATTTATACTCGAGTAAGATTGAATGAAGAATTTTGGGAAATGGTGGAGTTAAATTGTGGGCAATTAAGTGGACATCATTGTAGCTACTCGCAAACTTCACATTTCTGAACGATGGTCTCTTTGTTGAAGATATGGTAAGCAAAATGGCACAGGGATAGGAGGAATACTACTGTAAGTCTCCTTTTATACAAAATGGTATTAAACTGTGAAAGGGTTAACCATATAATTGAATAGTGTGTAGAGAGAAAGAAATAGTCTACTCTTATATTTTGTACCGTCTCTTCTTATTAAATATATTTCTGTTCGTTTTGTTACTGCATTTATAATTCCACGTGCTCGTCACTCCAATTTAACACGAACGCGGCGTGTGAAAAAATGCTGCAAGTTCGCGGCAGATCGAGTCATTTGCATATGGCGATGAAATTAAGGGCGAGGTAACGCGAAGGAAACGGGGTTCGTTGGCGGTGAAAATTCGCGAGTATAGGAAACGGAACACGGCGGCGCAACGAGAACCTTCGATTCGAGCCTACCTACCTACCTACCTACGAGTCGTCTAAACGAAACCCGTTCCTATTTCGCCGTAAACAAGTTACGCTTGCTAAGCATACGACCTCGAAAATGTTGTACTCGACGCCATGAAAAATTACTTTCGGCCGGAAAAACTCGAACGCGTAACGGTTCGACGACAGAAAACGCGAGGAGGACGTGGAGAAGCAGAATTTTTACCGTTCTTTTGCCTTAGACGTTCCTTTGGAAAGGATTGAATGTAATTTCAGGTACCGAGCAGCTGCTGTATACAAAGTGACTATAAAAGGTGTTTACACGCCATTGTATTTACTTCAGCGTTTACACTCCGATTAATTATATTTAACGTAAGCATATTAATACGTTCCGTGTCGGACCATTTTTCGAAGACTTTCCGTTCAGGCCGCGTGGGACGTGAACGATCCCAACTTTTACGATAAAATAATGTTTTTGACAATTTTTCAATAGTGTAAAGCCATAATTAGTAAGAAAAATGTGTTTATGATTTTAATATGCAGTAAACAACAAAGCAATAAATTTAATTTTTAAAGAAATATTTTAGCAAACACATCGTCGAACATTTACTCTACTAGACGAGTTGCAAACTCCTACATGATCATTTTAATAAATTCGAAGTAAATAAAAAATAACGCGTTTTACTTCAAATGTGTTTAAAGATTTTAATGTGCAAAAAAAAATACACAGTGCATCCAATATATCACAAGAAAAGTGCACATTAGAATATTTACTTGGTTGAAACAGAACTCTAGTTAGGGGTCCCACTTCTTTAACCGTGTTGATAAAAATCTAAATTTGCATAAAAATTTGTAGTCTAATGATAACTAATACCGTGGTAGATGTACTAAATACCAAGCTACAATATCTAATATTAACTTACGAACAAATTAATACCAAATGTATACCTTAAACGGTACAATTTAAGCAATTTTCTCCTAAGTGTTGTCGTACAAACATGTAATCATGAATAAGTATCGAATAATTTAAAATGCGTTCATGATACACAATCTAAAGCTTCGATCAGTCTAGCAAAGTTGGTTAAAATACGTATTTGAAGTAGGTAAGTTCATTTTATAATGAAAATACTCGAGCAAGTTGGGAACTACATTTGCAAAATGAAATTTTTGATCATTAATTTAACCGCACAGTTTTAATATAATTTTGATGTTCACGAATAAAAAAAAAAACTACTGAAAATGTAAAAGTAATATTGGTAAATATAATCAGTTATACTCGTTCAAATATCTATTGTACTCAACTCTGAAAATTAAACAAGTTACTTGGATTCAAGCCGTTTCAATTGAAGTAATTTGAAATTGTTTCATCAGCACGAATAATCTGTTCCTTTACTTTATTTCAAGTCAATGAGATTCAAGTGATTTCGAAAGCACTTTATCAATGCAAGTTTATTCGTTCATTTGACTTCAGGTATCTTTTTAGGTTGCAAGTAAAGTTCTGGTTCTTTCAAACGTTTTTTAAATAGCATGAACATACAGCATAAGGTATAAACATTTAATTCTATTCAAAAGACAAAGTTAATCTTCAAATCTGCGAAATACCTTCAATTATAAAAAAATATATGTGCAAATCATAATGTAAATGCCGTCCCTTTAAACTATGCGACTTTTGTATCGCTTTTCGTACAATGCACACTTTAGAAGCAATCGAGGTGTGCAAGTTGTGTGAATCACCCCGTGTAATTGTACATATGTACATAGTGTTTATTTTAATTCGAAGCAGTAGACTATCTAAGCTAAATAAACGAGAACGTTTTGCAAAAATTGTTGAAGGACAACGATGTACATTGTCGTGTCGCATCTCCGACGTTTGGAACCCTTGACGTTGGTGTGGCCAATATAAACAGTTTTGAGGGCTGCAACGGACTAATCGTCCTTTTTTCTTTGACTCTCTAGGTTCGTTCCGGACATCGGGCAGAACGCATTCACTTTACTGTATTACAGCTTTTCTCTTATATTCTATTTCTCAATGAAATCATTATTTTCTAAACACCTGCAAACTGTGTTAAATTTCAACCTTAAATCTACAATAAAACCAAATAGAAACATTGTACGGTACGAATGCTGTTACTGTAAAAGGTTTGAGATTCGAATGAATTTTTCTAAATGCAGCCTTGTAAGTACCATTTCTTAAAACGTAAGTTTCCGTTTCTTTTTTGCGATTTGCTTTATTTTCGTGTGATTAGTAAAATATCTGTTTTTAAATTTTTGACTTAGATTACTTTCATAATTCAAGTCTCAAGTCGTTCAGATCTCAATCCACTTTGCTCTGTGTCTCTGACCGTTGATCGTTGCCGTAATTTTGAAGACTGTTGAAATTAATTCAATCATTGAACTGGTATACAGACGTTCCAGCTTTCATTTTTCACGTTTATTACGGTTGAATCATCCGCCGTGCAAATTCAAAGTGAAGATGCGTAAATTCGCCTTAGCCACAGTCACCGACAGGACCGAGCATTCTGTGATTGGTGATTCTAGTCACTGACATTAACCTTTTCGCTAAGATGACTCCGCCCGTGAATACGCTTCTGCGGTATTCTTGACGTGTCCAGTCCTGACGTAGGCGCACTTATTCCACTTCGGAGAAAAAATACCTTTTAAATGGCTAGTAGCGTAACATAAATTATTGGTTTTTTATTTAAATCAAGTTGCAACACATGCAACGTGTAACAAATAAAAAATTAATATATTTAAAAATTCCAATCAAAGATGGTATTTAACAGCAATCGACTATTATTGAGATAACAAATATACTTTGTTTTACTGAAATTTATGGGGGGGTTCGGTAGAATACAGCGATCATCAGAATTCAAGTAACTATAGTTATCAGTAGCAACTGATGAGTTTCAAACAGTAGATGGCTATAGGCACCAGTGATGTCCGATAAGTGTCAAATGTCGGTTGACTTTAATCATGCATAGCACTCGATAAGTGTCAAATGTTGGGTAACTATAGTTACCAATAGTCCCTGATAAGCGTCAAATGTTGATTGGTTACAGTTATCAATAGTACCCGGTGAGTGTCAGGTGTTGGGTGACTATAGTAACCAGTAGTACCAGGTGAGCGTTAGAAGTTGATTGGCTATAGTCACCAGTAGTACCCGATGAGTGTCAGATGTTGGGTGACTATAATTACCAATAGTCCCTAACAGGTGTCAAATGTTGATTGGTTATAGTCACTAATAGTACACGATGAGTGTAAAACGTTGGGTCATTATAATCACTTACAGTACTCTACGAGTCTCAGGCGTTAGGTGATTATAATCACCAATAGTTCCTGATTAGTGCCAAATGTTAGGTGGCTATAGTCATCAATAGTACCCGATAAGTGTCAGATGTTGGTTGATTATAGCCACCAGTAGTACCCTATGAGTGTTAGACATTGGGTGACTATAGCCACCAGTAGTTCCCTATGAGCGTCAGGCGTTGAGTGACTACAGTCGTCATTAGTAGTGGAAAGGTTAACAACAAAAAGATTAATTGACAGGCTTCCTTCACGTTGTACGTCCCCTCTTCGTCTCTCGGTCACGTGGATCTTCAAATTTATTCCGATTGATGTTCTTGTCGCAAAACAGGTTACGATGGGAAACATGGATCCAGATCCATTCGCACGGCTTATGTCATTGCCGCGAGAAGTTACGTTGCATGAGCGAATCGTAAAACTAATGTCGAAATGCAAATCGACCGCGCAGCATTACGAAAACCCAATCCGCTGATTGCGCATGCTTTTATCGTAATTTATCGGTCGTAATTTTGATCGCAGCGTGGCTAGATGCAGCCGATATACCGTGATTTGCCACGAGTATCCATCATGCATCGTCTTTATCGAGTAATAATTTCCGCATTTTATTTCTAAGTACTTTTTTATCCGCGCAATCGCTGATCGCTTGTGGCTTGGTTACGTGTCTGTCGATTAAAACTTCTCAAGGACAAAGTTGCATGCACTTGTTCGTCGCTCTAATGTCGTTTCTCGTGTAACAAATAGATGTACAAACTTATCATACGAATCTTTGTGTGGCCCAACTATGTTTTGTCAGGTTACGTTTAGGTGAAGTCTGTCTAAACTCATTGATTAAGTTGATAGTGTAGCCCTATTTTAATTTTAGCCCTATTTTTATTATGACCCAGGTCAGTACCTTTGCAGCAATTCGAGGGTATTCTTCGACAGATCTATCAAGATCGCATTAAATCTGTTAACACGTTGAATGCCACAGGGGTCACCGGTGACCGGTGCTCAACTTGGCGGTGGCGCCACCGGCACGCTCAGATTGGTAGAAATACATAATTTGGACAAATGTCAATACTTATCAATTTTTCATTATTACCATTGTTAATACAATGCTTTGAACAAATCAATGCAGTACAAAACATCAAAAGATAGTTACGTGCTGTTACTTACTTGTTTGTAGGTAATATTTCAACAGCATATGAATCCAATAATAAAAAAATTCCTCGTGTGCGCCACGGGCAAACCCCTGTAAAACTGGCGCGGCATTCAACGAGTTAATGCCAGTTTTTCTCCGGTTTTTCGTCCCTCACAGTTTCATTTCGTTCGTCGCTATCTCGCATTTCGTCGTTCGCCACAGCCATCGCGGGGCCGCGCTAGTTTCGCAGACCCGAAACGGTCGTGATTGGTGAGCACGAGAACTTTGCACGGTCAGGTCGCGGGGAATGAAACAGGAGAGAGACAGAGAAAGGAAGGGCTGGGAAAGAAACGTCGGGAGGTGGAGATTCGATTTAAAAAGAGCGCGTAACCTCTCGAACAGGCTCTCGCGGATGCACTTTCCTCCGGAGAGAGAAATAGGAAAAACTCACCTGTCCGAGGGTGGAAGCGGTCGAACCAGGTTGCTGGGGCTGATGCGCTGTCGCTGATATCGGCGTGAGGGGTGTGTGCGGCGTGTGTGGTGTGTGCGGTGTGTGCGGTGTCAGCGGCGTGTGGTACTGCTGACTGCTGTCACCGCCGGTGCTCCTCATCTCGAGGTCTGGACTTGTCTCGTAACCGTCATCCCTCGCCTCCTGTTTTACCATCACCCCTACAACAGAAAAAGGCATCGCGTTCGCCGCTGTTGCTTCAGTCTCTTTTTGGTAATCAGCACTTGTCGACAAAGCGAACATAGTGAGATCGTAAGAATAGGTTACAGTACAGTGTTAGTGTAACACAGTACAGGCGCCCCTCGAATTTCGCACAATTCGCTATTTCGCACATTTTTAACCCTTTCGCGCCGAGCGCCGCATATATGCGGCATCCACTCGACGACTTCTGGGTACGGCATCGAAATGATCTGTACAACTGCCATCTATAGTCTTTTCATATTAATAATAGATTTACTGAATCAGCCATTTTGACTCATCTTAAGGGTATTTTTAACGAATAAAAACAATGCCCGTAAATCTAGTGTTAAACATGTAAATATACTTACATTCGAGCATATACAGAAATCACGCGCACTGTGCATTTTTCCGGCGCGAGTTTCCGTTCAGTGACGATACTTCGGCGGACGGGGCTGCCGTAGCGAAAGGGTTAAAAATTTAACTTTTTAAGTCTTTGCGGTCGTATGTCTCCTTTGAGAGGACATCGTGAGTTTAGCAGGCTACTGGGCTGCTCAGGGGACATCAGACTTTGGCCATCAAATTACAATGTTGTTCCGATCAATACTTTAACCCTTTGCACTCGAGAAGTGACTGTTAGTCGTCTAATGATATTAACTTCAAAAATTTTCAAATTCGAAATATTTACTAAGATTCACCTATATTAAAAGTCATTTTGTTTAGTATAAGTGATATACTAAAATTTAAATATATATGACTATTTAACCTTTGAGTCTGATTAATAAACAAACGAAGTAAAGTCTGAAAATTTGCGAAACTATCATTTGGTGACTCACAGTCACCTCTGGAGTGCAAAGGGTTAAAACACAGTTTTTTGGTGCATATTTTTTTACATCCCCTTTACTTTCGAGTATTCAACATTCGCACACACTTTCAGGAACCAATTGTGTGCAAATATCGAGGGGCGTTTGTATCAGTATTTCACCCACAATGAATTCGCAAAAGTCACCACCCCGGATGAGCATCCGGATTCGGTTCCAAAGAATGCTAAAGTGGGCGTTACTGTACTGATCAGAGATGGAAAGAAGTCTTGCGGAAGGAGTCCGATAGGTTAGAGGTCTGTTTCTCAACATGTGAAAATATATAACGAAATATATTCGTACCTTTTGCAGAAAACCATGGTAAATTTTCGAAAATATATCACAATAAATTTATCGAGCTTCGTCGAAAACATACGGATTAGTCATTTTGACCACTCTGGTAGTTCCAATGTTAAAGTCAAAGGGATCGAGGTGTGCGTTTATTGTCAGATGGTACGACGAGGGTTAAAATTCGGTCTAGGCTTGCTTGTGAAAACTATGGGTAAGGAACCACTACGAATTCGCCCCTGAAAAGTGGCCACGTAGCACTATATCTGTTAAAACTATTCTAAATGAGCAATTCGTAATTTTTCATGGAAATTTCATAAATTTATTATAATATCTACACGTTTGTAAATTTACTATGATTTTCATTGTAATCATTACACTTTGTTTCCTTCGTATTAGGTATTTTTTAAATATAATTTTCAATTTTATTTCTTCAAGTACCCTAATCGTCGGTAACTACAGTGTTAAATACTACCGCTATACCGATCACCTGAACTTTTCGCTTATTTTTACTGCCTTGTCTCATTGAATGAAGTATAGTGGCTGTTGTTATTAATCCCTTCATGTACAACGACGTGTGGGAGATATCATCCAGTTCATGTGCTATTGTAGATTTTGACGTCTCCGAGACGTCTACGTATTCAAAAAATATTTTTAAATGTTTCATACTTTACGGAACTACTAATTTTTGTTTTACAAAGTTACTTAATATAATATCAATCTCATTAAATGTTATACAGTACAATACAAATTTCAAAATAAAATGTTCTGTTTTTAGGTTTGCACATAACTGTTTAATTGAGTCAAATTGAATAGTATGTTTCGAACGCCTCGAATTCCGTTTTATTTGTACATCAAAGAGTTAATTAGCATGGCTACATTTATGATCTCACTGTATACATTCTCTTTGGCAGGAAAATTGCAGCATTAGTTAGAGCATGCAAATATTTATTAAAAGTTATCAAGGTAGAGGAGGGTAGGTGGCCCTACATCTGTTTGAGGGAAGAGCTTAGAGGATGGAAAAATGCAAATTCTACAAGTTGACTGTAAAAAATCGAAAAGGTGATGCAAAGTGTGGGGGGGGGGGGAGAAATATTAAATATGATATGAGAGAGGGCGCAACAAGAGATTAATTTATACGTATACTATTGCGATCTACATACCCACAAAGTTTTATCAAATACTTCTATCAGACTCAGAATTTCAGGGTTAAACGAATTTATTTGTGACATAGGGTTCGAATACTTTTTGGACTCACTGTAAATCCAAAAACCTTTACGTGTATGGATTGCAGAAAATAAATAATAATAATAAATATATTATATATCCTCTTCGTTAATTGCGGTTTATCGTACTCTCGTTCAATTTCCTTCGCGAACATTTCGTTTCTTTTCCATCGTTACGAATTCGAAATCGTTTTACGTTTCTTTCGCGATATTCCCTTCGTTCCCTGCATTCTCACACTTTTATGCTAACTATACCGGGATATTTTTAATATTGAACGCAACCGAAAAGTGACACGTTATTTTTCCACGAGCTTATCGCTCGAGGTATGTTTTTACGCCGTGAAAATCAACTTTTCGCGAGCGCGAGCCGTATCTGTGTTTAGTTTGAATAAAAGTTTCTGCGTGTCGTAGAAAAATCATGCGCTGGAATCCGCTCCCTTTTCGCTCGTTCCCCCGCGATTACTTTTCTTCTTTCATTTCCCGCGCTTTATGCCGCGTATACCACGGTTATCCTTTGGAAAATGTACAAGGTGTTCCTGAAATCATGGTAAGCCGGAAAGGAAGTGGTTTCCCGTGCAAAAATAGGTCGAAAATGTGAAATGAAATTTTGTCGAGTTCGAATACTCGTTGGATATAAATGCGCGTGCACTTCAGCAGCCATCTTATTCGTTTCTCCACCATTATTTCTCTTTACGTTTGTTAATCATTAGCATACCATGGTAGGATAACTAACGTTCTTTGCTATTGTTTTTTTTTTCTTCTTCTTTAACTTTGTATTATTTCACTCCTGTCATATTTATGTTTCTGTCGAGTCCAGTAAGAGCACTACTTAAAATTGTGAGTTTTTTTTTTGTTCATATAGCGCATAAGTCATGCGCTATGAAATGCTATTCTATAGTTTATACGATCATTTGAAATGCAGTCAGTCATAATTCGTAGAACAGTATTTAACAAATTACAATTTATAATATTTATTGCTCATACAGTAATACTATCAGCATTTTTTCGCTATTTGAATGTATCAGTTTTCTAATTATTGGAAGGAACGAAAGGAGGAAGCTGACGTATATATTTACGAGAACATAAACTATCAAATTTCTTTAAGACTTCTCATTAAACAATTGTGTTATTCGGCTTTAAACTTTCTCTATGTCTATTTAGAGGCGGTAATAATAAAGTACAGTGATGGAGGTTTCCGTATCCGAACTTCCGTTATTCGAACATCCAAATAACCTTTTACACATCTAATTATGTCAAAAAAATGTATATAGTTTAGTGGTCGAAAGGAGATGAGATCCTTACTTAGGGATTCAAGATATCCTTATTTAAAGGTTTAAAGATAAGAGTATTCAATATCTATTGAAACAAATTATTAATCTTGACAATTTCTATTGGAACAATGTAGTTTAATACGAACGAAAATAATTGTTCTGCTGTCTACTAAAAGAACTCAAGATATCCTTATTTAAGGATTTAAGGATAAGAGTAATCAATATTTATTGAAACAAATCGTTAATGTTGTCAAGGTAGTTTAATGCGAACGAAAGTGATTATTCTACTGTCTACTAAAATAATTCAACATATCCTTATTTAAAGATCTTTATTTAAGGATTTGGGGATAAAAGTATTCAATATTTATTGCAACAAATCGTTAATCTTGTCAGTCTCTATTGGAACAATGTAGTTTAATGCGAACGAAAGTGATTGTTCTACTGTCTACTAAAATAATTCAACATATCCTTATTTAAAGATCTTTATTTAAGGATTTAGGGATAAGAGTATTCAATATTTATTGAAACAAATTATTAATCTTGACAATTTCTATTGGAACAATGTAGTTTAATACGAACGAAAATAATTGTTCTGCTGTCTACTAAAAGAACTCAAGATATCCATATTTAAGGATTTAAGGATAAGAGTAATCAATATTTATTGAAACAAATCGTTAATGTTGTCAATGTAGTTTAATGCGAACGAAAGTGATTATTCTACTGTCTACTAAAATAATTCAACATATCCTTATTTAAAGATCTTTATTTAAGGATTTAGGGATAAGAGTATTCAATATTTATTGCAACAAATCGTTAATCTTGTTAGTCTCTATTGGAACAATGTAGTTTAATACGAACGAAAATAATTGTTCTACTGTCTATTAAAAGGATTCAAGATATTCTTATTTATGAATTTAAGGATAACAGTAATCGATATTATTAAAACAAATCGTTAATGTTGTCAATTTGTATTAAAAAAATGTAATGTTAATGCGAATGAAAGTGATTGTTCTACTGTTAGAAAATTCCACTATCTGGCCATTTTTGTCTCTCTGTTAGTTCAGATATAGGAGTCCTTATGGCATAGGAAGATTTCTGATCGTCATCGATAAGCTCCAAAGTACACATACTGAAAGCACCGGATATCCTTAGCCTAACACGTCGAAGATTAATAATTGACACCAAGATTTCGAAAACACCTTGCATTACGATCCCTCGCCATTCAGATTACTTGTTTCACGCGTACAATTATCGTGGTGCGAACTTCGTTACCGCGTGTTAATCTGAAGATCTCGTCGAAAAAGCGAACGCGTTTGCGCGCGCGCGTTTAACGATGCGTGAAACGGTTCAATGATTCCGGAAAAAAATATTTACCACCAGTGATACCGTATCCCCGGCAGCCAGCGCAGGCTTTCCACAAAATCCCGATTTTTCTGACATATTTTTTTCACGCATTCTTTAACGCCGGCGATGCGCAAAAACCTCGTTGATGTTGTTACGCTATCATTCACACTTTCGCTACCTTTAATTCGGTCTACCTTACACCGTGATGGAGTTTTCAACCCCTTAACCATGAACTATGCTTTATGCATAGTAACAGAGGAACTACTCGTGTTACATTTTTCGTGTTCGATTAATACAAAATTGAAATGTTGAATTACTTTAGTGACTCTTTTTTCATAATATTAATCCTCGTAAAACACTTTATATTCACCGTATTGCTATTTATTTAAAGTGAATTCCTTTAACCCTCAACGAACGAGCGCATTTTTCTAGAACAATGACCAGTAGATTGACGGACTCTTAAAAAATTAATTGCTTTATTTCCAGAGCAAGAAAAATGTATAATTAATATCGCTTTGTTGGGTTTTATGGAAATTTTCAGTAATAATAAGTACATGAACAGATATGTCCATACAAAAGGATATTGAAGTGAAAATTACAGAAAAATAATGGCAGTTGGAATAAACGAATAGATGTATGTATGTAATGTATAGATTTGTATACATTTGTAAATTTATTGTTTATAGATTTATAATTTATTTATACAAAATTACTTATATTTTTTTTAACGTCGTACTTCTTCCAATAGTCCCCTTATGTAAATACCAGATTTTTTAGTACAAGTATCGCAATAATTACGTGTTTCCCACCTTCCTCCCGACATTTTTCTATCCAAGCAAATAGCGCAATCTTTTTTCATACCTGTACGAATAATTTGAAATTTTCCGATCGCCTAAACAACGATTGCCGATCGCCCTTAGTTTTAGCGTGCACAAGCACCGCCGAACTTAACAGATTTCTGGAAATATCACGTCATGCTGCCTAAGTGGCAGCATTCGATTTCTTAAAAATATTTATAATATCACGAATACAATGGCATTCGTTCGCTAAGAGTTGATATAAAATTAAAATATTAAACTACTTTAGAAATTTTTTCCTTTTTTTTGCAAAGAAACTATGCAACCTTTTTTATCGTTCTCTTTTATCGTCATGGCTTCCATGATTCCAACTGTTCTATTTGTCTAAAGCAAGCAAACGAAGAAAATTATTAATCAGGATGCTTGTCTACAGCACGTACTAGAACGAAAGAAATGAGTTAATAATTTAAAAAATGGCGATACCTTGAAGTGTAACTACAGATTTTTTTTTTACACTTTAGTGAGCTAAAAGATATGAAACAAAAAGAAAAAACAAGATCAAATTTTGTGGCAATCGGTGAAGTATATCCTAAGATATCATGGAAGCCAGTAGAAAAAGGCATAATTGTGGAAAATAAGCGTTTAAACCTTTTCTATATCATTTCAATCAAAACCATACTTACATTCTTCAATCATTTATAACTTTGTTAATTTTAAAAGTTCAAACAAATGCCTTTGCACGCGCATTTTTAAGAGTATATTGTTAAAAAAAAAAAAAATGCAAAAAAAATAATCGAATTTTTCGACAATTTACAGTAAAATGTCTTCTTAAATCATGTACGTAAATCGCGTGAGTTCTCAGATCTCACACTGTTTAATCGCCCAACGAGTTCCCGATTATCTTTCGAAAAATTCTTCTGCATAAAATCCCGTCGAGGAAACGAGAGGGGGCACCAGTGTGGGTCGGGTCTGAAAATGAACGTGCACACGTGTACGAATGCTGTGCGTGTTTTTCGTGGAATGCCAAACACACGAGCCCCCGACGTCTGGCCGTTGTACGTGGTCGCATTTGCAAGGTACAATATACAAAATTAAAATGATATTTGATTCGTTATACCTTTGTCCGCGTAATCGCGCGATATTGAATTGTCACGAGGCAGGCAGTATTTTCATCGCAGCAAAACTTTCCTCTGAAATATCGGGAGTCATTCTGTTTTCCATACACATCGTGCCGACATTTGATAGTTGGAAATTATTCCGCGTGCTACAGTGGGGGCGTCTATCTGTGAGTCCGACGCACTGGCCGGATCTTTAAAAGAGAATATTCTGCTAATAAATTTAATGCAACGCTAATTTAATACCGGCTGAACATTTTCCTGGATTTTTTACTCCTCCCCTACCCCCTCCTGCGTTTAAACAGCCTCTGCCTATTCTGCCTTTATTGAAAAATAATTAGTTCCATTCTCCGAAAAATGTACACAATTTATCGACCTTCGCCTGTTTAGACACACGTCCGATTCTAATTCCAGCATTTTTACCGTCTGTTCTTCTTACCTTGAGAACCAGCGCAACCCATCGACGTCCCATTTGGCCCTCCGTTTTGCACAGGCGACGGATATGATCTGTAAAGAAATATTGAACGACAATTAATATCCTGTGTTTTATTGAGGCTGGCTTTAAAATTAGGTGCGGTAGAACCTCATTTAGTCAAACATGTCGGAGAAAAAGGCGGTTCAGATAACTGAGTGATTCTGATGAAAGGTTCACTTAGCTATCCCATTCACCTGTTCTTATTAATTCGGATAATAGAGGTTCGTGTTCGGAAAAATTGGAATCAATTATTTCATTTTTCTTCAACGGTTGTCATTTTGCACACATTATAAATTCCATGCATCAAGGATGAAACGGTTAAATGCGATATGGAAATACGTATTATTATATGTATAAGAATGCGCGTTCATATAAATGAAGTTACACCGAACCGTAGCTCAGATAATAGAGGCTTATTTATGAGTTCGTATACTAGAGGTCGAGCATTAATTTGTTCGTATAAACGAGTCGCGGATAAACGAGGTTCTACTGCAATTATTTTCCCGAACGAATCATTAAACTGTTCTCCCTTTTTTCCTTTACAGACATGATGTCGCAGGAAATGCCTTTATACGTTGACCAGCAACAGGTAAATTCAATCTTATTCCGAGACGATATTCATTCTGTTTACCGATCAGTGATTGGGAGTTAATGCGGCCAAACGACATTCAATTATTTTTCAATTTAATAAATCGTAACGAAAAAAAGAAACTTATATTGTACTTAATAGCGATTTCGTAATTTCTGATTACAAAATACTCGTTACACGAAACACTTAACCTAATGTTAATGATATTAACAGAAAACAGGATGAACTGTTGAAAAAAATAATTTTGGGAGAAAAAGAGAGAAACAGAAGTGAGAAATAGTAAAAGGAACATAATTGGTATACTGTCGTTACAGTGCATTAGTCGCGTGTGCCCGATTTAATTGATTATACATCCTATAGGGGTGTATAATATAGCATGCGTCAATTGTAATTGTTCTCCCTATTATATCAACCCTTTTGATTTCTTGTATCCCTCTCTATCTCACTTTTGCTCTCGCTCTCTCCTTTTATCTATTCATCTTTCAACTAATTATGAGACTCGCGTCACGCCAAAGGTAAACCGTAAGCGTAAAAATCGTTTTGCACGAATTATAGACGGTGTTATTGGTTAAAGCTTAAAATTTTCGTCCCGATCACATTTTAATTTAATTTAAGAAAAGATTTTAATTTGATAAGAAACAGATTCTTAACATTAAACTGAAAACAAAAATAATTTCATATTAATAACTTGTTTATATTTTTCTTAAAGTTTATGGGATTTTTTAATAAAGGATAATGCAACTATAATAATTCAGTAACAATAGTACCATATATCAATTTTCGATTAACACTAAAACTGTCGACGATTGATATATACTTATTTGCAATAAGAAAGGAAAATTGAAAATTACGTAAGAAAAATATGTAATATATGTAACATAATAATAAATTCATAAAATTTGTTTGAAAAATTATGAATTAGATCATTTTAAGCACTTTAGTAGTTTTAATGTTAACATATGTAGTATTAGATAGCGACACCTATATGGAAGTTGTCAGCGGCATTAGCGAAAATGAATAGAAGGTAGTTCACGTAAAAATGTATATTACACACTTCATGACCCACATCTGATTTCAATCTTGTACATATTAATATTTTGTCGTAATCTAGTTTTGTTTTCAATTAGCTATAAATTGTAATTAAATATGTATATAACAGTACGTATATATCAATGTGATAGTTATTTGATTTCAGAGATTTTTAATTGTTTAAAAACATACTGCACAATAAATTGATACACAACTATTAATATACATCCATACTATTATAAACAAATTCGAACACAGTAAGTGAATTGAAGATGAAACAAGCCGTAGCAGAGTTAACACAAAAAAATTCGTACTGCCGATCTGGCCCTCTAGTTACAGATTTTACACTCAACGTTTATCTATATTACCGACGTGGCAAATTATTCTCCTACATTATCCTGTACACTTTAGTCCGTGTTCCTACTTACTCATGTTCTGTAGTTCGTGGCGGTGGACGTACACTTTGCTATGAGGATTCCGAGCGTGAGTCGAAATCATCGCGAACTCCGAAGCCACAATTGCGAAAGATTCAGATCGCGAGAGTCGCAGAGAGATTACGGAGTTCCGAGTAGTCGTACAAACTTCTCCGCAAGTGAAACCATTACGATCAGCTGTGCGCTGGATCGATTAAGTAGTTTCGCGTTCGTGGAAACTCGCAGAAATTCTTGTTCCCGTTCCCCCGACTTTTTCGGTCGAATCGATTTCGCGTTTCACCGAGTCGATTGTTCCTGGTCCATTTCGACGTTCCTTAATCTGCGCAGTGGCCAGATATGCGCGGCAATTTCGCGGGAACGTAAAAGTAACGAGAAGAATAAGGAATAACAGTTCTTTGGAATAACAAAATGTTCTAGTTTCTCAAGCAAACTTGTTTCCTATTAAAGGTAATAAGACTACATTTATGAAAATTGGTCTAAGTTACATTCTTAAGAATCAAAGGGATCATCTTCAAAATAGATCTTTTGACAAATTATACAGAGATGATTTTTTTTACTATGTAAAATGATGTTAGGAATGTTCATTTTTAAGGGAGTTTGTTCAGTCGGTTATGGATTTTTCTTCATATTTTCAATGACAGTAGGAGAGTAACGATTAAAGCAACGTTTTAGTAACCAAACAACACACGCTGAATCTATTTAGAGACTTATCTGAACTTCGTTATTGTATTTTTAACTTTTCTATATAGTATTATCATTTACTTTATTTCAAGTACTGTTACTAGCAATACATATCTTGTTATATATTTATTTATATATAACTCCGCCAGTATAACCTAAGCAGTTCACGTGGGTCAGAATATATCTAAGTCCGTTAGACAAGAGTTAATTATAATTGAATTTACCGTAATTCGCCAGGGTTCCTATCGGATGAAGTTTAAAGGCTGTGTTATGGGCTTCGACACCAGGAGAAGTCATTGAATGTCAGCGAAAACCCGAGTGAGGAGGTAGGCCGAGCATTTCACGAATACACGGTTCCGCGATATGTTGGTGCGTAATGGGCTCTCGTCGCTCCATGCTACAAATATTACGTTCGGAGACTAAATACAAACAATCCGGTTTGTACGAAGCAGCATAATGCAGTCAGCCGCGTTATTTCCGTTAAAATTGAAAATTACAGATCCCCAATACGTTTGTCGAAGCTCCCGACAAAGGGGGCAAAATATCGAGTTAGTGTTTACTTAACCAAACATACGCACTTCCATCTGAACTTTTCTGTTGTTTGTGAGATTTTCGTGGAATCGGTTAACGTCAACGATTTTTTTAATTAACCCACCGCGTGTTGACGCTGCAAGCAATTCTTTTCGACATTTCTTGTGTGAACACTACGTAGCGAAGTATTTTCTAGGAAATCACCATGGTTATTTTTGGTTCCAATTCTTTTTGTAGACAATTTTGTTGTCCAAGTTTCTAACATTTATTTATTTTTATCCGGCTATATTATAAGATTCTATTAGTGTTTGAAACATTAATGAATACATAGAAGTTGTTTAAACTCTACTAAGTTTTGTTTCTGTAAAAATTTAAGCAATTTATTCGCATACAGTAGACTCTAGTAAAACGCGGTTAACCATCAGAATACAGTCTCCCGTTGTATGGTAACGGGGTCTTTCGTGACCCACGATTTTGTCTAATACAGGACTCTAGTCTTGGACAGGTATGTCGCTATTTGTGGTATCCATGGGAGCATTTTTCCGCTGATTGGTCGATGCTATTTTGTTTTCGGCAATATTGTCATGTTGCAACATCACATCGCCACTAACACAATCAACTTTGCTTTTGTGGTAGAATATACGGGTCTCTAGAGACTCCATCACCGGAACGTGAGGGTTATTGTGTATCGTGTTATAGGAATTCGCGTTACAGAAAATCGTATATACATGAATCTTTCTCGTATAACACGCATATTCTAAAATAACATGTTTGAAATGATTATTGCTATGCAGAATAACAGCCCAATGCTCAACTAAAGCAGATTTAATTCTTAAATCAGGTAATTTCCGTGTTTCATTATTTAACGCGTTATATGAAAAATCGCGTTATATGAAAGTAGTTGCAATATTTTTGTCGCGTTATAAGAATTCGCGTTGTAGAAACTCGCGTTATACGAGAGTCTACTGTATTTGTAACGTTGAACAGGTAAACTTCGTTAATTGACTGTAGGTATATCCTTGATCTAATACCCGCGCATTAGCCAAATATTATAATTGTTATTACGGAAGAACAGTATTTAGAGCACATAAAATGTGAAAAAGTTAATAATAATTATGAATATTATTACTGTAACAAGTCCTTTTAAAATCAATCTAAGGGTGTAAATTTAGCCGTAAATGCTATGTCCATTACTTTTTTTACAACCGTTACAGTGTGCTGGTACAAGGAAAACATGGAGTTGAGGTAATATCGATGTTCCATAATAATTCGTATCTAAGTACCGTAATTTCTGTAATCGATGTTACCACAGCTGCATATATAAATACCGGTTCGGCGAGAACTTGAAAATTCTCTTCCAGCCGTGAATTACAGACTACCCAGCCCGTGACTATTATGTGGGGCTGAGACTATATTAATAGCAAACGACGTGTCTCAAGGAAAACGGTTCATCGTAGTTTTTGGTCGCGATAGATCACCCCTTGTCCTATCCTATCGATATTTATCCGTCCACTTACCGATACGACGGAAAGTCCCTACACACGATCGACCGTCGATCCTTCTGTTCTCTCTCTCCTCTTTCTTCCTCTCACCTCCCTCTCTATCTGACTTCCCCCCTCTGCCAATCCCCCCCCCCCCCCGCTGGGGCTCGCGTCACGTGGTAAGGACATAAAACGCGTCGGTCAATCGAGGGGTCGAACAGAATTTTTCTGTCGATACGTTGCCACGGAGACAAACGTTCTCACGACTGTTGAAGACAGATCGACGACGACTCCGTGGCAGAAAAAAGCTCGTCAAGACAAAGGAGTTACGTAAAGCATCCGAAGCAGACTCGAATCCCTCGGTGTAGGTGGAGTTTACGAACGAACGAGTTCGAGAAGCCGGAACTAAATTTATTTTTTGCAACGTAGACGCTGTGCGTATAATCGTTCGTCGCGGCTCGCGTTTTGCAATCGCCGCGGGAACAAGCAGTGTACGCTCCTAGGCAGTTACCGTCATGCTCTGCGAAGCGAATTTTCTCGGCGACCGTTTTTCGAAATTCGTCAACATTGCACGTCTGAAACTGGAGACTTTGTATGCTAAGTACCAGACGTTATCCTGCGCTATCTCTCGGAAAAATTGTTCGTCTTTGTTAGACTGTGGATTCTTCTGCAAATTAAAATTTTTTAGATCTTTATAAATATAGTTGAAAAATGAAGCATAAACAGAGATCTATTTTATCTTAATATTATAACATGTACTACATGTAGTTACTATATTTTGTATAGTTCTTCATATTACGGTCATTCTTTCTGCACATTTTTCCTATAAATGATTTCCTATATTTAAGATAGTATCTTGAAATAAGATGTGATAGAATATCAATATCGTTTCTTCGTATTATAAAACATAGTTTGTGCCAATACGTTTGTTCGGTACTGTACTTGTCCCAAAGAGATTTGAATCAGTTCATTATATGCCAAGCATAAACTTATAAAATTTATAGTAATTATAATGAAGAGTATGATACGGATATTAGTGGATTTTATTTTTAAAATAAGTTTAAATGTTATATAATCTCGAATGAGCGCCCAGTTTCATCCCCTTCATTGTGCATAACCAGGAATTTTCTCTGAAAAATCTGTTTTCCTTCATAGTCGAACAACTATGTATTTTAAACAAGAAAATTTGTTTTTTGATGCTGCAAGTTCCGACACGAGGCTGGTAGCAATGTGCGTAGACCTATTTTTCATCCTTTTTCGTTGATATGAAAAGATTTCACACGTACACACACACACACACACACACACACACACGCTCTCTCTCACTGACTGACTCACTGGACATCCCCCCCATCTCCTCCTCTCTCCCTCATACACACAACGATACACGCAGCGAGAAAAGAACAACGTTGATACGTACCGTTGTTCGATTTTATTTTTTTTTGCAGACATCTACGAAAAGCTTCACGTGTCTGCTGATTCCGAAGCGTTAGCCTTGCCCAGCGATATCATTATCGTGACCGTGTTGACAGAGAGTTCGTAGGGATGACAGAATCGGCGAGCGAACGCCGATAAGGAGAATCGCGTATCGCGTTACTTTCACGGATATCCGTGTAAATTCATTTTCGCGGAGAGAGATGCGATAGCCGGCGGAAGGCAGGGAAGGAAAAGCTTTCTGAAAAGCGAGGGGAAAAGGGAGCCCGCGATAAAAGTGGCTTCGTGGGGTCGTAGGGAGGATGGGGGGCGGGGGTTAGGTGGGAAGACCATGGCATGCACTCGTTCGTAATGCTATCGACGCGTCGAGTCTTCACGGTGCAACGCGTACTGGGAAACGATCGTTCGGATACATTTAACACTAGATTGCCGAATGTTGGGTATATACCTATTTTGCCTGAAACGAGTCAATTTGACTCACACATGAAAATTGAAGTTTAAAAAAAAAAAATGAAACTTTATTTTAAAAAAAGTTTAATCAAAACAATTTTTACATATATATTTTATTTTTAAAATACATTTTCCGCATATCTTCTTCCCTCCCTTCCATCCCTTTCACGTGATACTTGAACTTGACAAAATCATAAATGAGTCAATTTGACTCACTCCGGTAATATAGCGTTAAGGGAACGCCTGGTTGTCGTTCGTGGTACTGAGCTTGTGGACGATATCGCTCTTCCTTTTTCCTCTATTATACGAAAATTCTTTTATTTGAACACTTCTGTGTCCCTATTGGTTCATATATGGAAGACTCTATTGTATCAGAATCTATATATTTGTTCAGCACTGATCACTCCATCCCTTTTGCAATAATTGCTATGTGAATTCATATTGTAGTTTGAATTATTAAATTATTTATAATTGATTATAATTAAAATTTTGTGGACTTAAACATTCTGTTACATACAAGTATTTTATTATTTTACTATATATAATCTTTCCTATTTAGTTGCTCAATCAGGATATGTATTGTTTTAATTTATCTAATCATATATTACAAATAAGATTTAATGTTTATAGTTTCTTAAACTAAGAGAAATATACTTTCAAATGATATAGTGTACGAAAAATTTTCATACATATAATAAGTTTGAGTAATAAATAGTATTCCTTATTTATACATGTACTCACCACTTAATGTATGGCAAAATAGTGAATTAGAATATCAAAAAGTAATACTGATTCCATGTAATTTCAAGGCTGTACAGTAATGTTTTTGAAAACGTTGGTCGAAGTAACGCATATTTACTGTCCCTACCATTTCTTGGAATTTATTTGAGCGAGCGAGTCATCGAATACTCCAAGCACTTGACACTTAGATAACGCTCGATGAATGTCAACAGATCACTCTGATCCACGAAGAATTAAATTTTAATTCGTCACAATATAGAGATTGTTCAAGAGTTTACGAGTTTTTTTTTTTTTATTAAGGCGAGTCCAAACACGGTATAAATTGGACTGTTTTTGCAATGATGAAAGAGGTTCCCATTTAGTTATCAATAACCCTAAAAATAGCCCGATTTATCTCACATTTGGATTCATTTTTAACTGAGACATCTTGCAGTTTATATTATTGTAACTTCACTTTTTGTAGGTCAGAGTAATGAGTCATCGTCTGGTGCTGAAGAGCTAGATAGCCAAGCAATGTCCCATTTCACTCTCTTTCTGTCTTTCCCGTCTGTCCCACTCGACTGTGGATATAAGTATCGGTTTCAGGCCCGAGCTTGAACGGTTGCAGATAAGGAAACGCGTCCTGTTCCTCAAAATGTTATTTTCCGGTTCCGCTCGAGTTGCGTTTTGAGTGACATTACTGTACGTGGCATTTTATGAGTCTAACCAGACCAAAATATTTGCAGGAAATATACATATCCAAATTTTATAAGAAAACAATTGAAGGAACATTAATAGTATAGCATGTACCATGTTATAGAAAGGTACAATAATGGAAAAAAGTTTAAGACTACAGAGACTACAAAAATAAAATAATTTATATATAGGAAAAACAATAAATAAATTTTCTGTTTTGTACTGATCGATAAGTACTATGCTATTCTAGTAACAATTAAAATGGTTGTATAAATAATATTTATAAATCATTGTACTCCGTTCTGCAATATCTTCTCGTTTTAAACTTATGCCTACGACTATAATAAATTAAACTTAACCTAAAGTAAAATTAAATTTCTGTCTATAGTTATAGCCGAAGCTTCAAATTCTTCTCTCCTTATATTTCTGTCAATTTGCCTGTTCCGACAATCGAAATATGTTTACTTTGGCGCTTGAAGGATTTTATGACCTCGCTATATGGTGGCACGTAACATAATCACTGAACATAATTATTATCGAAGCGAAATATAGGTATAAAAGAGAACGTTGCAAGAGATTAAGGAATATGAAAATATGCAGGGTCCCGATGAGTACGTCATACGGTCCTGACCGAAAGTTTGGGTCCTTATCTTCTCATATATCTGTCAATTCCATCGTCAAGAACAGTAAGAACATGTTCACTTTGATTTGCATCCGATTTTACGATCTCGCTTTATTTCTTTCATCGACTATACCATGTTTCTGAGCACGCAAAGTCCTAGTTGCGTTCTCCGTTCTGGTTGGCTGTTCGCTAATAGCGTACGAGCGCTAGAGAAGAAGCCATGCGTAGGCGTCACGCGGAGCTGACTCTTGCCTCTCCAAAGAAAAAGATTCGAGTTTGTACGTCACAACCGTCGTTTCTACGACCGGTCTTCTGAGGCTTTCGAGTCTGGAATAAAGAACTGGCAAAAAAAAACCAGCGTTTCCCGGGACAGTAACGTGAACAACGATAAAAAGATCTGTCCGGGGAAAGAACAGCGCCGGCGGGGAACGTGGTGGTAGGTACAGTCACGAGCAGCGCGCCATGCCGTTCTGCGCGAAGTCGATTTTTCGCCGTTAAACGGCGCTCGCGAGATCGGCGGAGACGAAAGTAGAGGTCATCGCTGCATAAATACGCGCAGATCGCGAAGCTTCGTGGACGAACGAGGAACGAACACGAAAGAATCGAAAAGAGTGAGTGAGAGAGGGGGGAAAAAGAGTGAAAGAGTGGTGGAAAGTGAGTGTTCGAGGAAGAATCTGATCGGTGAAGCGGGTTCAAGAAATAGACGTGCATCGGTGAAACTGCGTTTCGCAGTCGGTCTTTTTTCTTTTTTCTTTCCTTTTTTTCACTCTCCGTGCAGCGTTGCTCATTTTTGCGCGCTAATTCGAAAATACTCGGAATAATTTTCAGCTGGAGCTATACCTGCTGGTGGTCTATGTACTTTTTATGTGTACCTATATACCATATAGGTACGCGTATATGCCACTAAGGTAAATATACAAGGTACATAAGGGTAGCGTGTAGGAGATGGTTGGTACATAGAAGTACTTGCTGGAAACGACTAGGGCAGCCGACGGGGGTGAGACGAGTGAGGCGGGCAAGGGAATGGAGAGATTCTATCCATCTCTCTCCCTCCCTCCCTCCTCTCTCGCCCTTTCTTCTCATGCTCTCCCCTCACCCTCTCACAAGTCCTCGCTGCTTCTTCGTCTCTCTCTCTCTCTCTCTCTCTGCTCCGCTCTGCTCTGCTCTGCTCTCCGCCTCTCTCCGCGTTGCTTCCTCCTCTTTCGTAGGGAAAGCTTCGAGCCTCGTTGGTCAAGAACGTTCTTCCGTGTTGCGAGGAACGATCCAGAACGATTGAACGAGATTTGTTCGTTTTCCTTGTATATGCCCCAACAGTCGTGCGGTTTTTTCTATGGAAACGATCGAATCGCATACCTTAGGGGGCGCGGCTTTCAGCTGGAATCTTTCAGAAAAAGAACAAAAAAGTATTCTGACGAAGAAAGATGGAACGTTTCCAGCAATCGCACAGCAACAGCAATAGCGTTTCCAGTGATCCGTCGAATTCGCGGGAGCACATAGATCTGATCCCGGATCAGAGGAACATCGCCGGTAATGCAACGCTTTTACCCGAAATTCCTCGGATTAAGTTACGCGTTTCCCTCGTGAAATCGGAGCTCCACGCTTTTTGTCGATGACCAGTGTTCGGACGTTGCGAAACAAAACACACGCCTCGTCCCTGGAACACTGTCTTTCCCGTGGTCGCGACCGGCCACGTTTTTAACACGTTCACGTTCAAGCCCGATTTTTTAAATTGCTCAGAGCAAGTGCTTCTTAGCTTGTGCCAACGATACGCCACGCTACAACAGCACCTTATGTTTACTAATTTCGTGGCCTCTGATGCACGTAACCTCAAACCGCATGACTCATACGCGTAACAAACATTATGCTAAACTATAGCACAATTGCCAACTAATAGAGTAAATCCAAGCAATTTTATCGAGAATTTAAGATAACAGGAGTACATGTAACGCATACATATATATACACACGTGTGTATACGCGATGGAAATGTCTGGTTAAAGCATTCACGCACATATGCGTCGCTCGAACGCGAACGCGTTAGTCCCCAATGCGATTACTACAGCAATGGTTTTCGTTTAATAGTATTCAACCTTTCCACCGTTTCCTCTTTTCGCGACAATCGGGGCACGATCGGCTGATTCGAGCAAAGGGATATAGAGGGAAAGCTCCATCGGCTTTCTTCTTTTCCAGCGGGTCGCTTCGATCAGAACGATTGAACGGCAAAACGTGTGCGCTAGGATGTGGGAAAAATTGCGGTGAACCAAAAAGTAACGGGGCGAGGGGAGGAGGCGGGAAAAGAGAAGAGGCAAAGAGGCGAAGAGGCGAGGTCTCGCGCGGGGTTCGTAGCTACCCCTAAGCCGGGCTGTGGCTGGTGCTGGTGCTGCTGCTCGTTGCTAGGGGAAACCTCCAGAAAACTCTACACACATACACTGCCCGTATGCCCGCCAACACATACACGCATACCCATACAAATTTTCGCGCACACACCGCCCAGAGACACCTACAACTACGCACAGACACGGTCGGCGGGTTCGTACACGCTCACCGTTAAAGGGGGCAACGAGAGAAGCTCACGCGCGTACGCTCACGCACACCTTTGCGCGTCCTGGAAAATGTCGATAACGAAAAACCACTGCTCTTTCGCTCTCTCCTCTTACCCTCCTCGCCGTCTCTCTTTCTACCCTTCTTTCTTGCTCGCTCGTTCGTTAGCTCGCTCGCTCGCTCGATCATTCGCGCGCGCACCATCGCAAGTACTCTTTTCCTCTATTGCTCAACCTGTTAACCGGGAAAGACGAGTTAACTCGTCTTCTGGATTACTGATATTTCGATTATAATTTATTTTTTCAAGGATTCTCCGATGTTTTATACTTCTTCAAATTTGTAGTAGAAATACGTTTTGTATTATTATACTTCCGTCTGCAAGAACTGAAATCGATATGTATATGCAGTAGCGGGCAAAAATTAAAAATGAGAGGACAGTGTAGAAAATTGTTTTATGGTTTGTAAATATTGTCTGTATATTTATTTTTATGGTTATTATGAGAGGACATTATTTATTGATTAGCCCAGAATGCAAATTTTGTTTATCATGCTATTCCTTATAAATTAGTTTAATTTTGTTAACTCTTTCTTAAACTTTTGTCCATTACTTTATATATATTCGATTGTAAGTCCTATTTATGAAGTTTTAAACATTGTGAAAGGAATCTCAGTTAACTCTTTGGGGTTAGGTGGGTTAAAACTAGTTTCACCTTTTCCTCAACTCTTTATGCATGGTGGAATATTTGATCCATCTCGAAAAATTGAAGTTATTCAAAGTTAAACAGTTTAATGTTTTATTTAAAGTTTTTCGTTCAATTGGTAATGCTATGGACCAACGGTAAATGCGTAAATAAGTGAGAACAAAAATGTATACAAGTCAAAACGCGTTAGTAAGTTGTTGACACTGTTGTGATAAAGGTTGGCGAATTGTGTGATGCGACGATTCTGTGCAACTTTGGTTTTTATTTTCTTTAAAACCAAATTAGTCACCAAATAATAGTTTCGCAAATTTTCAGACTTCAGTTAGTTTGTTTATTACCCAGGCTCAGAATTTAAATAGTCACATATGTAAATTTTAATATATCACTGAACTAAACTAAATGTCGTTTGATATAGTCAAATCTTAGTAAATATTTCGAATTTAAAAGTTTTTGAGATTAGTACCATTGGACTACTAACAGTCACCCCTCGAGTGCAAAGGGTTAACTATTAGTCGCCACATGAGAGTTTCACAAATTTTCAAACTTTATCTAGTTTGTTTATTAATCAAACCCGAAGGTTATAAATAGTCATATATATATAAATTTTAGTATACCACTTAATTAAACTAAATGAAGTTTAATATAAGTGAATTTTAGTAAATATTTTGCACTTGAAGATCTTTGAAATTAATATTGTTAGTCGTTAGCAGTCACCTTCCGAGTGCAAAGGGTTAAGAAATGACTCGGTTAATAAGATTAAACGTTATTCTGCTGTTTCTCTTTTCGCGGAATTCGAGGATAAATTATTTCATCGCAACGAACAAACGAACGATTTTCCTTGGATATGCGAATGAGAGCCGAACGGAATACCACGGAATCCCGGCGCCATCGTTCTCTGAAGTGCGTATGAAGGGCCACGTAACGAATCCTTGAAAATCCTTCCTCGTGTCTGCGAGAAGGCTCGTTTCACGGGCGATTTTGTCGCGAATGCCACGCCGCGACAAATAGGGAGGGGAAGAGAGAGAGAGGTTTTTTCTCAGTGGACCACGAATGACGAGGAATAGAAGAAACTGGCGAGTGCCAGGAGAAAAAGGGACAGGTCGCTCGGGGACGATCTCTTTGCCACCACGCCGGCTGAGTGGAACCGTCGGTAGTTCGAATCGAAAGAGAAGCGACGGTGGAACAAAGTTTATTTGTTTATTTATTCCAATACACCGGGGGCCCCGGCTAAAATAGGTTCTTCGTCTTTTACCCTGGTACTTATGAAAAAATAACTCGGGGTCAAAAGTGTCTCTAATAGTGTACTAAGTACTAGTGTATTCAGGGCTGTTTTAATATTATCGCAAGCCTGCGGATAGAACAATATACCGAGATTCGTATCTACATACACACACAGTGACGAAACAAAAATACTAAAAATAAGAGGTTGATTAAATTAAAGATACGTATATTATTTGAATGAATTAGATAATGATATAAATATTTAAACAGTTAAACAGAGAGTTCAGTACAAAGAGTAATAGCATCTTTGTACTGAATAGAATAATATACTGTGAATAGAACAATATACTGAGATTCTTATCTACACACACAGTGACGAAACAAAAATACTAAAAATAAGAGGTTGATTAAATTAATGATACATGTATTATTTGGACGAATTGGATAAATATTTAAATAATTAAACAGAGTTCACTATAAAGAGCAGTAGCATCTTTTGGAACAATGTGCGTTGAATGCTGAGTTTAGTTATGAAATGTTTGTATCTTTATAACTAAAGGAAATGACTATAGAAGAGGGATCGGTAAAAGTTGATTGTGAGGGTCATGGGAAGCTTGTTAATGTTTAATTGTTTCTTAGACAATCGTCATTTGGCTATAAATATTGATATATTTGCTACAACGTGTGCGGTCGATTTTCGTCAGGCACTGCTCATGTACTAGAGGCTTTAGATTCCATTAGTTTTAACATGCACCACCAGAGTAGCAGCACCGGGGGAACTTTACGATTTTCGAAACGGAGTGAATGCATTAAAGAATATTATTTCTGTTAGAACTTACAGGAAAACTCGAATTTTAGTATTTTTGTTAAAATTCTTGAATTTCACACGTACAACAAATTCAAATAAGTTGATTTGTTTAGATAATTTGTCAGTTTTCATAAACTTTTTGAGGACATCTAAAACGAAGTAATTTTCAATTTTTTAATTTAGATTAGGTTTAGTGTTCCACAAAATATTTTTTTCATGATATCAAGAAATGAAGGCACGTTTGGTTTAATAGTTTTCAAGATATCGTGGCGCTTAAATTTTGAACAATGTAGTTTTGAACAGACACAATTATTTCTGACGTATACAACTCTTCCTCTTCCTTCCTTTGTTTATTTAGTTATCTATACTTGTAAATGTATATCTTACATCTTTTTATCTAACACTTGCACCGAATCATATAGAACTCTTTTTATTACTGGTAGAACGTATTCTAACCTAAAAATGTTTAAAACAGGAACGATCGGTGGTTTTTCCACTAAAATCTTCAATTCTCGTCGATTCGACTGTAGCTGGCTTACATTACACGCGACACCGTGTGTTTAAACTCAGAAAACCCAAAAACTCAAGACGTTTTGTGGGAAATGGTCTGTTTCGACGTCTTTCGTGGCGTCACATCCCTGTGCTACGGTTTACGAGTGCACCACACAGCGATCGTCACAACGCGAATCAGTCGACCTCGAGAGCGCGACGGAGATCGAGGATAACGGATTTCTTTCGAGCTGCGTCCATCTCAAGACCTTCGCCCGAGCAACGGGCAGAAAAAAAAAGAGAAACGGACGGAGGAGGTGAAGGAATTGCTGGCGCAACCTTACGTGGCAACGATGTAATGGCCCTCGTAAAAAAGGAGCGTCCTGCGTGCGCAATAAAAATTTACGAGCCAAATAATAATCCGAAAACCCGCAGGCTCGGCAACGTTTCCAAACTTGGAGGGGCTCCCGCGGCGCCTCTTTCTTTTCGCCCGTTTACTAATCAACCGAGGGAACCAACGATTTTCACGTCGACGCATGAATATTTATTTTGCGTAGGAACGCTGACATTCGGCCATGTCGAAATCTCGTCCATCGTCGCGAACAAGAATACGGCGGATAGAAATAGCGCCGCGAATCGCGTATACCAACTGTTCCACGCCAAACTCCACGGGAGTTGCGGTCTTGGTTACCGTTTTTTTCTTTTTTCTTTTTTTTTTTCAAACTCATAGCATTTGTTGATAACCACGAGAAATTGTATCGCGTGCAATTGTAGCGTTTTTTTTTTATCTAGAACGGTTTTCGAGGTATACGATATGGAAGTTTGGAAAAATTGGACGTACACGTCATCACTTCAGGCAGAGGTGGTATTTCGGTATCTGTTCGAAGATAATGCCTTTTTTTTCGAGCTTCCTTGAAAAGTAAAAAGAAATACTTTTTGTATTGTTAACAAGCCAATAATAATTAACGCTGAAATTTCCTATGTAAGTTATTATACACTGTTTTTATTTTTGGATCCATTTGAAAAAAGTGGCGTATAATTTTTTGTGTGCTTTAAATAACGAAGCGATTACTGGGAACTTATGGAAAGAATAGAAAAATTTGTATGATGCACATTGCTCGCTGTTATGCATTTACAGCATGTAGAAGTCATTACTTCCTACGATAAGCATTTCTACTTTTGTCGTTTGACGTAATAACAATAATATATAACAATACATATGACACATACATTTTTAAATTATTTAATCATCAAGATCTGCTATATCAGCAATGTGATCTTTCCGTAATTTGCATTTGTTACGTAGTATAACCATATAAATTCAACGAAACACCCAAAAACATCAATACAGTTGAAAGTTGATTATCCGAATTAATTGAAGGACAAATTCTTTCGGATAATCGGTATTGAAAGAATAAAATTTTTGATTATGTCATAAAGCAAACAAAAATTAAACAATATTCAAACATGAATGTTTTTTACGCGAAAGAATAATAAAAACTAATAAAAGAGATACAGTATAAAAATATTTTAAGATACAAACGTTTAATACATACAAACATACGTACCAAAATCTATATTCGGATAATTGATAATTCGGTTAAGTAATGTTCTGATAATTAGCGTTATAAATATAAAAATATATATTTAACAAAAACAGAAGCCTGATAACTCAGTTTTGATCTTTTTATAGTAATATTTCTTACTGTAATGATGGAAATACCTAATTCTTCCTATATTTTAATATGATATAAAAACCTTCGTATTTCTCTCAAATTTAGTGTTTCTCACTCTAATTCCTAACCTATTTAGAGGTGAGCAGGCAGGATAAAAAATTCATTCGGTAATTCCTAAAAATACATCTCCTGCAATATCTAGAAAGGATAAGTCTCAAACTCGGAGCAACTAAACGGAGCCTACTATACCCTAAGCTAAACTTAATCCAAAATAATGTGAATACATATTAAAGCTTTAAGACTAACCTAATCGTCAAGTTAATTATTTCTTCTAAATCATATGATTACAATTTAGAAAACTCTAAATATGATTGCTTTACATTGTTTGTTTTCGTCAACCACTTAAACTTTATATCCACATGTATAATACACTAATATAACACTTAATTTTTGCGCGTAAATTAAACCTTTCTTTTTCTTGTTCATTCGAGTTCTTTGCAAAATTTCAAGAAAAAGGAATATCTGGAAAAGTTCGTTCTTCGCGATACCTATCCGCGAGGAAAAATGACGATCGCATGTAGAATTCGATCCGTAAGCTTCGCAGGTCCACGGGTTACAACGAGACCCGTTGTAGAGTTTGCTTCGCGTCAAGGGGCGAAACTTCCTGGAATTCGGTGAGAAACTGGAAAGTTTGGAACAGGTGGGCCGCAAGCCGTGCGTCGCGCGCAACCCTCGCGTGAACAATTTTCAGGGGGATTGTTGACAAGCTTCGAAAAGTCGCCCATGAATATCTTGGTCCGGTCCAAGCACAACTTTGATCGGTAGACGCACAAGGTATAGTTGGTGGAAGAAACATAGAGAGGTGGGAGAATCGATTGGGAGCTAAAGTAAACATGTTTTGGATGCCCGGACAACAGAATTGACAGAAACACGAAAAGGAATCGAACCCTCGGTCAGGATCATATAATATACTCATCGTGTCTTTTTAACTATCACAGTCTATCTGCCACTTTTTAATCCTAGAACTCCAGAAGTTTGTTACACATACAAATTGGAGTAGGTTTCCTTGAAACTCATGTGTTTTTACACGTAAAAAAACCTGTACTTTGAAATAAAATTCATAATTGTTTGAATCCATTATATTTAAAAAGAAGTATTTAAATGATACTGTTATATTCATTGTTGTTTAATACCACAAATTCGGCAATACTTTTATTTAATATTTCAAGTGCAAAAAGAATTGAAACAAACATGCATAATAACAATTGTAATTACTGAATATTAAACTTAAAAGTGTATATGATAATAAATAATTACTAGAGAATTTTTTGCACCAAAGAAATAATTGTAATTATAAATTGGTTGATTTTCAGTAGTTTTAAATTTGAATTGATCTTCCATTTTACTTGCACTTCGCTTCAATTTTAATCTTTACTTTTTAAATTTAATTTTGCTTTATTCTGAAGCACTTCAATTACTTTCTTATGAAATTCTGAACATTTATTTTCCCTTCAGACATTTTGGTTTTGTTGAACTCGCAGAATGTCACCTACGTTCTTAACTGTTGTCGAATTAATCAGTATCACACTCGATGGTTTAATTTACGACTCTGCTGCATTTATCCCACTGACTACACTTAGCAATGCTCCCAGTTTGGTAGACGGTTGGGCCACCTTTTGTTTACGTTCCCCCTCCACGTCTCTATTACCGTCGACGCGCCGCCACTTGTCGATTCCTCCTAACCTTTCCCTCGCGAAATATTGTCCCGCGGACAATGATGGCGCATGTAACAGGTGTGTCGATAAGTAAACGGGTATGCAGGCAATCGTTCTCGTTTTTTCTTATCGGTACGGAAGAATGTGCTGTATCGGTTGTGGCGAGAGAAAGAAAACGCGCCGGCAGAGCAGCGCATGAATCGCGGGGCGTGACTAGTAAACTTTTGGCACGGGCCACGGTATAAATGGTTTACCGTCGGCTATGCGAGAAATTACTTGGGCAACGCGAGGCGATACGGGGGCAACGGAGAGACCGTCTGGGAGGGCGACGCGCTCCTCTCCGCTCTCGCTTTTCCTTACTATCGCCATCGCCTCGTTTCTCTCCCTTCTTCTTCTCCGTGCCTCCATCCACTTCCCCCACCAGTCGCGGCGCTCTCACCCTCTCGTCCTAGCGTCGGTGTGGGAGTCGCTTCAAAACTCGGTCAAAGTCTCGTCGCTGTGGCGTCTTGCTTTGGGGATTCGAAGGAAGGGTCGTTTCTCTTTCTCTTGATCTCCTTCCCCCCACCCTCGGTTCAACCGCTCATTACGCTTTTCTTTTGTTCTCTCTTTCCGTTCCTGATTTTCTTATTCCTCTTGTTCTCCCGTTCTTCCACCTCCTCTTCCTGTTCTTCTTTCTTGCCTTCTCCTTTTCTTCCTCGTATATATATATCTGTTCACGTGCCACTTTTCTCTTCGTGTTCGCTCGCTCGAACGCAAATATCCGCCTTGGCAGGGTCGTGAATCGTAAACAGCGTCTGGCTTCTGCTTTTGGATTTTCGTTCTTCGCTCCTCGTCTTTTGGGTCAAACGGACGACCCCGTTTCTTTCCGGAAAACGTGTTATTACCCGAAACCGAGCATTCGAGGTCTGGGAGATGGTGGATTTTCGTTGGCGGAACCACCGGATCGGGGAGACTGCAAATTTTACCGAACACCGACGAAACGTTCCGCGAGAACGCGAGACTTTTTCCAGTTGTTTAACACTAGATGGCTAAAGTATATTTATTTGCAGCAAAGAAATCGATAATATGTAAAATAAGAGAAATTATTTATGCTTTTAACAGAAAATTGTAAATTGTTGAAATTACATGACAATTTATGAAGTTTTAATGAAAAATATACGAATTACTTATTTGAATCACTTTAATAGCTCTTATATGTTAACTTTTTTAGTACTAATCAACCACATGTACACGTAACTATTTTTAAATTTAGATGTTCAAACGTTTCATCTACAGTAAAGCCTCTCGTGTGTGTGAACTAATAGAATAACGAATGTTCAGATAAAATCACTTTCGAATAATAGAAAAATTACTTTTTCTTATATTAAACTTCATTTGTTTACATGAATATGAAGATGGTTAATAATTTGTTTAAATATTTGTGTTCTATATCTTTCTTATAATAAAATTTTTTAATTTTTTAAAACAAAGAACTATTATAAGATGACATTCTGTTCGGATAATAGAACATCTGGGTACAATATTCAGCTAATGGATGTTCGGATAAAGGAAATGCTACTGTATTTGGATCTCATGAATATGTACCTGGATAACTTTTGTCAAGAGTATCTCACGGGTATCTTGGTACACGAGTATCTCAAATACCCGGTTCGAATCAGCTCTGGTAAAGGGAAGATAAAGCAGCCTCCCTTGGCTATCGCATTACATACAACAGACGCCTGATTAAATCGGACTAATCGCGAACGAGTCAATAATTTTTCTGCAACGACCTCTACCGTGCAGTTCCAGAACTACGTGAACATAACCTGTCAGAGTTGTGTGGAGTAACAAAAGAGCATGTTTGGAATTCTATTATTCGAAGACGTGAACGCTATACAATAGACGCTGTCGTAGCGAAAGGATTAAGCTTGCTGTCGCCATCGTTCTCGTCGTATTCAATCGAATACAGACATCGACGGATCTCATTTCGCTCGCACGACGTCAAGAGTTGTCCGAACGAACTTGAAAGAAGGGACAACGAATGACGAGACGAGCGATTTGCACAGTGTAACGAACGACTTGCGACTAACTTTTGCTATAACGGAGTTACAGTAGCGGACAAAAGTTTAAGACTACAGAATAATATAGAACATGGTTTTATGGTTTGCAAAAATTGTCTGTACATTCATTTTTATTCTTATTATGGTAAAATGCTACTCATTGATTAGCACAGAATGCAAATTTTATTTATCATGCTATTCCTTATAAATTAGTTAGTTAAGTTTCATTCACTCTTTGGTCTTAAACTTTTGTCCGCTACTGTAACTATATCATGTATCTCATGTAATTGGGCAAACTATAACTTGGAAATACCTGTAATCGTATTAATCAAGTTTCGATACAGATACGTAAATATTCTCATACGGAACAACAAAATTTTATTTCGTTTAAAAAAAAAAAAAAAAAAAATTTTAAAAACTTTTACACCAGACACATACATTATCAGAAGCAGTTTAATTTTGTTTAATACAATTTTTTTTATTTTGTACCATATTATAGCTATAATTTGACTCCAGTTATGACGGACATATTGTAGGTATTCATGTTTAGCAATAAGAGTGTTAGAATTGTCTTGATAATCGTTCGGAGGCACGAACGTGCGACGGGGTAAAAAGAAATACAAAAGGAAAGAGAAGAAGCAAAAGAAGGGCGAAGAAAGTTTTCGCGATCCGACTTCTTCATATTTCATTGGCCTTACGCGGGCAAGGGGTGAACGTGCGAGAAAGGAAGCGAAACGGGGGGGAGGCCGATAAAACGGGCCGACCAGAGGGAGAAAGTTTAAAGCGTCGAATAGAAATTCGATTTATTGACTTTCGAAGTCACTCTCCCTTTTTTTCGCTGAGGTTCAGGCAGGGGGAATCCGATGGAAGCGTAGAGTGTTGGAAAAAAGCAGCGAAAAGAGCACTACTATCGGTGAAACGGCTGACGGTAGGTCAGGATCGCGAGGAACGAGATGGATACAAATCATAAAATTTGATTGGACCGACCTAGGTCGGGGGAGTGTATCAGCTGTGTGTGTATCCGATATATTGACTCACTTCGCGTATTCTCCGCGTATTTTCCAGTGACCGAGGAGAAGGGGAGGAGAACAAAAGGAAACGAGGTGGGGGAAAACGTTGAGAGTCCGCAAGCAACGCGTCAATTAATTCGCTTATTTTTTTTCACTTCTTATTATTCAACCAAGATACATAGTCGACCAGCGTAGATTACGCGAAAACTTTTAAATTGAATCGTCCAACAACGATGCATTCTGTTTGCTTCGAGATCGAACAATCTCTCGCACATAACGTGCTCTTGCGTCCAATTGAGATAATAAATACGTAAAGATCGTATTAGCGATTAAAACATACGTGTACCTTCAAATGTCTAAGATAGAAAAATCGTGGCAGTTGCGATTCCTATTTCTAATACATACATCCGAGTGACCGCTAGATGTCTCTCTAATCCAATTTTCCGCAAGTACCGATTGTAGTTTAATCCGCATAAGTAGTGGTGCTTATAAATACAATCTTTGTATTTCTGTGCTGGATATTAAACACATTCTATGTCCACCAATTCTTAGCATCAATTCTTACTGGCTTATCTTTAGGTACATAGTGGGACATCGCTACAACATATCGGTTACTACACTAAATAAACTTTCTGTGTGTATCTCGCTCGCATTCAATGCTTCTCACACCACCTTCCATTCCATTCAGTGTCGAGAGAGCTGGAGAAAGAAAACAGTCGGTAATTCGTGGAACGCTACCTCCTCGGATAGTATTCGCGATAAAGTTTAGTGTCTGTGAAACGCGAAAGGGGCATCACTGTACTTGTATACACTCTCCAAATCCTAACCTTCCAATCATTATAAAGCAGAGATCCGCAGAGATAGCTCCATTAGATCAGCCCAATAGGTTATTACCCTAGCTACTTAACTTTACGAATGGTTTTTTTTTAACACATTCTTGTATTCTTCGTAGTATAATGTGTAACGTGCTATAATGGTAGATTAAGTAGTGCAAGATCATTTATTACTAGAATTCACTTAGTTAGTACATATTCAATGAGGATGATGTAATACAACAGTAATATAATGCATTAGTTTGAATCAATGCAAAACAATTGTTTCGTTCTTGAACTTAGTCAAGCTATTTAAGCTTCTAACGAGTGTGCTTTAGTACAGTACTAACTTTTTGGATCTACATTATACATACTACAAGTATCCAGATAGAGTTATAAGTGAACTGATATGAATCGGTGTCGTTGGTGAATGCGTTAGTATACTATCGGACAAAACTTCTGCGTACGTATTGGATTTCACATTCTAGATGTTAAAATGGAATTTTCTATAAGTATCTTATACATTGCAATATATATATAATTTTCTATAATTTCCAACTGTTGCATCCGTATAACTATGTATCTTACGATCATCTGTTCTAGCAGTAATCTAGAGCAGCCATTTTGAATTGGTTTTCAACCATCAATGGCAGATGTGTTGAACGTTCCAAAATGGTACGCGAAATGAACTCAATTATATTAAATTTTTTAATTATGAATAGAAAAATATGTTATAATGAATTATATAGTTCGTTCTAGAACTTCAATTTGGGATGAATTGAGGAGGAAAAAGAGAAAAGGGTAAGTGGGACACTTCCTACTAAAATCTGTTTTCGGGTATACAAGTAGATACTACCTACGAAATCTTATACTGACTTGATGGTATGTGAAGAATAACAGTTGAGAACTACCGCTGATCTAGATCATCGTTTTTCAAATTGTGTTCTGCGATATGTTATCTGTAAGGGCTTCATGAACCAACGCGAACAGTGTTAAAATATGTTACTGCAAAACTAAATAAATCTTAATTTTAATCGAGAAAAGAATTAAATACAATAGAATGTTGGGCCTCCATTATTATTATTTTAACACGTTCAGTGTGACCTCGATAGATCCACTAAGGAGAATTCGTGTTGCCGCAAAGCAATTGATCAGAGATACCAATTGAATCTAAAACCACTTCAAACGATACCTACCTACCAGCACGTGTCCATTAGCACGCGTAGGACAAAACTTCTGCAACAGTTCTTTAGTCCTCGCACTGGAAGCATTAGCTGATACGGATTCTCTTCCTGGAAAACTTTGAGGATAACTAGTGCGCAGACATAAGCGTCCAACGCTATTCGGAAATCCACCTTTAGACAACGACCTCCAGATCGGCGGTATCGCGTGGAACAGTTTCTACGCGGAAATTGGAGCGACTAACCCAGACCTTGGACTGGAAAACTCGGGAACGCCTCTCGCGCGATCGAAAATCGATAGGTCAGTGGTAATCAAAGTTTCGAAATTGGCGTTATCGCGTCGCGGACGCGGACGGAGTTTTCCCGGATGCAATCAGGAGTCTTGAATTAAAACAACTGGGGATGGTCTTTCTATAGCGAAAACACGGTGCGTCGAGGGAGAGAAGAGGTGTCCCCCCCACCGTTGCGAGTCTCGATTTCGGCTTGATATGTCTGAGCGACTCCCGACGAGGACGGCTCACGCTTCATTTGAATTACATGAAAATCGAGCAAGCTCCTCGAGGAGCGCGGTACGAGAGAATCCTCTCCATCGATCGCGGCTATACAGATTCGAGGCAAGATTATCGCGCCTCAACCGCAAGAGTTGTTGCTTCTCGAGCGACTAAAGCCCGACGCACACGGGCGGGTTTCGACACGGTCTGTCGTTTGATCGTACATTTTTTTCTCCCTTTTTACACGAAGAGTGTACAAGAGTGTAACGGGTACTTTGCACTGGCGGCTGTTGCGAAAGGAAAAGAAAGAGAGACGGAAGGAAAAGGAATGGGAAAGCGATGTTTCGCCTGGGGCCTGCTGCTATTGGCTAGGACTCATCAGTAAGGCTACCTAGCAGGTCCATGCTTTGGACACAGGGATAAAAAGGGACAGGTCGGAACTCGTATATACAGAAACCGTGGTCCGGCTCGAGCACTTATTGTAACAATTGTTACTCTTGATTTTCGTCTTAGAATGTCTCAGGGAGTTACTCTTTCAATTTTGGCCCAGGGTCGTCCGAACACCCTGTATAGAAACTGCGACGAGCACTTGCGAGAATGGTCGTCGGTTGATTTCTCCTAGTGGCGAAGGTAGGAAGGTCGCCACAGTGCGAAGGATCACGAATTGGGCTGCTTGCGCGTTATTAAGGGGGCTGATAACGAATTTCAAAGTTTCAACGATTTTTCACGCTTTGAATATAAGCTTTTCTCTGTTCTTTTTCTATGATAGGGCGATAGAGTATTAAAAATTAAACATTTTCTATTTGAAAGGTTTTGCTTCATCAAGTACCATTACAAAGTTATCTTTAAGAAATGAGAGAAAACTCAGAAACTTCAACGCTGGTTTCACTCCTTTAAAATGGCGTTTAGATGAAAAGAAGAGGTTAATTCATACGTATAATATTACAATCTACATACCCATAAAGTTTTATCAAATACTTCTATCAAACTCAGAATTTCCGGGTTAAACGAATGTATTTGTGACATAGTGTACGAATACTTTTTGGAGCCACTGTACATCATATTCAAGTATCATTAAAATCGGTGATTGACACTTCGGTATATATTTCCTTGTTAGATGTTTAGTTTCTATTTCAAATATTTCACTTACAAGAAATCGTAGCTATTTCGATAACGGTCTACCGAAAAATATTCGTTGGTGTGCACCGAGCTTTAGGGGCGGCAGCGAGAAAGAGAAAGAGTTTGAAACCAGAAGACTCGTTCGGGTTCTTTGTTTTGTGGAAAGAAGAAAAGAGAGACTAGGATGAAGGCGAGCCGGAGAGGCGAAACGGCGCGGATTATTCTCGACTCGACGACAATCGCGATAGTAGACCGATGGTTTAACTACTAGGCGCGACTAGACGAGGCCGAGGCGAAAATCGATTCGCTGAATCAGACAGAGCCGCCGACCCGTGCCTCGATTCGCTGCGGAGACCGCGATTCGACGTGTTCGAAGGGAGCAAGTTATTTATATATTTTTTCCTCATCAATTTTCGACGGCCATTGATCCTGATCGATTCATGCCTAGGATCACAATAACTAATTTTTTTGGGGATCAAAAGAGGTATCCACTGAGCGTCTCTCTTAACACTTAGCCAACCAAGTGGAGAGATCTCCCATTTTTTCCTTGACAAAGCACTGCCACTAGTTCTATTTACTATAGTTATTAGTTGGTCCTAAGCTGATGTTGAATTTATTCAAAATTGTATTTTGAAAAATTTATAAACAGTGATAGTTCATACTTAACTAATAACAAAAGCAAATAGAATCAATTGCAGCACTTCTTTGAAGACAAAATGGGAGATCTCCCCATTACTTGGTCGGCTAAGTGTTAACACGTTCGTCGCCCAGCGTGATTCGGCCCAAATCCGATTGCATAGAAAACTGGGGTAAAAAAGTATAAAAACCGCAAAAATTCTTATTCTTTATTTTTATTTTATGTATTTTATATTTATGTATATTGTACTTCAATGCTTATTTCATTGAATTCCTTTAAAAATTCCAATTTTAAATTCTATTTAACTTTAAGAAAAAGAGTATGGGTATGGGTGACGTGACGACGAACGTGTTAACACTTAGCCAACCAAGTGAAGAGATCTCCCATTCTTTCCTTTGTCATTGATTCTATTTACTTCTCTTATTAATTGATCTTGAACTAGTATTATTCACAGTTATCAAATGCATTTTCTGCTCTTCAAAAGTACAATTTTTAATCAATCCAGCACCAGTTCAAGAGTAACTAATGACGAAAGTTTGAAAATAGCGATTTGTTGAGGAAAAAATGGGAGATCTTCCCGTTCGGTTGGTTAAGTGTTAATTTTTAATCCCTTATCTTGCTGATCACATTCGTGGCACACATCACAGTTCGAATACAATAATCATAACATAAGATTTCTTTATTGCAACTTAGACTAGAATTGGTAGAGTTAAAATTGAAAAAAAAAAAAAAATAATTTGCAGCATGAATGAAATTTAATGACAGCTGTGATAATTCACAGGGATAAATATTGTTCACATTGTAAGGAAATAAAAGATCGTTGCACAAAATATTCTTGTCTAAGTATTGTAAAATATATAATTGAAAATCATTTGAAAAACGAGAGATCAACTCTGAAAAGTAACTCTCCTCACTAAAACGATATAGTACCAGAATATGATACTAAGAAATGTGTTAGTCTTTTATTCATGCAAATACAATATCAATACTTCGCTGGTATAAATGAAAATTAGTTTTAGTCAGCATTGCACGATACTCTCTTATCTGTATTTGCAATGAAGGTCAGTTTTAACTTGAACTGTCAGGAGACTGAAGATTATCAGACAGAAATCAGATGTAACATTTTAACGTTTCACATTTGATACAAGGTTAAAGTAGCAAGCGGTTAATACTAATATACAGTCAGCCACAAAAGTCGACACACAAATCAAAAATTATCAAATTCTCGTTATTTATTTTTAAACGCTTCATGAACTTCAGCTTATTCAATAATCACAGTTAAATAAATTCTGAAAATATAATGATTTTTCTTACGTTTGTTTGGGTATTATATTGTAATTGATCGAACATAAAAAAAATAGATAATGTACAAAAGTTTATGTTGCAGAGAAAATCGGCAAGTTGGTAATATCTAAGAAACGTTTAATTTATTCTTTACCCTCAGTTTTTCTTACTAGATATGTATTATTTTATGCAAAAAATATCTATTGAGGTATTCAATAATTTTACGAAAGAGCAACAATAAACTTAAACTCAAGAAAAGCTTTAACACTTTGCACTCGAGAGGTGACTGACAATCACCAAATGATAAGTTCCCAAATTTTAATTCTTAATTAATTGAATGAAGTTTAGTATGAGCGAATCTTATTAAATATTTTGCACTTGAAAATCTTTTAATTTAATCTTATTGGACGACTAAGGGTTACCACCCGAGCTCAAAGGGTGAACCCTACTGTGTTCCTCCAATTTTATTGCAATCATTCGTCCTTTAATTTCATCGAAAAGAAATCCTAACTGTAGAAAAATGGTATTCTAACATAAAATCGAAAGGATAGAACAAGCTATTACTAATAGTTTCTTTATCTTTTTAATTTGAATATAAATTTTCTATCATCTTTACTTGTTATAAAAAAATTATTTATTACATTTACGATAATCTCTTTAGGGGTTTTGGGCTTTGAAGTGCAGTGTAATTTAAAAACCGCGTAATTTTGACACACACACACACACCAATACATAATATAAACATAGCTACATGTTTACCATTGATGGAAAACATTATTCTGTACACATAACTGTTCAATTGTGCCAAATTAAATAGTATTTTTCGGACGCATCGAATTCAGTTTTATTTGTGTGTCAAAAGAGGTTAATTTACTTGTTTTCATTGACTTTTTGGTCTCAAACTTCTATCCGTTACTGTACGATTATTCAACCTCTCAGTCTGACCAACAAACAGACCAACTGAAGTCTGAAAATTTGCAAAAGCATCGTTTGCTGACTAACAGAGAGTCGCCTTTCGAGGGCGAAGGGTTAAAGGGTTCCCCGATGCATGCGCCACGGCTCTAGTATTCTATGAATGGGGGACCACACGTGGTTCGAACACCCGCTCCGAAACTACACACCACCACTCCTGTCGAGGCGGTTTAGGCGATCGAAGGGAAGAAAAGACAAGGGAGAGATCGGTGAAGCGAGAGGGAAAGGAAAGAATCCGACTGTCGAAGGAGCGTGCGGAAAAGGACGCAAGGGGAGGACGTGAAGCTAGAAGAAAAGAAACGGTAGAACTCGGTTGTCTAACCTGTAATTTATAACCGGGAACTCGGATCCGCGACGCGACCTAGGAGACGATACGTCGATTCCGCTCAGGGGAATCCCCCTTTTTTCGTTCTCCCCGAAGGTCGTTCGACCTTCGACCAGAATCGATGCCCGTCCGCCGATTCGCATTTGCTTCCCTCCATTTCTTCATTTTTCTCCCCTTCACTGCGTCCCCCCTTCACCACTTCGATACTACCTCCCGCCTAGGTTGCTGCGCTTATTCCGTGTTCCTCGTTCACACCTTTGAACCATATGGCGTTTTGAGGGCGCAAGGGTCCTCCGAGCTAACCTTTCCAATTCCATCTGATCAGGGGTTTCGAGTAGTTTTTGATCTCAGGTTTGACTATCGAGTAGAGTAACGGGACTTTTGAGAAACGAACGGATATCCGTCGTTTCGATAGCCTGCGACCAGTATACAGTAGCGGATAAAAGTTTAACCCCTTGACACACAATGACGTCTGGGTGACGTCATTCATTTCACGTGCCATTGTGGACTTTGACGACTCTGAGACGTCAAGAGCTGTCTACGTATCCCAAAATGTTTTGAAATGTTTTATGCTTTACAGAACTACTAATTTATTATTTTATAATGCTGCTTAACATATGAACCTGATTAATCCGTTGACATACAATTAAAGCGGAATTTAATACGACCGAGAAATATTATTTAATTTGGCACGATTGAACAGTTACGTGGAAGTTTAGAAACAGGGACGTTTTGTTTTGAAATTTATTCAAATTAAGTATACATTATTCTGTGTTAAACTGCAAAATTAACAAGAGACGTTATTCGTCCTAACATACGTGAATTTTAGCATATGAACTAAAAACTAAATGAAGTTTAATGTAAGCGAATTTTACTAAACATTTTGCACTTGGAAGTCATTGAAAACCTTATCTCTTTGCACTCTAGAAGCGATTCTCAGTTTTCGAATAAAACAATCTTCAAAAATTTCCAACCGCAAAATATCTATATTAAATTGTATCAGAATTTACTTAATTTAGATGAATAACACTGAAATTTATAACTATGATAACTCTTTACATCGAAATATTTATGAAACTAGTATTATTTGGCTACCCAGTATCACTTTTCGTTAAGTGCAAAGGGTTAATAGAAAAAGGTGTGAATGCTTTAACGCGTTGAGTGAAATCTCAATGAAATCTATCGAGAAGAATCCTCAGTTGCGCTAGAAATGGTATTAACCAAAAGTTCAAGACCAAAGGGTCAAAAAAATTAATTAATTGATTAATTCTATACATAATTGTATTCTATACTAATCAATGAATAGTGTTCTACCATAATGACGATAAAAATGAATAGATAGACAATATTTGCATACCATAAAATTATGTTTTACATTATCCCATCGTCTTAACACTTTACCAACCGGGAGTCTATTAATAGGCTTTTACATGTTTAGTTTGTAAATTTCTTACACGAAGCTGACTGTTTCGAGCGATATCGTACATACACTGTAAAGAAGTATTAATACGTTCGTCGCCCAATGTGATTCGGCTGAGTTTCTCACTGGGCCCAAATCCAAATGCATACAAAACTGGGGTAAAGAAATATAAAAACAGCAAAAATTTTAACATCTTATTTTTATTTTATGTATTTTATATTTATATATATATTATACTTCAATGCTTAATCCATTGAATTCCTTTTAAAATTCCAATTTAAAATCCTGTTTAACTTAAAGAAAAAGAGCGTCACCCAAATATGGGTGACGTGGCGATGAACGTGTTAAACTGTTAATTACGCGAAGAAAATCATTGTAATCGATTTATTAGCGATGCACCCGCACCAAAATGAACCGGCCGGGAGTGCGTGTGCAATTGAGTTGAGTCATGAGCGGTTGGTACAGTGTTAACACTATTCCTACCGACACTCAAATTTTTCTGAGAAAATAAACAATGAAGAAAGAAGTGAACATTGAAAAATGTATTATACGTATATTTGAGGAAAAGCCCAAAGTTTAAAGGCGTTTCAATTACGTTGTATCTATGAAATTCTAATCGAAATTTTAAAAACGGTCATTTGACCGGTCGTGGTAGGAATAGTGTTAACCCTTAACGGACGACGACTTCCTCGATCGGGTGAGGTAGCAGGACGAAGCGATTTTTGAGAACGTGTTGAGTGACGTTTCATAGAAAAATGTTTCAACATCTTATTTCTATTATGACAAGTCATTTCACACATTGTATAAGGGATCACCGATAGCTAAGGAACCTTTTCAAGAACCCATAGTACGATCCTATCGTTTGGAGATAACAAAATCTAACATATACACCGAGTGTCGCCTCTCACTCGTCTCTCGTCCATTAACCCTTTGCGGTCGAGAGGCGACCGTCAGTCGCCAAATGATAGTTCCACAAATTTTCAGACCTTACGTAGTTTGTTTATTAGTCAGACCCGGAGGTTAAATAGTCATATATGTAAATTTTAGCGAAAGATTTAACTAAATAAATGAAGTTTAATATAAGCGAATATTAGTAAATGTTTTACACTGGAAATTATTTGAAGTTAATATTATTACACGACTAACGGTCACCTTTCGAGCGGCCAGGGTTGAACCTTTGTCCGTTACTGTACCAACTGAAAATTGAAATCGCTTCAAATGATGTCGCCAGCCGACACGCATTAGCACGCGTTAGATAAAACTTATGGCAGGTTCACGTTGGCTGTTCACGAATTGTTCGCGAGTTACTCGCTATGTTCGCTTTCGCGAACACTGATTGCGAGCAGCGTGCTGCAACGTGTTCAACAGCGAACAGCGAACGGTGTGCACTCAGGAGGCGGTACATCAAAGAGCCTGTTCGCGAACTCGGAGCGTGTCCGGGCAGCGAAATGTCCGTGAATACTAAGCGAACAGGTTCTGTAACTGTTCGCGAGCTGTATTCGATTCGGTTAACGAACATTTTCAGAACAATTCTAGTCGGTGTGGACCCAGCATCGTAAGTTTTTTTAGGCTCCACGTTGAATCCGTTAAGAAGGAATACATTTACAGAACCGTAATCTTTTTTTTTTTTTTGGTAGGTACGTATGCATATTTTACGGTTGCACCATTTTTTTTCTTTTTGGTATAGTAATGACAATAACACGACGATAGATGTTTCTGAACACATTCACGTGCTACAGTCGACTCTTAGATAAGAGTGCAATGCAGAACAATTATCGTAGATCACCTCGATTAGGTTACGAAACTGATGAAACGGCGACATGTGAAATGCTTAACCCTTTGACTGCTATAGGCACATATATAATAATAGTAATAATAACAACTACGTTAAACGGGTTAAAACCTTTTGACATATATATACAATATATATACAAATAATTAAACTTCCTTTGAGTTAAAAAGATGAAGTAAGTGTTTGATAAAGTCTTCATATGAAGTTAAGAAATTTGGATGGATGCAATAATTATTAACATTACTGTTGAGGAATCGTATGTCCCGCTATGGTCCCAAAGATTATGATCGTTCTTCAGTCTTTTTATAAGTGTCCTGGAGGTGGCGGACTTGTCATTGCTTTTAAATTACGATTTCTCCCTTTTTCTGTTTGATCACTGATATATTTTCCTATTTCTTTTTTCCTTTCTGTAAATTTTTCTACATCGATTATAATAAATACATCGTTACGTGTGCTTATTTTTCCTAACAATTACTTATTATACGGTTTGTACCATTTGACATGGCGTAGAGAGAGAGGAATGAGCTTGTTGACGTAGAAGAAGACCATTTCTCGTAGCTATCTCGTGGCTATTCTTTATAAAAAAGCGAACAGATTTCAGTGGATGCAACTGAATTATTTATTGCTTCACGAGAAAATGAATATATGCGTCTGGCAAAAGTTACTATGGGCGAGTATATGCGTCTCTGGCGAAAATTATTCGCGTGGATTATAGACGCGTGTATGCGTTTGTCAATTTTCCTGATTTTTCAGAGCAATTTTCCCAATTAGAGCAACACAATTGCTAATAGAGCGCCGTTGACCGAGAGTATTTAGCAGTCAAAGGGTTAAGAACACAACAGAGAAGTATTCAAGCCTACGATTCGAGCACTTTTCTGAAATACAGTGGACCTTCGATTATCCGATATGATGTGTACCTAGACGACAATCTCGAATGATTGAAAACTTAGATATTACGGAGTCTCGGTTAACACTAGATCTACGAACATTTCTTGTATATCTATTTCCAACACAAACATATAGGTACTAAGGAATAAGATATACATCAAACAGAATTTAAAAATGCAGAACTGAGAGGGAAATAGTATATTTGTATCACTTTATCAATAAAACTTAGCAACATAGTAAATTTTCAAATGTTCAAGCACCACAGTAGATTTACCACGTTTCTATGAAAAATTACAAATTGGGTCATTTTGACCCCCTTGGTAGTTCTAGTGTTAACCCTTTACGTTCGATAGTTTCGCAAATTTTCAGATGTAAATGGTTAAACAGTTATCCAAGTAAATTTCAGTGTATTACTTAACCGCAAACCAAATGAAGTTTAATATAAACGAATCTTAGTAAATAATACCGTGCACTTGAATATCTTTGAAGTTAGTATCATTGAACGATTAAGAGTGTCGCATGCTCGAGTGCAAATGGTTAAAATACGTGTTTCGACGTGGTGTAATCGTGTTTTCAGTGTGTGCTCGGCTCGTGCTCGCTTCATCGGGTGGTATAAATGGTACCCCTTTAACCCCGCGTTTCAAAACGATAACCGAGATCCGTGAAAAAAGCGACGCTGGCGACGAGCCGGGCGTTAATTAAACGATTCGTCGAGTAATGCCTAGAAAAAAAGAAAATCACGGGTAATATTATATTAATTATTTACGAAAGGCGCGCGTTTAATTATTTGGATCGTTATAACCATCTGACCGCTCGGAGGTGAATCCGCTCCGAAACCAGCGCCGTCGTCCCGCCGATGCAATTAAAGTCGAATGTAAACTGATAGGGAACACTGTTACACGAAACTCTGAGGTAATGATTACGCGAGCCGTTGTAATTTATTACCGCGTGTGCTCGTTATTCTCAATTGTAACGTAATTCGGTAATGCGGCCTAATTGCGGTCTTAATAAGACCGCGTGTCCCCCCTCCCTGCCTGTCGTCCCCTCCTGGTGATCCCAAACCGCCTCCTTGTGCATCATCCCGTTTCTTTCGTTTCTTTCGTTTCTTTCGACTCACTCTTTCCCCTTTTTCTTCTTTAGGATTTAAGGGTGTGTTTGTGAACTGGCATATTAACCCTTTGAGCGCTATGAATACATATGGGTTTTTACATAGCCATTCAATTTTGGCTGTGAACACGAATATGGGTTTTCACATAGCCATTCAATTTTGGCTATGAACACGAATATGGGTTTTCACCTAGCCATTCAATCTCGGCTATGAACGTTGCATAATTTTATAAAATAGTGTGCTTTGTCGTAGAAAAGAGGGTGGCCCGACGTCGCACAATTCAGCGCTCAAAGGGTTAAAATACTAGTACTAACAAAAGATAAACTATGCTCAGTACTAGTTAGAAAAACAAAACTTTTCACAGAAATAATTTCGATTACCCGATGAGAACTGCAGGAATGCTTACAAAGGCGGTTAGTTGCTAACTGCCCTCGGACAGCATTCCGTTTCTTTCGCTTCTTTCGACTCACTCTTTCCCCTTTTTCTTCTTTCGGATTTAAGGGTGTGTTTGTGAACTGGCATATTAACCCTTTGAGCGCTATGAATACATATGGGTTTTCACATAGCCATTCAATTTTTGCTATGTACGCGAATATGGGTTCTCACATAACCATTCAATCTCGGCTATGAACGTTGTATACTTTTATAAAATAGCGTGCTTTGTCGTAAACAGTGAGCGGCTCACAGCACACGCTTAACGTGGCACAATCCAGCGTTCAAAGGGTTAAAACACGAGTAGTAACAAAAGATAAACTATGCTCAGTACTAGTTAGAAAAACAAAACTTTTCTTAAAAGTGATTTCGATTACCCGATGAGAACCGCAGAAGTATTTGCAAAGGTGGTTAGTTGCTCGGGTGACCGCTTTTTTTAGCTACCGCCGAAAAGGGACACGACATAAAAATTATAAAATAGGGAAACCTATTATATTTTGAGCTTACTATGCTGTGACAACTAACTCTCTGTGGTACCCAGGTTTATGTCTATTACCGACGATGTTGGGTGCGAATAACTCCACCATAAGGAGTCGCGGACAAGTAAAACAATTTCATTAGCCTCACGGCGTCATTTAACACTAGAACTATCGATAATTAAAGTGTACCTATTTGCACGGAAAAAATAAAATTGAAAATTACATGAAAAAGTATTGAATACGTAGAAAATAAATCTTTATTTATACCTACTGCAGAAAATCATAGTGAATTTTGGAAACTTTTACTACAGTGAATTTATAAGGTACGAGTAATCACAAATTGGTCGTTTTAACCCTTTGCACTCGAGAGACTCGTAGTCGTCTAATAATATTAACTTCAAAGATTATCAAGTATAACATATTTAATAAAATTCACTCATATTGAATTTCATTTCGTTTAGTTTAGCAATATACTACAATTTACTTACACGACTATTTAACCCATTGGATTTTAAAATTTGTAAACTTATCATTTGGTGACTGATAATCACCTTTCGAGTGCAAAGGGTTAACTGCTCTGCTAACAATTACAGTATACTTATTTGCATGGAAAAAATCAAATTGAAAATTATACGAAAAAATATCGAATACATAGAGAACAAATCTTTATTTATACTTTCTGCAGAAAATCATAGTGAATTTTGGAAGCTTTACCACAGTGAATTTATAAGGCTGCTATGAACAATCACCAATTGATCATTTTGACTGCTCTGGTAGTTCTAGTGTTAAATATTGAAGAGGAAGACCAAGCTTAACCCCATGTGTGTTTGTTGTAAAGAGTCTTTCCCTTGGGTCTACGAAATTGAAGTGTGCCATTGGACACACCCAACGGGAGAGACTCGAGGTACGCAGATGACTGTCCCAATTCTTAGGACAGTTATGCGTACCCCTAACGCTTCCCTCTTCGGTCAAGTCTCTTATTTTTCGAAACGCGCTCAGATTCGCGCTTTACCCGTTCACCGAGTTAGTCACCGAAAGAAGCGACGGCCTTCCTCGATCCGCACCGAAAACCGGTTCATCGAGCAGTTTGTATCGCGAACGTTTCTTATTCCGCGCGCTATACAGTCGCAGATAAGGCGATCGTCTAAACAGAGGATAACCCGAGCGTACATATGCGCACCGGTTAAACGTCTCCGTTCTACCTTTTCGCAATTTGTTTCGCGTTCGATAAGCAGCCGTGACTCATCGAACGCTCGCTATCGCGTTCCACGCCGAACGGAACTCGATACGTTTCTCATTAACACCGGAAGACCACGTTTTCCTGCGTATTTCATTCGCTTTTCTTTTTTTTTTTGCTCTTCGTTTTCTACCTCCTTCGGTGTCCCACTAACACGGTGTTTCACAACGTGGTATGCACGCTCCACGGGTGGACAATTTTTATTAATTGGGGGAGGGGGCAATTGGAAAATTCCATTTGTCAATTTCGCGAATGATACATGTAATAAACAATTTTTTATAACATGTGAAGTTAATGGTAAAATTTACAATTCAAATTAATAACGATATTATGTAAATCTCTTTGTTTGATTTGGAACGATTATTTATATTGTGCTTCCTTAGAATTTGGTTGTCTATTATACATACGTACGACAAGGGGACTATTGGAGATTGTGGGTAAAATGGAAGAAGTAACGATAACTTTCTTTATGATGTGGAAAAAAGGTTCTTAAGATTATTATTATTATTTTTGTTGATATGATTGATAGCAGTATTTACAGTACACAGTAATTTCTAATCCAACTCTGCTACACCACTCTATGTTTAATTTTCAATTCTTGATACGACTCCACAACTCGGTTTTCTATTCAACACTGGTTCTTTCCTGCTTCGAGGAAACCCTTATAGGTCTTTTCCTCTTCCCAGTTCTCTAACTTTCTTTTTAAGATTTAACTAAACTTCATTTCTAAAGGAAGGTATATCTTTTTGTGCTAAATCTTTACGCAGCGAAAGGCAAAACTCGAATGAATCGAAGAGGCTAAACGATACAGTTTGCTTAATTCTTATATACAGCTTGTAAACACTTCACCCGTTTTTAGAACCTATTCAGCACATACAGTGGCTCCAAAAAGTATTCGTACACTATGTCACAAATAAATTCGTTTAACCCTGGAATTTTGAGTCTGACAGAAGTATTTGATAAAACTTTGTGGGTATGTAGATCGCAATAGTATACGTAAGAATTAATCTCTTCTTTTCATCTAAATGCTATTTTAAAGGGGTGAAACCAGCGTTGAAGTTTCTGAGTTTTCCCTCATTTTTTAAAAATGACTTTTTAATGATACTTGATGAAGCAAAACCTTTCACATAGGAAACGTTTAATTTTTAATACCCTATCGCTCTACCATAAAAAAAGAACACACAAAAGCTTGTATTCGAAGCGTGAAAAATCGCTGAAACTTTGAAGTTCGTTATCAGCTCCCTTAAAAGAGATTTTGCCGCCAAAAAAATTGCTCCACGCAGAATACACCATGCTCTGTACACACATAAAGTTTCATTGAAATCAGAATTTCAGAAGTAGATGAATTTCCTTATAATACAGTGTACGAATACTTTTTGGAGCCACTGTAGGTCGACCTTGCACATATATTTCTTCTAAGAGATTAATTTTTGTTTATTCGTTAAGACGTATTTTATTTCCAACAGGGACACACAAATCTTTGAACTGGTGGAGTGTGGTTCGAAAAAGATTGAGATCCACTCACCAACACTATAAGTACCAAAACTAGTAAAAAAGACCAATTCATAACTTTTCATGGAAACTTGGTAAATTTATCGTGATACCTACACTTTTGAGAACTTACTATAACTTTTACCGTAATCATTACAGCTTGTTTCCCTAGTATTAAATATTTTTTAAATATAACTTGCAATTTGACTTCGTCATCGCAAATAAGTATATCCTAACTAGTAGTTAAGTAGTTATAGTGCTGATAAACTTCAAATTTGACTCCGCTGACGAGTGTTAGACTTAGAATGCACATTTACATTTTAATTTTTGAGGACTTAGCGATTCACGATCAGTTCAGTTAGGGTTAGGTTCGGGTTAGGTCTCGCGGGCAGCTCGAGAACGGACATACGGAGAGCTGAATTTCTTTCAAGGGCGTTCTTTGTTGCGTTAGAGAAAGTTCGAGAAGCTTGCGTCGGACACAGGTGAGTAGCGAAGGAGAAGGATGAGACGGCGAATACGTCAGGTATGGTGGAGTTGCGGCGAGCTGCGCAATGTTTACGAATGTTTCTCGCTGGCAGACGGTGCTGCCCGTATCGCCTACGTACAGGGTGTCCCACCATCTCTGTCCACTTGGAATACAGTAGCGGACAAAAGTAAAAGACGACAGAACAATGCAGTGATGTACGAATATTTTTCGCAATCATCGTATAATTTCAAGACGCAAACAACAACCTTTTAATTCTCAAAAGCACTTTTATATACAATACTGTTTAAAAGTTTTAGATCACCTTTCAGTTTGTATCTAGATTGAATCTCTCATCAATTTTCTTATTAATTCGAAGTTTTAGTTACAATTTTCTATATTTCGATGGACTTTTCACCAAAAGTTTATGCAGTGATGTACAAATATTTTTCTCAGTCATCGTATAATTTCAAGACACAAACAACAATCTTTTAATTCTCAAAAGCACTTTTATATACAGTACTGTTTAAAAGTTTTAGATCACCTTTCAGTTTATATTTGGATGGAATCTCTCATCAATTTTCTTATTAACTCGAAATTTGTAAGTACTGTTTTAGTTACAATTTTCTATATTTCGATGGACTTTTGACCAAAAGTTTATGCAGTGATGTACAAATATTTTTCTCAGTCATCGTATAATTTCAAGACACAAACAACAATCTTTTAATTCTCAAAAGCACTTTTATATACAGTACTGTTTAAAAGTTTTAGATCACCTTTCAGTTTATATTTGGATTGAATCTCTTATCAATTTTCTTATTAACTCGAAATTTGTAAGTACTGTTTTAATTATAGCTTTCTGTATTTCGATGGACTTTTGACCAAAAGTTTCTCTAAGGTAACATCATATTACAAGTAGCGGACAAAAGTTTGAGGCGATGAGACAATGCAAAACGTAGTCTTATTATATGCAAATATTGTTCATATATTTATTTTTATTGTCATTATGGTAGAACACTATTCATCGATTAGCATAGAATACAAATTTTATTTATCCTGCTATTTCTTATTAATTAATTAATTTGTTTTCTTCGACTCTTTGGTCTTAAACTTTCGTCCGCTACTGTACCTCAGCTTGTTTCATCTGACGAGCGAAAACTTTATAGCAGTGGACATAAATTTAAAACTAGATGTTATAGAACAGAATACCATGGTTTGTAAATATTGCGCTATACATCCATTTTGATCGTTAATAGAGTAGCACACAGCGCTTATTGATTAGTGTAAACCACAAAATTTGTCTGTTGTATTATTCCTTATATATGAATTAGTTTGTTTTCGCAGACCTTTCAGTCTTAAATTTTTGTTCGCTACTGTACGTGCAAGAGTGATACAAAGTAAGTTTCGATTAGTGCGAATAATAAATTTCTCAGGAACCTTTATTATAGACTGTTATAAATTGTATATATATTATAAATTTCCCAGAATAATAGATTTCCCAGAAACCTTGGATCGCATTATTTGAATTTGCACTATTCGAATACATGAAACACGGTGTGAAAATGTATAATAAAAGCATTTACGTATGTCTATTAAATTATTTGTTGTTTTTTAAAATATTTTACCAGTATAGTCTGTATTCTTCCTATTGTTATCATATTCTTTTCGCATTAATCGAATTTTCGTTCGCATTAAACGCGACCTAGTGCCATTTTACAGTTCGCGGTGAATCGAATATCGTGTTTACATGAATTCACATTAATCGAGGCCTACCTGTATTTATTTATTTTATTACTTATTTCAATTCTTTAAACGGGACGAACCCTTTGTGTCGATAATTATATAAAAGTATTAATAAGTTAATTTCGTGGCAGTAGTTCTTTCTACCAGTGACGACATAAGAAAGATTTGAAGGTTAATTTTAATTTCTTAACTCCTTTCACTTTAAGACACAATCCTCATGATTTCTTGGTTTCACAATTCTGAATACGAAGGGTTAAACAATTAAATTTGAATACTGTTTAATGGAATTAAATAAATTTTTATGCTTTACACTTGGAATTTTTAAAATTGTTGCAGTTTCGTGAAAATCGTTTCTAAGGTGCAAAAAGGGTTAAATGGAATGTTACATTTTTTTTATCCTCGAATTTAAAAAAATTCTGAGTTCTAAGTTACTTCAACTTAATTTGCTTAAATTGAAGCAGTTTACGTCCATTTTACTAGTACAAAACTATTATTTTGCTCGACTTGAAATGTTCTTTCAAGTTTCAAGTAAGGTTGTGGTTTTTCAGTTGCTGTTTCGCTTAAAATATATTTTAAACGACGTGAACTTGTACAATGTAGTTGTACAAGTATCACCTTCGACACTATTCTTATCTACTACTTAAAGTCGAGCTTGGCCAATAATGGAAATTATTGGATTATTGTTCAATATTATTTAACGAATAAACAAAAAATCAATTTGGAGATCAAATTAGAATCACGTGGCCTGTTAAATGTTTAATAGTACAGTTTCTAATAAATTCCATGGTGTACTTCATTAGAACATTTCAAAAATTTTTGCCGGTAAAGATATTGTCGGCGAAATACAGCTCAGTTGTTTATCGCTTTTTATTCTATGCTGTAAATTAACTGATCATCATTGTTGATATTCAATTTGATGAGAATTATCTCTTGACCAGTATCGCGTATCGTATAAATACTAGCGCTACTAACCGTTAAAGTATACTAATTTGCGATAAAGAAATCGAACTGAAAATTATTGAACAGAATATTTAAAATCGATGAAACAAATCATTATTTATATTTTTTACAACGAAAGCTTTAAAAACGGGCCATGGTAATGTTTAAAAAAGTTACGTAAAAAATGTGACGAATTACACAATATTACTTTGAGTTATTTTGATCTCTTCGATAGTTCCAGTTTTAATAAAAGTAATCTCATTGGTAAATAGTATCAGAGACACTAGATGTTTGAATCAATGTTATACTATTCTAGAATCTATAATAGTGGACAAAAGTTTAAAACCAAAAGGTTAAAGAAAACAAACAAAATAATTAATAAGAAATAGCACGATAAATAAAATTCGTATTATATGTTAATCGATAAATAGTATTCTACCATAATAACGATAAATATGAGTATATGAACAATATTTGCATACTATAAAACTATGTTTTACGTTATCCTGACGTCTTAAACTACTGTATATACGAAATCTAACACGATTCACCAAATCCATACCATTAACTTCTGGTTAAGACTAATATGATAAGGTTATTTGTAACTAGTAAGAAATACACTGTTTTTCTTGATTTTAGCCTAACCATTGCACACTAATGAGAAGGTTGTAATTAACTAGCCCAAGAACATAAATTTTATTGTTTTACCGGTTACAGAGTGTTTATGATTACCCTTAACGAGCAGCGAGACTTTCAGTTTCTCTTAATCTTTTACACAATCTTTCGAACATCCGGTATGAAGGCTGTTCGCAACTTTAGATATCTTCTGATACACAGAATTCGAGTTCTTAACTGAATTCTTTTATTTTTTATATAATAAGGTTTTCCATAGACGTAAACTAAGAAGGAGACAAGAGTGTTGAGATGACAGAATTTTCGACTAACAGAACAATTATTTTCTTATACTAAACGTTATTTATTTAAATAGATATTAAGAAAATTAACAGTTCGTTTAAATATATTCTACACCTTTTACACTGTTAAATTTCATAATTTTTTAAAATAAAGAACTATTATGAGATAGCACCCTATTCAAACAAGGAAGGGCCTACTATATAAATGAGAAGCTTATTTATTGTTCTTCAATTGAACATTTTATATTAACTATCTTATAATCGGTAAAAGTTAATGTTGAAAGACGTAATTATGACAATGGTGTTTCACGATATTCACTGCCTTTTTACATTTGAAGTGTAGTACATAGCTTAGAACATGTTCCACAACAAAAATAATAAAATGGCCAAAATAAGGTATCTTCCGGACAACAAATCGTTTATCGTATTAAAATTAAGCATACAGAACAGGATATTCTGCTTAACAAAATTAACCTCCAGGTTTTCTCTATCTATAAAGAAATTTATTGCTATAAAGCTATATTTTTAACATTTCTACGTAATATTTACACTCATCATTTGCAACAATGAAGATATTTTAGATGAACGGAGTTGATGGGACACCCTGTACATCGGCTCGTCGGAACGAAAAGGTCGAAAGAGCGAAAATCGTGGAGAGGTCGGAGATGCCCGAAACGCGCCGAACACGCACGACCAACCTACACGCGCGCTCCATGTAGTACTACACGGTACGTTGCTCCAACACCAACAAACTGCACACCTGCGCGCGGATAATTATCGAAAAAAAAAGAACGGGGGGGGGGAAGAAAAAAAGGAACTGTTCACTGGCCCCGGTGCGCGAAGGAAACCGTAGGTAATCGTGCGAGCAGAAACGCTGACGCAGATAAGGGAAAACCTTACGACCGCCTCTGGTGCGGCGGCGGCTATTTACGACCGGTTTCTCGGTCTACTCGGATGGAAGAACCAAAGCGTTCGCGCCGGTCACCGGATCGCAAATCCGAAAATTCTTTGGCCCCGGGAAATTTCCATCCCTTTATCTTATCCCTGCTATCCCGGGATCACGTACTATCAACACCAGTCGAATTAACCGGTACCTTTCGTCCGCGATTTACCGCGCGAACCGTTCGTTCGCTGAAACGCGTCCATAAGCCCCCACTCCCCCCCACTGCTCGTAGAGAGCAGCACCAGTTCGTAAATTCAACAGAGGGGAATTCGCAGCGATTTTTGATCCGCGATTTGCACGAGTCGAGCATGGGCGTCCTATACGATAATGAAATTATGTAATAGCAGCAGCTTCGAACGCGAATTCGCGAAATCTCTTTTCGTTATCCTACGTTTTTAAGCAGATATCGATCGCTAGCTGGGTGATCGCAAAAGCTACAAAACTTTTCGCGTTGTTGCCTTCTCGAGAGAGAACGCTCGCTGGTTCTGTGTTGAGAAGACCAGAGAAACCGCGCGCGATGGTACGCATAACGCAATGCGACGTTCTGTTGTCAACAGAATTGTCGCCGGATCGTCCGAGTTTCTCGTTCGTAACGTTCTCCGACTGCTCGTGGAGAGAGAACCGACAATTTTCGTTCCCCGACTTCTTTCGTCGATACGCGCTGCTGCCGTCGAACGAAAATACCAAAGACACGTATCGCTCGGAGAAATGTTCCGGACAAACTCCGCGAACCGTCTTTTTTTAACGAGCCAACAATATTTCTGGTTTTTCGTTCCTTTTTTATTCCTCGCGCCGTCGATACATATGGTATAGCGCGCATCCCGACCAAGTTGGCCGATTTTGCACGAATCGAGGGAAAAACTCGTAATCCGGCAACACTGGCTTCCGAGCGAGAACAGACCGGTACAGGCTGATAAAAATAAATTTGCGCCCGGAATAATCACGGAGCCTCTCTAGGGATCCGTATGGACGGTCGTGGTGTGTCTTAGGTACCGTGTTTCGGGGCATAGGGAGCCCGATACGTCGGACGCTTGTGACGTTGCCCTTTCGGAGGCATATTTTCTCTTCACAGTGATCTATTTCGCTTTTGTTTCACTGGAGAAGGTCCGGAAGAGAGCTGCGATACGGTGAATCACGCCAAAAACCTCCGAGAAGAGGTGGTACCAAATGGTCTCGTCGCGTCTTTCTACGTGGTGGTGGTTCCGTCACTCGATTTCGGTACCACCAAGTATAAAAATATCTCGAACGGAGAAAGATCTTGCCGGAATCGATTTTTCGAAGCTAGCTTCCCGCGTTGATAGTCTTTTTCGGGCAACAGCCACGTTATTCCCCATCCTATGAAACGAGTCACGAGTTCCCGTCTTTTGAAAAGACGCGTATCACGAACGTTGTAAAACGCGTTGCACAAACGAACATGGAAGAGGAGCGAGGCGGAGAGCGGGAAAGACGCGTGTTACGAAACCATAGCCTGCGAGAGCTGAAGGAGGAGGAGAGCAGAGTCCGTTCGACGAGCTCTCTTCGTGCGGCCGTTTGTGTTCTATCCTCCTCCTCCTCCTCCTCCACCACCACCTCCTTTTCCTCCTCCGCCCTCCATCTCCTGCTCCTCCCCACCTCCTCTTCCACCACCTCCTCCTCCTCCACCTACCCTACCACCGCCCCCGCCCTCGTCCCCGTCGCTCACCCCCTCGGGCCCCCGCGTCTTCTCGACCGTCTCCACCTCCGCTGTTACCTCACCCCTTGCCTCCTTCCCATCCTTCTCGTCCACCTTCGTACTTTTCCTTCTCTCGCACGCTTATTCCCTCCGCCTCTTTCTTGCTCCGCTATTGCCGTTACTCTCCGCGTCTCCTCTACCCTCTCGCGCCCGCCGGTTCGCTGTTTCCACCTCGATGTTTGCTTCGGGCTAAAATAAAAACGCGAGGGAGATAACCGTGCGAGGCGACGAAGAGAAAGGAGAGAGAGGAGGCGGAAGGAGAAACGGAGGCGTCCGAGAAGGCGCGTTACGAGGAGAAGAAAATGCGGCGCGTAAAGGCGAAGGGAAAAAAATGGAGGCTGTGCGCGCGAAGAGGTCGGCGAGTAAAGCGATCGTGCGCGGGAAGGGGGAGAAGCTCGAGGAGAAAGGTAACGCGAACGGGCGAGCCGAAGGAACAGGGAATGGAAGATGCGCAACAATATATATATGGGAGAAAAAAGTAGCGAACGCACGAAGAGCCGGAGAATCGGTCGAGATATGGAGATAAAGTTTCGTATTCCTCGGAATGCGATTTACCCGCGTTAACTCTAAACGCGATGCGTGTCCTATCCTTGTTCTATCTTTTTATCTCTGTGCTGCTTCTTTTACTGGTTTTCAACTTTTTTTTTTCATATCCTCGTGTACCAAGAGCGAAATAATCTAACCGGTTGGCGAACACGACTTCTTTTCTCAAAACAGACGCCATCTTTTTGTCTACTGTACGTTTACGTGTCGTGAATACCGTCTACAGTCCGGTAACACGCCGTGCAGACGAAACACGCGATTTCCAAAATCGCAGTTAGTAACGTACGCGGGGATCTATAAGTGAAACAGAGACGCAGCAGTCATCTACTATGAATTCCCGAACACGACTAACCAAGTACCTCATAAAGCGCGGGATAAACACGTAAACACCGCGAACCAAGATAATTAGAATGGTAATTCGTCGAAGAATAATCGTCGTGATTGCAGGCATCTTAACGCAGCGTTCGATTAGCAACGATAGGATATCGCAATACGTTCCTCTATAGCGCAACGAATGAATGAACGAGCGAGCTTCATCGGTGGTAACCGAGCGACGGTAAACGCATGGCCGTCTAAATTGTTGCGAAGTTCTGAAGTATTCCGTGGAGCGCTTAATAGGTCTTTCTACTTTAGCGCTTAAAAAAATAGATCGAGCTTGGAAACCTCTTCTTTTATTTTTAAAAAGACAGCGACAAGATTTTTTTGGAAATTTTCTACATTACTTTTATCTATATTTTAAGAATGCTTCACAGTATTTATAACAAGAAAATTGATTTGAACTAAAAATCGTCAAGTAAAGTGAAACAGTACTTTATTGGGATATATATCTTTAAGAAAAAGGAATGAAAATTGATAAAATGGCGCTGCTTTAAGAAAAAAAAGAAGAATTTAGTTCTGTGTAAATTAGAACTCCAAATTAGGCTCCAATTATAAAACAAATATTTATCTTTCAATTTGTTAATTATGATTAGGTTCAATAACCTAAAACAAAAGAGAAAACTTTAAACAAGTTTTTTTTATGTAAGTATGTTTTGTCAATCATGTTGCGCTCTGTACAGACGCTGTCATATATCAATATTCTACTATAACAATTCTGAAATACTGCTAACAGATAGTTATAAGTATGTGTGAAGTTTGAGGTTAATTCAGAACAAAAGACCAAAAATTTATCTATTAATCGGAGCTCCTAAGATAGAAAGACGTTTTAAGCTCGATACATAGGAATGAGTTTTAACTCAACTTACAATTAGCATACATTGTCTTTCTCTCCCCTCGCGTCTACAAAATAGTGCAGTGAACTTGTCTATATTACAGTTCGATATGTTTTGGAAAGCCATATGGAAACGCGTGCTAAAACGTCTCGTGTGCGTCAAGCATAAAACATGAAATCGTCGCGTGCACACGCGCCTATTTATTCTCAAGGATACTTATTCTCGAACTTGTGATTTTTATCCTTGACAGTGGACGGGAAACGATCAGATTTATTCAGATTATTTAAATCCGATACCGATTTACGATGAAACGCAGTGGAGCAAGCGGACCCGCAACGATTCGTCGCAGGCATGCGGCAAATGAAAATTGACAGTCGGATGTAGTAGGTCTAGTAATTGCTTTGATACAATTAGATAATTTTACTACTAATTCACCGAACGAATCAGTATACCTCGAACACAAATAATTAATTGTTTATTTTTTCTATTAACGGTGTGTACTTATATATAATATATTTGATCAAAATAAGATAAGTTATTGCAATTTTTAAGGTTATAAGAATCAAAAGTTTCGTATATAATTTTGTGATGTCTTAACTGTGTTTAACATGTAGATATTTTAAAAACAGAAAAATATTCATCTTTAAACTCAAAAAGTTATTAGTACTTATAGTGAAAGTCAAAAGTGAACATTTACTTTTATCATTCATATGAATAATTTCGAGGTTATGTAACATATGTACAAGATATATTAAATAAATCATGTTGTTTCAAACTGTATATGTATACTCACTTTTGATTCTCACCGTACACTCATATTAGCTTGTTAATACATTATTTTTAACCGATTGATCTTTCCAATATTAAAGTGAGATACGCGGTCACATTGATACTTTGCAGCATGATCGTATGTACCAACAGGTTGAGCATTAATGGTTAACCCGATATATATCGAATATTACCCTACTATTTTCGACAAGATTAATGCACATCTTTGACAGGAACGTCCGACATAATAGAAGAGCGGGTGAGAACGGGGTTAGATTTTTTCGCGGGAAACCTTAAACGATGTTAAATTGTCGTAGCAAAGAACACGGCTTTATGGAAGCTGATTCGCGGTTACCTTCGTCTCGTAGACCATTCATGTATTCCGAACTTATGGAATACATGAATAAGTTGGACGGAGGCCGGGGCGACTGGCAAGCGAATCGAAGCAAGCCAGCAGCCAGCGAAGGACAGAGAGGAAGAAACAAAACTGAGAGGAGACAGTTCGATCCTTATCGATAAGGTCGATTTTTATCGACGGAACACGATTTATCCGCGACACGTGACCGTGTTTTCGTATTCGTATTAGCGTCCCCGTCCTCTTTCCCCGTTTCCCGCGTTCTTCCCGCGCCAAAGCACGTTTCTCGACCACGTGGCTCCGTTTACCTTCGCATCCTCTAATTCTTCTTGTGCCGCGTCCGCGTTTACCCGTACGCCCCGCCGACCACGAATTTATTCGTCGCCCCTCCGCCTTCTTGGCCATTAGGTCGCGACGTCGGTAATTCAGTCGCGTCGCTCTCAGCGGTCGACGCGTTTCGTGGGACGACGCTAGGGTGATCAACGATTGGTTACAGCAAAGAAAGCTGTGCGTCGCGTCGTTCGAAGAAATGCGCATAGTCGTGTCGCGGGGAAAGTTGGTCAGAAATTCGCTGGGAAACGGCTAAGCGCGCGTGCAAGAGAGAGGGAGAGAGAGAGAGATGTTCCGGATATCGGTCGAAGCACAGAATGCAGCCTTGACCTATTGACGTCCTCGCGTCTGGTCCAAACTTCTCGCGGTTTCATTTCGGTGTTCCGGAAGCTGCGTTAAACGCGTTTATCGACGCCGCCGCTTGCAGCTCGGTCGGTTTTAGAAAAGAAAAAACGCAGAGCAACGGTAAGAAAAACGCTCGACCAGTTGTGACTCAATATGCTCTTATAAGGAACTAGCTCCCGGGGCGTAACACTGACTTTGAGTCTTTATAGAATGATAGTTTGTTTTGTTGAAACTAATGGTACACTTAATCTGTAGGGGTGTAACGTTAATAGTTTTGGAGTAAATAAACTTTCCGTTGAAGTTCTGGTATAATCTATCTTTTGTGGTGAGGTTAATGTTACTAATAAAGAGTTTGAGCAATAACAATGATTTTTCTTTCTAGTTGCAGATTGAGATTTTGTTAAAATTATTCTTCAAACGTATTACCCTTTTTTTAAAATAGCTAATACTTTGAGATAGTATATTTAATTAATATTTTTACTACAAGATCTGAATTTGAATGGCACTTATAAAAATATCCGATGTATCATTTGTAAGCGTTAAACCTCGCTCACCCTTATACAAGTGTAAATAAATTTCAATTTTTCATACGTTACCACAAGTACCATCCAACTACTACGTATACGCTTTCCAATAAAAGTATCAATTAAATACACTGCTTCAAACGCAAGGATGAAAAAATTGGTCATTAAGACTATATTGCATATTATGTATTAAGCAAAATGATGAAAAGTGAAAAAGAAAATATGTTTGAAAAGGGACTTAAAAATTTTGTATTTAATAAGAAGAATTGTATTAACTGCTTAGTAACGTTTCTAATAATTCTAGCCATACTACAAAACGTAAATGAAACATTAAATATTCTCATAAACTATTGAACGTCTGTATCCCCAGCCGAATGCCATTAGCTTTACTGTTTCAATATCTGCCATTGTGGAAGACTCATCAAAAAGTCAGCATTACACCTCCAGACATCTTCTTGTTAGCCTTGTTTCTTTCGATCAAAGAAGATGCTGTTTGACTCTTTCTACCTTCTCAGCGTTTATCATCACGGTTCATGGTGCAAACGTCAACGTCGAGATACGTCAAACAAATTATACGGTTTAAGGAACGGGGGCATGACCAGACCTTGCGCAACGAATACAGATACCACCCTGTCCCTTCGGGGCGCGTGACGAAATTCGTAAAGTAGCCGACGCTGGAAACCAAAGGTAGTGATACCATGAATACGAGACAGGGAGGGGGAAACAATGTGATAACAATGCATCCATAATAAAAGTTGTGAACGAGAAGATTCGCATCCGTCGCGACGCAAACTTCGTCTTTAGAAAAAAAGATATTAACGTTTTAATTATTTACATTCAACTTTGGTGTGTTCTAATCGTGAAGGTACAATTAAATCATGCTCGTACTTTCCGTCATTGCTTACCAACAGTAAAGAATCGCAAACGGGAAATTTTTTAGGACATTGCTAATAAAGGGGACGCAAAATTCTGTTTAATTTATACAAATTTTTCAAAATATTCATTATTAAAGTTTCAACACCGTCTTGAAGTGAATAGCAATCATCACTATAGCATAGGAAACTGAACATGATTGAAACATCAACTGTAATGAAATATTCATCCAAATAGAGTGGCGAAATCTACTAGTGTCCAAAATCTGAACTAAATTGATGACCCGAATGTCATCCGTTCTCCTTGTAAGTTCCATCCAAGAACGAAATGCCTGTCCGCCGTCGGAACTCGACTTCAGTTCTCAGCGAGACACTCGTTGCGAAAGTTCACTCGCTCGCAACACGGTATATTAAAAGATATCCATGTACAACGAAATAGAGGAAGAGGTACCGCAAAGAGTGGTTGATGTTAAGGAAACTTACAGTTTGTAGTGATGCTGCATGTGATGAGCTACATGCAAATCGGTGGGATGTTGTTGGAGATGCTGTTGCTGCTGTTGCTGCTGATGCATGGCCTGGTGATGGTGAGTCTGCGGAGGATCCAGGCTAGAGGCACCCAGCAAGGTGGCGCTCTCTCTAAACAGCGTTGCCACCTGCATCCTCGCTGATTATTCCTCGAATTTCCAGGCAAATTATCCGCCTCTATACGAGACTACACGATTCTACACTATCGACTGCTCCAACAGTTTCGCCAGTCTTTTAATCGAATTCTTCACGTTCCTCGCGGTTGACAGTGCTCCAAAAACAACGGTGGCCCCCCAGATTTCGAAACGGTCTCAGGACGACGTAAACAACCGGTAAATGCACCACTGATAGTCAGAGAGGCGAGCAGGCGACAGGTCGGCTCCCTGCCCGACGGCTCCGCGAAGGGAACGCGAGCCGTCGGCTGGCGGCTGGCGCGAACCCGCGGGGCTAAATTGTTCGCACCAACACTCACTGACACTGTAACCTCCGTAAAACGTGTAAACTAACACCGTCGCGACGACGGGACCGACGGCGGGTTCGGTCGGTCGTCGACGACGGCTGCGGGCTGGGAGGCAGCGGTACGAACGGCGACGGCGACGCCGGAAGTGGCGACGGCTGCCGCGAATCGAATGTATCCGATCGGAATTCAATCGAGCCCTCTCGTGCTGCTCGTCCTCCGGTTACCGCTCGCGAACCTCTTTACCACCATCGTCATCGTCCTCCAGGATATCCGACGACCGGTCTCGGGAGTACCTCCGTCCACCTTTGGAACTGTTGCCGACCCGACGTATTCAGAGGCGCACAATCGCGAGGAGAAGGAGGCGGGACCGGGTGGCAGTAGGAATCTAGCGGCCGGACCCACGGCGTCCGGTTCCTCTTGATACTTTTCGGCTGGAAACCGCGACACCAACGTCGCCTTTTTGGAGAGTCCGCGTTCTCTCACGGTTTTCACCCGCGCGCGGCTACACGTGACCACCAACGCGGTAATCGCTTACCGAGACGAATATCCTTCTCGGCTGGGAACTTTCTTTTCCAAGTTTCTCCTCTTCCGTGTCGACTATTCGTGACGCTGCTGTTGTTGGCCTCCTCAAGACGCTTGGACGGGAGGAAAGACTACTCTTAAGTTGATTCTCGGGACGGAGCCGTTCCGTCCTCGAGCATCTCTTTTTCTCGTCTCCCTTTTTCTCGCTCGCGCTCGTCGTCGTTTGCTCGCGGCAAAGCGGCGGTTTCCTACAAGAGAATCGCGTTCGCCTGCACCCACGCCCCGCACGATAAAGACGGCACGATGTTTCCTCTTTTTTCCGTACCTTCCACCTCTCACTCTTTCTCTTTCTCTCTTCCTCCCACTCTCACACTCTCTATCTCTCTCTCCTGTGCTCCCTCTAACTCTCTCGCTTTCCTTCTTTCTTTGTTTCCCTGGACAAGCGTCAGTGGTTTCAGTCGTCTCGGCTAGCCGGATGACACGTCGCGTTATTCCGCTTACGATAACGCAACGACGGTGCCGCTCCTAAAACTCGGTACGACTTGACGATAAAACTCGATGGCAAACGCGCCTTCTCTTTGTCCTTTTTCTTTGTTCGCCAAGCGTCCTTCTTTGGTGTCCGACTCTATGCGTTGTTTATTCTATCTCTCACTTTTTCTCTCTTGCTCTATCCTGCTGTATATGTCCTACTCCGTTTCGATGAAAACTCTGCCGTCGCGTAAACACTCGTCCACGCACACCGCAGAACCTGAAACCGCGGCAGCAAGAGTCGGCACCGTACTGGTTGGTCGTGTCGCTGGTTCGGTCGCTCGAGCCGCGAGGTTCGTGCATTTCCGACCTCCATCGACTACGTTCGGTCTCGCTCGGTTTCGGAGCCTCCCGCCGGTCGCGGCGATGTCGACAGCAGCAGCAGCAGCAGCAGCGGCGGCGGCGGCGGCGGCACCAGCACCAGCAACACCGGTGCCATCGACAATGATCACGACGACGAGGACGACGACGAGGACGACGAATATGACACAGTGCAAACAACGACCTGGCTGGATCCCTTTCTTTTTCTGTTTCTTCTTCTACTCTTTTGTCTCTTTTCATTTGTTCATAAAAATTGTTACTTTTGTTTTATCGTTTTTTGCCACTCCCCCTATACAATGTGCTGTTTCTCTCTAACAAGTAAAATATACGTATTTGGCGTTTACCAAAATTAATCAGTGCTCAACGATCGACAATAATTCAGAAGATTCGTCTCGGTTTAAGCAAATCGATCCTTGACTCTAGGATGATTGTTTTTAAACTAAGTTTCCGTGATTTCGTCATATATGCGCGATCGTATTCCCAAGAATATCCGCCGTTCATCATGTCTGCGAACATTCTCGCGTTGACTTTATGTAAATTATCCAACAACATTATCGGCAACGTGCTGCAACCGAATCTTCCGAATCTGAACCGAAACCTTACATGCGGTGTTGTTTCCTCGAAAATGGATGCGATTCAACCCGGATGGGCGATGCGGCCATTTAAAATTCCCGCGAAACATCGAACGAGCCTATTAATTGATTTCACGCTCTCGCCGCCGCGGTATCGACAAAATGGACCGCGAATCCGTCAACTTCGAGAGCGTATCTCTTAATGAGCAGTCGTGTAACGGCAGTGCAATGATGAGATTTCATAGAGAGTCACAACCTCGAATCCTCGAGAATTCCGCGGGAAAATCGATCAGCGTTATCGATCGGCGGGACGCGCGGCTCGGCCGGTCGTTGGTTGGCCGATTTCCTGCCAGTCTAGCTGACTCGCTGGCCGAATGCCTGGCCGTGGCGGCGAACCGTGCGCGCGGCTTGCTTGCGCTTGCAGCGTTTCACCGTGGGCACATGCACGAGACATGGATCGGTGGGCGCGTGTCCGTGTAACGCGTACAATCCATTCGACCGAGTCCACCGCGAGGGTGTATATCGAAGTGGGAACGCAAGCTTGAACGCGAGCGCGCAAGTCTATGGGTGATGAGGGTGTGCGCGCGCGCGCGCTCCTCTCGCGCTCGTTCGCGCTCGCGCGTATTCTCGCTGAAAGCCCGGCTGAGAGACAAAGACCGACTGTTGAAGAAACCGAGACAGCATCAGGGTATATAAGGGCACGTACGGGTACACGTATGCAGAAAGGACCGGCGTGGTGGTGCATGCGGTGACCCTGCCGCGATGTAGGTGGATGGAACATACCAGGGCTGTACCGAGAAACCGTACCAAGGCGATTCTCGTTCCCCCCTTTCAAAATCTGCCGACGAGTTTCCTCTTTTGTGTGGTAGCGGCTCGAGTCGATCGTCTTGAACTATTTTCGATTCAATCAACGTTGGGTACCACGGTCGACGTTGCTCTCTGAAGTGTCAGAATCGAAATAGAAGAGCCAAGTGTATTCATCCAAAATCCTACGTAGAAAAATTATAAACTTTTCGGAAGAAATAAACGAACACTATTTTTTCTCCTTTCACAGGTAGAAGAGAATTAGTTAAGCCGTATCACTTAGGATATTTTGTGTTCGAGTTTGATGTTTAACATATCTACTGTTGTATATCTAATCTTTTCAAAACATGTACTTTAAACTTTAAAAGTTGGAACTTTAACGATCAAAATAATAAGAAATATAATTCAGATAAGATGTCATTTACTTGTACATGTTGTATTAACTGTAAATAAAAAAAAGCATTTGACATATAATAATGAATAAAAGACATATTTATTATATATTTATAATAATATTAATGTATTTTATTAATTTTTTACAATATGAAGTAGTTTCTTAAAAAGATTTTTATTTATATGTATATAATTCTTTATACGTAATCCTAAGAGAGAAACATACTGTTCAAAATACATAAATTCAAACCTTATAATTTTCTTGAACGAGAAACAATTTATAAATTTACTAATTTATACTTTTCGTTTTTAATTTATTTCATACATGAATCCCACCAATATCTAATAATAAGAAACAAATCGATAAGGTGCGATTTAGATGACCAATGCGCGATTTACGGAACTCTCTCGGTGCGATAGGTGGCGGTAGTTGAATCATGCGTCGATATTCAACGGACGGCGCGCGATCTTTTCCGTCGATCGTCGCGGTAATGTCAAAGTCAAACTCCTTAACACGCTCCTGTTTTGAATAGCCAGTGTGTGTGCGCGCGCGCGCGCCGGCCAGCCACACGTATATATCACCAGGTCGCAGCGTGAGCGCGGGTGAGCGAGCGAGCCGGAGCAAGCGGGGTCGAGGGTGGATTTCACGCAAAGACGGTCGAGTAAGCAAGAGGGAAGCTGGTGCGCGCCGTTCGGCCAAGCGAGAGGAGAGCACAGCTCGCAACCCAAGAGGGAAACGCTCGGACGGAGACCGATTCTCGAAGCAGGAGAGAGAAAGCGAGAAAAAGGGTGGGAGAGAGAAAGCAGAGCACGAACAGAGAAACGCGCAGGAGGAGGAGCTCGAGAGGGAAGGAGAACGCGCACCTGGTGCGACCGGGTCTTACACCGCGAAGAGAAAGAGACAGGACGAGTGGCAGGGCGGGGGAGGGTAGGAAAAGACGATACCGTCGTCGTGAAGCTCACGCAAACACGCTCCTGGCAGGCTCGCACATCGCTGCCTGCCAGACTCCCACCATGCGAACTTTCGGAAAAATCAATAGAATACAAGAAAAGCCCACGCTGCGCTAGGCAGCGAGTGGAGCTCTCTCTTCTTCGTTCTTCGCCCTCTCTATGTGCTTTTCATCCTTCCTTTCTTCCTCCTCCTCCTTGTCTCTCCGCAACTCTATTCGCGCGCGTTTACCTGTCCGGTTATGTCCGCCACGCAAACACAGAACGAAACACGACGCGCCACCGGGATACTCTACTCACCGAGAAAATCGCGAGCAAATAGAGGAAAGGGAGCACGCACGTGATCGTCGCTGACGGCGAATCAGCCAAGTTTCCCATACCCACCCTTTTGTTCAAATCTTCTACCTTTGTGATCGACTTCGATCTCGGTCGCACATCTTCTCATTGTTGAAAATGAAGTAAAAGACCGAGGGACGTTTTCGTAGGTTTTTCTTTGGTCTGTAGCAGCAGGTACCAGTGGAGTGTCCTCCATTGAGGATCAAACGCAATTAACCCTTTGTGGCAGGACTGTATGGCGCATGAGAGTCAGCCTGGACAGGAGGTTTTGAAACGCATGGCGAAGAAATAATGTATACATTATTATTAATATATTGAAGAAAATCCTGGAATGAGTGATTTAAAACATATAGTAGATAGACATAACATTTAAAATCTAAGATATAGTTACATTTATAAGGTTAAAAATACCCACAAATTATAGTAGTGATCCTTTATACTTTGAGCTTTAAAACTTCCGTACTGGCTGATGACGCCTATACGTATTAATTTTATTTTACACGAACAAACTGTTGCTTAGTTAGTGAAGAAAACAGTTCACACAAGTATGAGTTCAAAATATTGAAGCAACTACATATTATATACTAACAGATGTCTGGAACGTTAGAAGTTCTTTGCCAGCCACTTGCCGACACCTGCACGCAAGAAATTCATACATGCTTCACTGTGCATAAGCATTCAAATAGTGTGGAAACGGGTAGTTATCTAGAAAAAGAAATGTCTGTATAATCTCTAGAAACAGGAGAAATGTCAAGCGTGGTATACGACAGATTATATTAAAAAGACACGTCATAAGAATAGAAGATTCGATGATTACGCGGTGCAGAGATCTCGGTCCGCGTATTTTTGATCCAAGCAGAATCATAGCTTACCTCGCACGAATCGAAACTAAGACAGCTTCAAGATTTTGCACCCACCTTTTCTCTTCCTCTTTCTCTTCCCCCCCTTCCTTCTCTGTACTCTTCGCCCCTTGACATTCTCCCACCACCAACTAGACATCCTCGAGAAGTTTCAATTTATACCAAAAGTTGTCGTAACACCAAATCCACAAATGCTAGGTCCAGTCATATCAGCTGAGTACACGTAAACATCATTATGTTCACGTATCTACCCAACCGACATTTCGCATTTAACATTTTTCTGTTTCAACGTTACACCGCGACGTGGCACCATTTCCGTCTTCGAGAACAAACGTTTTTGAAAAAAACCATCGAACCGTAGCCGCTGGCGCGTCGATCGATGTTCCATGTTGAAATTTACCCGAGAACGAGAAAGCTTCTCGCGTGAGATCGTAATACGAAGCGAGAGTCACGCGAGATCGCGAAACCCACGCGGTTAAAAACGCTACGCAGGATCGCGTGCGAGAGATTCCGAAGCTTCGAGTATCTTTGGAAACGCTTAACGATACGTTCAGATGTCACGACACGGTGAACGATCGGTTAACAACCCGACCGATTTCCCTAACGATTCCCCCTCGACTGCTTCACTCGGTTTTTCTTCTGTTCACATCGTCGAATAAACAAACCTGCCATCATGATGCAAAATTTTCTCTACGATTCGAATTCTAACTGTTTTCCTTACGTTTGATTTCCAAAATGCGTTGCACGCATCTATTTGAAAGTAAGAATGACAAATTAAGAAGAAAGGATCGGCTAGGAATGAACGGACAGAATATTCGTGTTAGTGAAATGATTGGGGAGTGGGGGGAGGGTGGTCAATATATTTGCTGCCACTATAGTTCGGGGATCTATTATTATGGCTGATACACTATTTCGATAAATGGTAATAAATATTTACTTATCATGTATATTTAAAACTATGGTATAAAAATTAACGTGTTCTATCCCAGTTAAAAAAAAAAACACTATATTTTGGCATAAAAAGAAGATATAAATCGGAGGAGCTTGAAAAAGCAATGTGCTTTCGTTAGTTTTTAATTAAAAAAAACTGCAGAATGCAAGGGCCGATTCCAATGATTCTTTAACAGGTTACAGAGGATAAGATTTCGAATAACTTTTTCCTCTACATATAACCGTTGTTTTGTCTTAGTTTTCAAGATATTTGTCAAAAACTTATTTAAACCGATTAAATTTAATCAGTCTGTTTACCTGTTATTTGTGTAATCCGACAGTTGCGGCTTAAAAATAGTAAACGATCAGCGATAAAATGCTCTGGCATCGACTGACTCTGCACACGTATACGTTTTCCCAGCGTAGTGGTAGCAATAGTTTTTGACAAATATCTTGAAAACTATGCCAAAACGACGGTTATACGTAGAGGATAAAGTTGTTCTAAATCTTATCCACTCTATCATACACTAAAAAATCATCGGAATCGACCAGTGCATTTTGCGGTTTTTTTAAATGTTATGTTTATTGTTAAAAAATAACAAAAACACATTACTTTTTCAAGCTCCCCCAATCTATATTTCTTTTTAGTATTAAAATACAGCCTTTTGTGAAAAAGAACAGAAAAAAATAGACACATTTAGGCATTGCACATTTACCAAAGCTATTAATACTTATTACTATCAATTATTTATTATTAATATTATTAATTAATAACGTTAATTGATAACGCTTTTTTTTATATCTTACACACTTTTCAGTCATGATATAAATCTAAATCACTGATACATACACTTCATACTGTGCAACTGTATTATGCATACTACAAAATGGTTATAATTACTGGAAAAAGTTAACTGAATTCTATCATCTATAAAAAACAGTTTAAAAGGTATATACATGGAGGAATAAGTAGGCTGGGTTGAGGTAGGTTCGACTCTCTTTCAGGGGCGTATAATATCGGTTCGTATTAGGTGCTAATTGTTTTAAATCTTAAGTTACGAACATCATCGGAACCGATTCTGACTTGACATTCCACGTCCCTAAACGAGGGTCGGACGATGCTTCCTTATCTCCCCTTACATCTTCAACCTGTTGTTCTGGCGATTGAATTATGTACACTTTGACTTCTGATTGAGTATACGCATACATTGGACAAAATTTTCTCAGCAAAAACAGCGTAGTAACGTAATTGAATCTGTATGGTCCAATGATATTCTTAAATTTAACACAACTTTTTTTTTATTTTAAAGCTCACTCAGATTCGAACTATTTAACTCTATCTACTACACTGTCCTCATGATTCAGAAATATGTGTCTCGCTATACAGTACAACCTCCTTTATTTAAACACCCTTTATCTGAATATTACACCCAGAGATACTCAGGAATGTCATTTAATAATAATTCTTTATTTTTAAAAATTATGAAATTTAACAGTGAACAACGTATAGGATACACAAATATTTGAACGAACTATTAACCTTCATAACACTTAACCTATCGAATGGGAAGGTCTCCCATATTTTCCTCAACACAGCGCTACCATTCATTTTATTTGCTTTTATTATTTAGTCTTAAAATAGTATTGCTTAGAATTCATCAAACGCATTTTCTGTTTTTCCAAAGAACAATTTTTAATAAATTCAACAGTAGCTCAAAACCAACCAATAACAAAAGTAAACAGAATCAACGGTAGCGCTTTATCGAGGAAAAATGGGAGATCTCCTCATTCGTTCGGCCAAGTGTTAATGTCCACTTACAACAAATGAAGTTCAGTACAAGAAAAAGTGATTGTTCTGTTATATGAAGATTCTTTTGTCTGACCACTTTCGTCTCCCTACTAGGTTCATACACAGGAGGTTCCCCTACAGTGTATTTCACTATATATGTTACCAACCTAATGTGGAAGGGTTAAGTAGCAGAATCCAGTGAACAATTAAATATTACTCAACACTCGATCCAGACACCGACCCCGTGGACACTACAGCAACGTGCAACGAGGCTCAACGTGCGAGTCTTGGACAAGCAACGGTTGCGTTAAAGGATCGAGAACGCGATCTCGACGAGCCGGCTGGTGCAAGTGGACAGGACACGGCCTGGGGGACAATAAAATAAGTGAATCAGCAGGTCGTTGTCGTAATTCTGGTTACGTCACTGGTACTACCCCTCTACACTCGACGGAGGGTTGTGTACCCTCGCGTAGAGGGGTATAACGACAGAGCTGGGAGAGAGGGGCGCGCAGCGGCGGAGAGGTGAGCGGAACAAGGGGTGTGGGACGGCCGACAGGGCTAGGGAGGAGGGAGGGACAGCGGTGGTGAGAGGAACGCGCGGAACGCTTTATGAATGAATGTTTCCACGCCAAGTGTGGCGAGAGAGCGAGAGAGGCCCCCGTGTGTCCCGCGTGTAAACACAATAATACCGACGTTTCCATTCATCAGGTCGACCCCGGCAAAGCACGCCGCGACCTCGAGAAATGCCTTCCGAGGCGCCACGTGGATCGCACACCCCTCCCCGGTTTCTACCCCGCCCCACTCCCGTCTTTTTTATTCCCAATCCTCCGCGGTGCTGTTTAAAAAGCGATTTCAATCTTTCTTCCCTGTTTCGTCGCGCGACCTTTCTATCCCATCTTTGCGCGCCTTTACATCTGCCTGTTCCCGCCTTTCCGTGCTCTCGCGCGTGTTGTACTATAGAGTACGTTGCTGATAAGTTGGCGAATGGGACGACACAGGGCTAAGAGGAGGGATGCTTCGTTTGCACCACACAATTGTTTTCGTCATGCAATGTGTTACGATTCGATTCGTCGATTATGTTTTTGTTCCGGCCAATGACGAAAATATGTGTGCCATATTTTTGTGATTGTATCGAGAAAGATGGGTCTATACAGGTTACAACCAATTAGTTATTAATAATTCATTAATAAAAAAAAAAGAGGTCATAATTAATTTCGATATATTTAACATATATGAATGAATTCAATCCAAAAGTTCAGTTATCTGAATATCGGCTTCTATTATATGAACGATTAAACAACAGTAAAGAGGATAATGAAGTGTGCAGGTTCGAATAAATGGCTTTCTTGTGTGTCAATAATCGATCGAATATTCAACTTAAAGTCCTTAACCGTTTGTGTCCCTCGCTAAATTCCATGTCAAAAAGATCCACTATACTTCTGAACACTATATAAGTTTTACTATTATTTTACTACTATTTTTATTTTCTCACATAAGCCATACAAGTGATACGCTTTGTTTCTAGTCGTCGTTTGAAAAATTACAAACAATACTCGATACAAACCGACAATACAAGCACTATCGCGCGTCGTGTGGTTCTTCTCGACAAGATTTCTTCAATCACTCCTGGAACTCAAACTGTTAAGCACTCCATTCGGTATACAATCAGCACTCAACGCGTACGGTTGCATGTTGCAGGTTTACGACCAAGAAAACGAAATCAATAGAACCGCCTTGCAGAAATGGCCGAAGAAAAGCGTTTGGTCTTTGGTGTGCGCCATGGAATTGGGCCTCATATCGGAGTCACCCCTTCCTCAGAGGATCTTGTTCGATGCAACAACCAACGACAAATCTTTCACAAATATAAATGCCACAGTTTCCGAACCATTCATCCCTTCTGATTGCACGATCGACACAGCAAGTCAAACTCCCCAGGAGACAGTACCCCCGCAGCCCCTAAGGACATCGTCGAGGAAGCTGACCAATGTTAACAGAAGGAGGAGGAAACGAGCGTCCAAGACTGCGTTCGCTGCGAAGGCGCTGAAGAGGAACCATCGCGTGAATCGAAAAGATCGGGAACTCGATCGTCGCGTTGACGGTTCACTGACGGTGGAATCGTTTTGGAAGTCGTGCAAGAGAAAGCAAGCAGAAACAGCGAAACTTGGCGATCGAAATTCCGTAGCCTCGGACAGCACTGACGAGCACCTGTCCGGACGATCTCAGAAAGTTGCTTCCCCCTCGCGAATCAGCTACCAAGTTTACTCCCCGTCTAATCGAAAACGCGTCAAAAATGAAGGTTCGCCGAGCCAACCGAGTCATTTCGACCTGACGAGCGCCATACCAAGGATTCTGCGAACTCGCGTCTCCGTTCACAAGGTGATCGAGGAAACTGAAACGAGCTACGTGCTGACGAAGTCCGCGAAGAGGTCCTGCCGCGAAACGAACACTGCAAGAGTCGTCGAACTCGACGCGTTCGAGACGTTAACGTCTCTCGACGAACAAAAGAAGCAAATGTCCGTCGACGTCTGCTGGGAGTACAACGAGGAGTACTGTGAAAAGTACAGCGAGGAGTGCAACGAGAGGTGCACGGAGGAGTGCAGCGAGCAGAGTTTGAAAGAGGACGACGAATGCGGCTCGTCCTCAAGCAGCGACGACGATAACCAACAACCGAGCAGGGAGCCCGATCGATACCTAACTATTGATGAAGAAGCTCGATCGACGAGATTCGACGACATTCATATGCTTCCTCTGGCCGAAAGGATCTCGAATGAGAGCCGACCGTCGAACGGGAGCAGATCGTCGAGCAAGAGCCGACCATCGAGCGAGAGCAGACCGTCGAGCGAGAACGAGCAAAACGAATCGACCGTGAAAAGAAACAAGGTGTCCCCGAATGAGAACGCGACTAGTAAACCTATGAAGAAAACCTTGAAAAGCGAGACTCTTCAATCGTTGGTACCGAAAAAGTACGACGAGAATCAGGAGGTCCGAAGAGTGACCCGAGGATCGACGAAAGTCAGCAAAGATCTGTTCATTGGCAAGTTGGTTTGGGGGAATTGTTCCGGATGGTGGCCAGGTAAGAAATTTTGAGTAATAATTAATGTAACTAACTGACTAACAGTAACAATAGCAATCGACAGTTCGGCTGGGTAGATAGTTCGAATTATTTAATTAATGTGATCTAACCTGATATAATTAATTATTTAATTATTTAATAATCCGAATATTCTGTACAGTAGAGAAATGATTCGGATAATTTATTCTTTTTTTATTTACTTATTTATTTAACGGGTAAACGCCCTTAATGAAGAAGTAATACGGTAAAAATAAAAATAATTGAAAATAAAAGTAAAGTAGAGTATAAAATAAGATAATAGAGTGAACAGAAAGAAGAATGAAAACATTGTGTAATTTCTTATGCCCTACTGGGATATTCGGATCTTTTGGGGGAAAAATTCGGATATCCAAAATCCGGATGACGAATACTTGGTGATGTCAGTATCCAGATATTCTAGTAAACCAGCACTAATTGAAAGTTTGAATGGACGCATAAAGTTGGAACAAGATCGAGAATACATGAGTAAACGGTCTCTATTTAACATTGCAGCGCTAATTATCGATGCGGATCATGCAGGAATGCTATCCGAAGAGGGAAAGTCATGGGTCTATTGGATCGGAGAAGCTCGTATATCATTAGTGAATATAACATCAATTTATTTCTCTCTCATTCGTTCACGAAACATGCGTTATTCTTTTAAAATTGGCTGACATTACCTTTGTTTCAGCTGAACGAGAAAACGCAAATCGAACCGTTCTCGTACAACCTCCAAAGCAGACTATCGCAGAACTCGAACGTAACACGATCACGTGCCATTGACGCGACCATGCAGGTTTCCTTTTTCATTTTTTATTATCTTTGAATTAAGTAACGGTAGACACATTTTTTCTCGTATCCTGAAACTATCCAAGGTTTTAACGTTAAAATTTCTTTCAGATGTTACGGGACAGATTGGGCTGCGCTTTAAGGAAACCTTACTCCTCGTGGATACAGAGCAATTTCTTGAATATGATTGAAAGTAAGTGGTCGAAAACGAATCTCGTTTTCTTCTTTCACAAACAATCTGTTACAATTGGAATAATAATACTTTTGACCAGAATGTTAATCCTAATACGTTTCACCTATAATTTTCTGAGGTAAATTTTGTCCGCGCATCATTTTACATTGCAAAAAGAATTTAAAATCATGTATTTTTCATTTACATTAAGAAGCATACGTGAAATCTTATAATATCTCAGTTCCTAATTCATTTACATCATCATCAGAAGTATAAATCGGTGTTTTTAAGGTCTGTATTATATGTAAAGATCGTTGCATGCACTTACATTTAATTAGTTAAATATACCTAAATACAGTAGCGGACAAAAGTTTAAGACGACAGGACAATCTAAAATATAATTTCATGGTTTGCAAATATTGTTTATCTGTTCATTTTTATTGTCATTATTTATTATCAAATTTTATTTATGCTGTTATTTCTTATTAATTAATGTCCAATTTTGCAAGCCCTTAACTTTAATTGTAACCAGAAAGCTAAATACTTACTAATTTTTATAGTGCTTGCTTCAAAATTTGCGGATTTTCAAACAACCTTTCAACCCCTATTTAACTCCTTTAGGGGTGGAATATTAAAAAATCCTTCCTTAGTGGGTGCCTACGCCATAAAAGGAACTCATTGTCAAAATTTCATATTTCTAACTTCTCTATGATGATGAATCAGTCAGTCAGGACATGTCGTTTTAAATTTATAGATAACAACGTTACACAGTAAATGCTCTGCTCTATGCTGAGTGTTAACAGTCAAAGGATTATTAACCCTTTGAGTACTGAATTGTTTGAAGATATTTTTGCTCATGGAACAGATTTAATTTGTCGCTGTATGAATCAATTATGTAAAAATAAAACATTTTATTTGGAATGCACTTATATTGATGATATAAATATACTTTTGAAACAGCATTTTAGTTACAAAATGTAAATAAACATCAACACCTGCTTCTTAAATTCAGATGACGAGTCAGACTCGTCCACCATAACTTCGCCCAAGTAAACAGATGATGAGTCTCACTCGTCTAATGTACCCAAAGGGTTAACAACAAATGAAACAGAAACGTTTAGATGGAATAGTAAATAATCTTTACTTTTTCCTTACATAGTGTTGGACGTAATCAAGTTCTACCCGTACCCGGCTAAGATACAAAAGAGACTGGACTGTTTGAAGGAGAGAAACGCGAAGGTTACAGAAAAATATTTGCAAGATCAAAAGCGTATGTATCGTGTTTAGTTCTCTCCGACTCTGTCTTCTGTTAACAGCATTTTAATTGTCCAATCCATTCGACAGGAGAAAATCAAGGAAAAAAGGTGACGGAAAAGCAGAAAGAGTCGCCGCAACGAAACGACGTGGATTTAACTCGTTTACCATTGAAAGAACAAAACGCAGGGGTTATAGCCTGGGCTAAACTCACTGGACACAGTTGGTGGCCAGGTAATACAAGCGCCACGTCATTCGCTTTAAAATATTCACTTGGTACTAGTACATCTCAACATTTTTCTTAAATTATACCTGTTATCCTACATTAACTTCCGATTGCTTCAATTTATTCTCTTCTGTATCCCCAGCAGGTACGCTGCCAGCATCACATAAATATGTGTAATGTGAAGTTGTAAACGCATTAAAATTAAGTGAAGACCTAACTTACGAGTTTATTATTTAATATTCTTACTGTTAGGTTCGATGCAGATGAGCGACGTTTTGCCGCACGATTGTACATTCAATTCCGTTGTTTTGAATCGAAAAAAAAAAAACAAGGAAGGACACACGATCGTGCTTCAAGAAATCTCTCGTCTGCAACGAACCTTAAACCTCTTTCACACGGTAATTCGTGAATCACGATTTGCGTTTGACCGTAATTTCACCCAGCAATTCGTGTATCCCGATTCGCGCGTAGTAGCGGATAATTGTTCAAGGCATCTGCGAGGCGCACCGACTCATAGAATGCCATGCATCAAGCATTTTCTAGACTTCTGTCAATGAAGGAAAATTTAAATAAAGGCGGCAAAGTTCGTGGTAATGAGATGATTAATGTTATAAAAAAAAAAAAAAAAAAACAGAAATAAATGTAATGCTAAAGGGGTCGGACGTGGCGTTTCATTCCTCCAGTTTTACCATAATTTTAATACACGTGTTAGCGGATAATTGTTCAAGGCATCTGCGAGGCGAGCTGATTCATAGGACGCCATGCATTAAGTCTTTTCTATTATTTCATGATCACCGCAGTCCCGTTTTGCAGCAGCTTTGTTCACTAACTTGCATCACTTATTCGTCTCGATTTCTTCCTTTGTCGGATTAATAATCGTAAGGGTAGCCCTGTCCCTTTTACTTTCTTCATCACGGTTACAAGCCATTTCCTTCTTTTCTACACTTTTAACATGTTCCTTACCGCATGGAGCGTATACGCTAAAATTTTTTAAACATTTCAATTATAGTTTTGTGCTACTGAAAAATTGTAAGACCTACGTAGATCAAAAACATTATTTAATCATAAAAGTGTTGGTCATATATGCGCTACGCGGCCTGAACGAAAAGTCATCAAAAAACGGTCCGACACAAAACGTGTTAATGAATGTAGGGTCAGAGTCCCACTTCTGATATTAAAATTAAGATAAAATAGAGGAATCAAATACCACGATCCACCCCATGAATGGTTATCTTTATTTCTGTTCTTTATTTTATAAAATCAATCGTCTCCTCGATACAACCTCTGACTGAACTCTGCCACTTTTATCCAAATTTTCCTCGTTGACAGCAATCTATAAAAGGTTTAATTCTCTGAAGCACAGGATTTCAGAGAATAAATAGACCCATGTTGCATAGAAATTTTGTTGCGTTTTAAATTAAACAAAATTCATATATTTTTATTAACAAAGTAGTGACATGTTGAAACTTACCAACACAAGCGAACATATATTTATAACATTTTTTTATGGTATTACCAATCGCTTTACGTGTATAAGTAAAACTAAATATAAACCTATGTGCATGCAGCTATTGCAATATTTCGAGGTGGGTCTAAAAATGTCCCACCATGCATTACCGTGCATCAAAAAGGTGAGACATTTTTAATCCCACCATGCCCTAAAGAGTTAATGCATGACATCCTATGAGTTGGTTCGCCTCACGGATACCTTGAACAATTATCCGCTAACACACGCAACACGATGCAACGCAGTAATTAAGTTCGGCTAATTTTACGGATAATCCCCTATATCGAACCGTTTTACGTTTATACTGCTACTGCAAATCGACAATTCCGTAGCTGCCATACGCGAATACTGCCGTCATTTGTTCCTACGATTCATCAGTAGTCTTTTTTTTTTAATAGTTATACTTTTAATCATGTCAACCTTTTCGAGGTTCTTACATTTTTTGTAACTAGCGTGTTTCGTTCTCATATGTGTCTTCCAATGCTAGTTGTAAATGTGTGAGCGTTTTTCGTTTAACACATTGCGTACGGCGCTCTGCTCGCCAAAAAATTGAATACAATACATATAAGCACCTTTTTCGATCGACACTTGTAAATTCTTAAATGTTAGTACATGTTTTTTATTTATCGGTTTATTGTGTAACAATAAACGTGGCAAATGTAACAAACATAACAAACAGATGAAATTATTTGTAGTCGTGAATACGCACGTGTAAGAAAGTGTTAAAACGAGATATCTCGTCACCCGTACGCAATGTGTTAACATATCTTGTACCCGGCGGTCAAGATAGTGAAACGAAGCCGTCAGTAGAGCCTCGATCCGAAAAAAGTTGCTGGCGACCGATCGATCGGGGATATACAAAATTCGTATCGCGATTCTGTATCATGCGTGAATTGAGCCGTTTATTTCGAAAGTGGTATGAGTCACTTTTTCAAAAAATTAAGTTAATGGTAACACCGGTTACAATTTAACTAAATCTCTATTTTAGAAAAAAAAAATTGCAATCAAATGTTAAGAATTATTGCAATTTTGATCGATCGAAATTTTACTAATCAACAGTATAACAAAAATGCTTATTCTGAAAGTGGCATAAGTCGCTTTACCGTAATGAAAAGTGGTGATTTTTTAATGTTTAAATTATTTATACTGAGAAAAATATCAGTATCCCGAGATAACAAATACAAGTAAATTTTCTCAATGGTTAGCATCCATATTTTTAAACGTGTTAAAACGAAAAACCCTTAAATATATCGACTTAAAAACAAAATGACTTATGCCACTTTCAAAATAAACGGCTCATATGTATACGGTCGGTATCCATCATACGCGAATCATGATTCACGAATTTACCATTTGAAGGAGGCCTTATTCAGTGTGACACGTATATGATTAAATTGAGTAAATTGATAATTGCACCCGTTTCTTGCACCTTCCACGTGCGAATGTTAAAATATACCATGTAGAAATACCGAAAACCGTTTGGTAAGAAACGTGTTAAATTGATTCGTTTAACCCTTTCGCTTCGAGCGCCGTTTATAAGCGGCATCTAAATATATTTTATATTTTAATAATTCTGTATTTCAATAATTTTGTAAGCCTTTTCATATTAAAAATGTGAATATACTTGTTACATTAGAGCAGCGATTGTTTTATTCAGCACAATTGTTATTTAAGACTTAGAAAAACGCGCACTGTGCATATTTCTGACGCGTGCTTCCGTTCAGTGACGGTACTTCGGCGGGCTGGACAGCCGAAGCGAAAGGGTTAATGAGTTTCCAAGCGATATACGAGGAAAAATTTCATTCTACATTTTCGACTCGCTTTTACACGTAGAACGATCTCCTGTTTAATTGTACCAAATGTGTTGTACGATTTCGTTCGATTCAGCTCGGGTACTCGGGCAATCAAGCCTAATTTGAATGCTGCTGTTTCAAAAATTCTTCTCCCGTTTTGAAAACAAACGGAAATGGAAGAAAAATATAACGTTACCTTTATTCTGCAGCAATGATTATCGATTATCGCGACTGTTGCATGCGGGAGCCGAACTTTGGTTGCCAGTGGATTATGTGGTACGGTGACTACCAGCTTTCAGAGGTAAGAATTATCAAACATTATTAACCCCTTGACATACAATAACGTTTGGGAGACGTCATTCATTTCGTGCGCCATTGTAGACTTTGACGTCTGGGAGACTTCACGATGTTTTGAAATGTTTCATACTTTATAGAATTACTAATTTATTATTTTATAATGTTACTTAACACTGTAACTACCGACAGTTAAGGTACACTTATTTGTGACGAAGAAATCAAATTGAAAATCATATTGGAAAGGTACTAAATACGAGGAAACAAACCGTAATGATTACAGTAAAAATCACAGTAAATTTTCAAAGGTGTAAGTATCACAATAGATTTACTAAGTTTCCATGAAAATATTTTAAAAATTACAAATTGGTCATTTTGACCAGTCTTGGTAGTTATAGTGTTAATTATTGTCCATTAACACTATTCCTACCACAACCGGCCAAATGACCGTTTTTAAAATTTCGATAAAAATTTCATAGATACAACGTAATTGAATCGCTTTTAAACTTTAGACTTTTTCTCAAATATTCGTATAATACATTTTTCAATATTCACTTCTTTTTTCATTGTTTATTTTTTGAGAACAATTTGTAGTCTGTCTTACGTGGAAATGTCCACGGGTAGGAATAGGTATACGTGAAGTGTCGGTAGGAATAGTGTTAATATTATATCTCAACCTGATTAAACGTTATATAGCAATAGCAATTTCAAAATAAAATGTTCTGTTTCTAAGCTTGCACATAACCGTTCAGTTGGACCAAATTAAATAGTATTTTTTTCCGACGCATCAAATTCCTTTTTATTTGTATGTCAAAGGGTTTAACGTTATATAAAGGGAACTGAAACGCGACGTTACCATAAGGAAGGTTAACTGACTTCGTTCGTTTGTTAAAATCCTCTCGTAATGCGATTATATTATCCATACGCAATGCAAACGGTTCTGTTTCATGCGGTAGGTTCATCACCAGCAGTTCCTGAGGTTCGACAAGGGCATTGAAAAGATGCACGATTACATAAATAATACCAAAAAGCACATTTTCCTCACCGGTGTTCTCCAAGCCTCCAAGGTATTTATCTGCCTTATTAGGTACTTAAATATGCAGTTTAGTAACTTTTTTCTAGTTTTTCCAAAAAACGTTGTGTTTTAACGTTAAAAAAAAAACAAAGATCGGAGAAGCTTGAAAATATAATCTGTTTTAACTATTTTTTAACAAAAAACTGCAGAATCCGTTGACCGATTTCGATGATTTTTTAATATGTTATAGAGGATAGACTTAGAACAACTTTTTTCTCTACATATAACCGCTGTTTTGGTTTAATTTTCGAGATATTTGTCAAGGACTATCGCTGCTATTACACTGATATTACTACACCTCTATTGCTGATCGTCTACTGTTTCAGAACTGCAACTGCCGCCGGACTACGTAAATAACAAGTGAACAAATATTAATTAAATTTAACCAATTTGAATAAATTTTTGACAAATATCTGTCAAAATAAGTCAAACTAGTAGTTATAGGTACAGCGAAAAGTCGTTCTAAATCTTGTTCTTCATAACAAATAGTAATGCAGTAGGGGACAAAAGTTTAAGGCGACAGAATAATATGTAAAACAGGACAATGTAAAACATAATTTTATGATTCACGAATATTGTTTATCTATTCATTTTTATCGTCATTATGGTAGAACACTATTCATCGATTAACATAGAACACAAATTTTATTTATGCTGTTATTTCTTATTAATCAATTGATGTATTTTCTTTAACCATTTGTCTTTAAACTTTTGTCCGCTACTGTACTGAAAAATCATCGAGACTGGCCTATGCATTAGGGTTACTTCAAATTTTATGTTTTTCGCCAAAAGCCAGCAGAAGCACATCACTTTTTCAAGCACCCCCGATCTATATCTTCTTTTATGCTAAAATATATTTTTGAAAAAAAAAAAAAAAATTGAGAAACGATACATACATTAATTTAGGACAAATTCATTAAACTGCATATTTACTTGTTATTATTTGTACAGTTTCGCAGTCGTATTATAGGGGACGAAATCCATTCTAAATCGTTATTTTGTGCCTTTAAGGATTACTGCTTTCGTTTGGGCTTCAAAACCGAGAACTGGACCTTGGACGACGTGTTCGAGTGTTTTTCAAAAAGGAACGGTCTGGACACGCCGTACGATTTTCCGAAGAAACCGGACCCTGTTAAGATCTACGATAAATACTCGGCTCATATAGTGGAAAAATTGAACGAGTTAAAGAATAATCCTAACGTGGACGATAAGAGGGCAGACGATATAAACAACAGCGGTAAGTTGAACTGTAACTTAAGTCGCGTTTACACCATACAGGGTGTCTCTCGCAACAGGGCCGAACCAGTTTTAAAACGCGGTAGAGAGATTGATGAAAATTTCATTTCAGACAACAACAGGATGCATCGATTTGCGTATAAATAGGAATGTATAGTTTTATGCTTGAAAAAATAAAGGTGATCTTGAAATCTTTAAAGCTTTTTTAAAGCACTTTTGGAACAGGTATACAGTGACTACATCACTGTTGTTATTTTCATATCTATTTATGAATGAATGAGAATGAAGTATATTCAGTTTTTTATTATTTGATAGTACCTTTATGTGACTGTGTGTTATCCAGTGTTTATCAAATATTAAATTTGATTAAAAATACGAGTATTGAAAGGTATGAGTATAGATAAATACTTTTTAGAGTATTGTATAGACTAACATTCCGTTCAAATCTGTTTAATTTTACCAACTGAAATCGTCGTTTATTTTGTACCGTTGTAAAACTTTGGATTAGTTCAGTTACTAAGAGCTGTCAGTTAAATAACATGTTATATAGTAAAGCTATAGCATCTGTTGAAAAAAAGAAAACGAAAAATGTTACATGAGATTATATTTTATAACATTTTTCACGTCATATAGTAAGTTATATTCTGTAGATCTACCTTCACAAAAAATGTATGAATGGGCTGATATTGAAAGAGTTATTTAAATCGTACCGTTTAAGATACTCTACACTAAATGTTTATTTGATACTGATTTGTTCAAAAGTTAATATTAAATGTTATGCTGCATAATTAACCTTTTTTTCAGAAACCAATTAATCATTTTTTCAAATTTTTCCCTACTATCGTTTGTCTACTATAAATGATTATACAGATGCAAATGCATATAAAAAATCAGATAAAAGTATGAGACTTAGGTAAAAATTTGTTTTAACATTAGTGGATTATAAAAATTTACTTTTTTTTATACTTTGGGCATATTGTTCATATTTTGTATAACCTGCATATAGAGTTTGTATACTTAACACTTAATTTATAATTTATCGATAGCTTTCTCTAGTAATTTTCTTGTTTTCTTCAAATCACACGTACTTACACATTTACACGCATACATGCATACATATACTTTCATTATCATTAACAACATACAACATACGTAACTACTTTCTACGTATCAATTATATTTTGCATACTTCCACATGCTATATTTGCATAAACAACCGCAGTCTAATTACTTAATAAGATATACAAATTATGTTGAAAGTTAGTACAAGTCTTATAACGGAAGTATTTGTTTCAATTTAGATGACCTACGCTCAGCGATAAGCGCGAAAATCGCACTCGAATCATTGTGCCTGAAGTGTCTGAAAGTTCCCAAGGGTAAAACCGAGATTCATCCATTCTTCGAAGGATCTCTGTGCACAGATTGCTCGGTACAGTAAATAAATTGATAACATTGAAAAACATTCTTGTAACACTTTTTTCAATTCAACTGGTTCATACTTCAAATTGTTTTCAGGAACAATACAAACCCTGCATGTTTGTATTTGGGAGCGACGCTAAATGCGTAAGTAGTTACGCCCATAATATATTTCTAATGGTTTCGCTTAAAAGATTCTTTTCTGTTAACGGTTTTAAAGAAAAAGATATTTTTTTAACGAAACTATTTCACTTGTATTCGCATTTTTCTTCTAACGATGTTTCATAACTTTTACAATAACAAAGTCAATATTTAACCTATTGATACTCGAAATACAGGGTGTTCGAACAAAGCTGGGAGAAAATTTAACCTATAACATGTATGCAGCATTCTAGGACGAAAATTAGGAGTAACTGATCACTGCGTAGTCAGTGACATTACCTACCACGTTGCCCTGTTTGCCTGCTTTCAGGCGTAAATTAGTCCATTCTTTAATTGCTTGTAACTGATAAATAAAGCGTCAAATGCAATTTTTTTACTCTTGATTTTCATTTTAGAATGTTGCATAGCGTAAGCCATTTAATTTTCTCCCAACTTTGTTCGGACACCTTGTATAATATATGTTATTGTAGTTTTACTGCACGGTGTGTGCCACTTCTGGAATGGTGATCATTTGCGATAAGCAAGACTGTCCGAGGTAAATGAAACCGCGCGTCGCCGCAATTACGAATTTTGTGGACACCGTGTGAGAATCGCTGTTTTCTAGGGTATACTGCACTGCTTGTATGAAACACTTACTATGCCCGAAGACGTACGAACAGGTGCTTCAGGAAGATCCCTGGGAATGCTTCCTGTGTACAAGCAAGTCTCGATCGTTTGTTGACACGATTATAAGACCACGAACGAACTGGAAAGATAAAATGATCGATATGTTCTGTACGAATACCAACTCAAACGCGCGACAGTTGAAACACACGATTACAGACAAGAAAAAAGTACGTGTTTTGTCTCTGTTCGATGGCCTCAGTACAGGTGCGTGAACAAGTTTTTTTTTCGTGTCATCTAATCGTTTATCTTTTTATAGAAAGATATTCGTTTTCAGGTTTACTGGTACTTCTTAAGTTAGGGTTAGCTGTGGACGCCTACTACGCGAGCGAAATTGACCCGGACGCATTGATGGTGAGCGCTTCACATTTTGGTGATCGCATCATTCATTTGGGCAACGTGAAGGACATCACGAAGGAAAAAATCAAAGAAATCGCACCTATCGATTTGCTGATCGGTGGATCGCCGTGCAACGATCTAAGCTTGGCCAATCCGGCACGACTCGGCCTTCATGGTTTGATAGTTGCATTAAAATACATTAATTGCTACACGAGTACACGTTTTCAAATACTGATCAATTTTCTTCTTTTTCTTTTTCGGGTTCAGATCCAAACGGAACGGGCATTCTTTTTTTCGAATACTGTCGAATCTTAGAGCTGCTGAAAAAGGTTAACAAAGATCGCCATCTATTTTGGCTTTACGAAAACGTTGCTTCAATGCGAACTGAGTATAGGTTGGAGATCAACAAGTAAGTGGCTATATAAGTAAATGCACGCCGTCTTGTTTCACATATTTATTCCTTCGAGTATACTGAAACATTGCTGTATAACAGACATTTAGGACAAGAACCCCATGTGATAGATTCAGCGGATTTTTCTCCTCAACATAGAGTAAGGCTGTACTGGCATAATTTGCCGATAGAACCGCATTTTTTGACTTTCCACGGGGAACAAGATGTACAGGATATACTTACGCCACATTGTCAGCGTTATGCCCTAGTAAAGAAAATTCGAACTGTTACTACGAAAGTAAACTCTTTGAAGCAAGGTATAATGTTTTGGATGCGGTTGTTAGTTTTGGATATGGATAACTGCCCTCCATTCACTGTACATCATTCATTGTATACCTTAGTTACTTATGATTTCTTAATGTTCGCAGGTAAACTGGCGTTGAAACCAATTCTAATGAAGGACGAAAGCGATTCATTATGGATAACTGAGCTAGAAGAAATATTCGGATTCCCACGACATTACACAGACGTGAAGAATTTGTCAGCTACAAAACGACAAAGATTGATAGGCAAGTCATGGAGCGTCCAAACTCTAACTGCCATTTTAGGATCTCTTTGTCCTTTTTTCGAGTGTAATACGGATATAAAAAGTTAATCGTAACGTGTCGAAAAAACTTGAAAACATCTGTTATATGTAACAGAAAGGAAACAATAATACGGATATAGATCTCGCTTCATCTAGTCCAAAAGGAGGATATAGCGAAATGGATGTCTTTCAAGCAATTGAGCTAGTTTTGCCGTTTATTTTCAATTTTATTATAATTAAAATGAAGCACGTACTTTACAGTATTTTCTATCATTCTTATTTTTTAAATTAAGTATCAATTATATTTTTATGCTTCTTTATATTTTCTTATGCAGTGTATACAATATTTTATACACATATCAATGAATATCGTACATTTTATACATTTTTATTTTTTCCATGACCATGAAAAATGTAAAAAAGACATTATTATAACGTTTATTCTTGAACTTGAGAAAGAAAATGATTATGTATGTACATCTTCCTTTAGTTTTATATTAATAAAATTCATAGACGTCTTTATGGATCATGTATTATTTTGTGCTTTTTGATATCTCATACGGAAGTAGCCTCTCCGATGTTCTTGGCTCATTGGTAAAACATTATTTCCTCCGGTGTAAGGTACATTGTGTTGATTCACTTGCAATAGCGTCATAGGTACCGGTATACATCCCACCAAACAATTTACAAAACGCATCATAGAAGCCGGTAATGGTGTATTTATGAATAACTCTTTTCGTTCCATGTCAACTCCTCTAACAATACCTGCGCGTAAAGTGATATGTTATGCGACATGTTACTTATGAAGAAAAAAGTGTTTGACTGTATTCTCACCAAAACCATAACAAGAGCAAAGAGGAGATCCAGTTAGTACTTTAGGACCGGATACAACACTACTTTCTTGTGATTCATCGTTGCCTACGTCAATTCCGCACAGTGCTACTATATTTCCGTTTATTACGTTTAATACGTGTGATGCAGGTACCGTGTCTCGTGGAATTAAAATATACAATGACGTGAAAGATATCCTATAAATAAGCAAAATTTTAACATATTTAAATGACTTCGTAAAAGAGTAATACATTTAATTTAACAATGTGTAAAAATTACTAACACGTATGGTACAACTTCGTTGATACTTAACGATAAAGCGTTATAACGTACCCTGAAAGAAATTATATTGAAAGATGTAAAAATACTATTCAACGAGTAAATATATTACAACAGATATTAATTAATATTAATATCAATGCTAAATTTGTCTGTCTTACATAGAGTTCTCAAAGTTCTGTACAATTTCGCTGAGATAAGAAATCATTACAAGCTCTCGTTTTTGATATGGTTCCATATTCCACGTTTCATACCCTGGATTACCGTTACTTTCTGCATGTGAACGTACAACAAACAATTCATGATCGCATGGTTGACTCCAATTGACAACATTTGTGCTCCATGTCGTCCAAGGAAGTTTCTATAAAAATTGCGTTCCGTCTATCGTACCTGGTATTTACAAGGTTATCAAAACATGTAAAATGATGAAATGACAATTACCTGTCGATTTACCACTTGTTTGCTCAAATATCCAATATAGTTATTTTTTGGTTTCGCAGACATAATTTGTACCAAAAAAGAAGGTCGAATCAATTTAATTGTAAACAAGGCAATATCCCAACCGATGCCATGCGAAAAACCCATCGTATTTACGACGATTGGTAAATGTGATAAAATTGGACAGTTTGACAATTTATCTGCCAGTATTTTTACGCCTTCGATATATCGTGTGATGCATCGTGACACATTCACGTCTCCGATATATAATTGAAAAACTGGGGTCTTTAAATGCGTGAAATTTGGTCCCATTAAAGGCTGTTCGATTAAACTGTATGATATACAACCGGGTGGTGTACATTCTGTTTGACCAGGATCAACATCCACAAGAACTACCATTTTGGAAACAGATAATAGACTATTTATTAAATAACGAGTTGTAGTAGATTTACCAACACCTTTTCCACCAGCAATTAAGGTACATGACCATTCATTAGCACGCCAACGATTCAAGATTTTCTCGCTAACTTCTTGAGTAATACGTGGATCAATGATTAACTCCTTACACGCATAATTATCAGTATAAAGATTTGACTGTAGTATTGTTTCGGCTCTCCTCGAATCGGTCCAAGAATAATATTGTGTATTTCTTATTTTCGGAAATAATCTAAACGGATAAAAAATCTGCAGAAACTTAGACAATTTGTTTTCCAAATTGGATAATAAAATGACCGTCATGCCAGGTTTAATTTGTTCGATATCGGTGACTAATCTATTTCTTTGGTTTCGATCAATACCTTCGACGGAAAGCGACATCCATATATCCGATTCTGTGCTTTGCAAAAATTTCTCGCTCGTTTCGATCGAAACATTACTATATCCTCTTGGCGAATAGATATCGATTGCACCACTCTCAGTAGTAATAACGTATCCGTAAGCTTTTATGGCGCCATATATTACTTTTACAACTAATTTTCCAGTAAACCAAAATTGTGCCTTCTCCGACATTATGGCGACAACTTTATTCCTGAGACAATAAAAACGTACAGCATACTGATCAGTGGTAACATCAGTCTTATTTAATGATTCTGATTTTAGCAAGATACTTTTTTTGTTTATATTATCTGAACTGGTGTATTCAGTGCTTTCTTCACACACAGTACCAAACTCTTCAGATTTCCTCGAATTAGTAACAACATTGGTACTCCTATTTTGCGAATATTTATTTCTTTGTGGCTTATGACTACTTGTTGGTGATTTAATTTCAGTATTATCTGCTTGATTATATGAACTATCATTTGGATTTAATGATTCAGCGACAATGATACACGATTCTTCCTTTTCCGAATGCTTACTTCTTGTTTGCAGCAAATCATTGTTAGAAACATCATTTTCTGTTTTCGCTTTTTGATTCTGTTTGAGTACCTCAGGTATGCTGAGTGTAGATAAGTTTTCTGAGAGTGCTTCAACTATTACAGGTGAACCTATGTTTCTTTGCTCTTTGTCCTTGGGTAACCATGTCGGTGCAGAGTCATCACTCGACTCTAAGAAAACATCCATAGAATCTGAAATTTAAGCAACCCCTTTCCATAATGTTCTTTACTTGAATAAAAGTATTATACCATACTTTATTTTCAACCTGCAAATAGCGTACTGTATTTACCCTCGTGTATGAATACAGTCAAAAGCAATTTCGAATTTTTTATTAAAAAAATATAAGATTTTTCCTTACGTTGTGTGTTTTTCTTACTGATACATTTTTTTGTTCTCGTTTTTAATTGTTTCTTGCGTGCCAAGTTTCCACCTAAGTTGTTTTTATCTTTGCACGAAGAATTCATACTCAAACGGTTAAAAACATATTTTGTTTTCCCTTGCATTAATGTATTCTGTGCTTTATACTGCGGTAATTTCCTAAATAAAAGTTATAACATTAACTAAACTAACACATATTGATGCAATCTTGTCGTCAACTGATTAGATAAGATGAAAAAGAAACATTCTAATCATTGAATAGCTAGCTACTCACGCCTTTGATTGTTTTGTACTAATTTTAAGAATTTTTGTTCTCAATTTTTTTATTTGTGTTGTTTTCAGTTTCATACTTTATAAAATTCAAATACCGAATCAAAAAGCTTAAGTTTTCGAAAATTGCATTTTCAGATGTTAACCTCAAAATTGTTATAAACCAATATTAAGCTTCGTTTTCAGAGAAAAGTATGTGTATACTACATACACTTCTTTTTTCTGTTAAAGTTGCTTTCCATTAATCTCTCGGGGAAAAAATGAAAACGCTTCTTAAATATACTTTCAAAAAAGAGTGACGGAAGCAACAATTCAGCGACGCATCATGGCTACTATAGTTACCATTCAATGTTAACGGCACAGTGTCACGAAATTTTATTTAACGTTAATATTCACGAAAAATGGAGTTACCAGTTACATATTGCTTATGCGGCCGTTCTTACGATTTCGAACAATTTATGATACAATGTGACGTCTGCAAAGAATGGTACCATGGAGGGTAAGGGTTTGAACTTTCGAGGATCAAAAACAATGATCTAAACACTGTGGTAGAATGATGCTTCCCTAGATTGAATACAAATAGTTTCTTGTTTTTATTTTACAGGAAGTCTTTAATTAACTTAGGTAGTCTTCTATGATTTTCTCTTCATAAGTTTTCTATGAAAATAGTAGTTGCAAATTAACTTTTACAAGAAAACAAATTAGGTTTTGTTGATACTTACATAACCTATTCCAATAAAACGAATGATTTCGTTTCGCTCTTTTAATACAAAAGTAAATTGTATATTTGAATTATAAATTTAAAAATAAAGTATTAATTAATAAAAATGATCTATAAATACCTATGCATGTTTAATAATACGTAATTTATAATTTTTAGATTTATATTTTATATTTAACAACTATATATATATATATTTTTTTTTTCCAATTATAGGTGTGTATCCGTAAAAGAGTATATGTCCATAGATCTTGATAAATACCATTGTCCACGTTGCGAAGCAATATGTGGACCATCACTTAGTGAGTATTTATATAGTCAGTCCTTTTACTATTTCCTGTTTGGAACAAATAAATTTCTTATTTAAATAATAATTGTACCTTAGTGAAAGTAAGACTGAATTGGCATAGACATGATTACTCTGAAGCCGATGCGGATACAAAACCAGTTCAAACTGGCACACCTGTATTTATGAGAGAGTTAAAGTCTAGACATTTTCCAAAAGCTGATGAAGTTGTTAAACATGTTAGAGGACAACAATTAACTCTTCAATATTTGCAAACCAATGGATTTGAAAGTCCTATTATAATTGATGGAAAGGATGGACTTGATATGACTGTTCCACCTCCAAATTTCAGTGTTTATGATATAGAAAGTTACATAGGTATAAATGTTTTTTACAATTCAATATTAGTATCAGTTATATGTTAAAAACTCAAGTTATATAAAATCATCTCGTTTTAATAGGTGGAGATCGAGACATGGATGTAATCGATGTTACAAGACAAAGTAATATCAGAATGAAATTAAGAGATTTTGTCGAATATTACAATTCCCCTTGCAGAACAAGGGTTCTTAATGTGATTAGTCTTGAATTTACAAACACTGGGTATACCAATATTAATTGCCTTGCCACATATTGGCTTTAAATGTTTCTAGGAAATATATGTATAAATTGACAAATAAACGTTGCAGTCTTTCATCAATGGTCGAAGCACCATACATCGCGCGTAAACTCGACTGGGTTAATTGTGTTTGGCCGCGCGATTGGTCCGAGGATAGTGACATAAAACGTCCTGAAGTGCAAAAGTATTGCCTAATGGGGGTCAAAGACAGTTTCACAGATTTTCATATCGATTTTGGTGGCACTTCTGTGTGGTATCACGTGCTACGCGGAGAGAAAGTGTTTTATTTAATTAGGCCCACACCTGCAAATTTACAACTATATCAACATTGGATGTGTAGCTCAACGCAGAGCGAAACCTTTTTTGGAGATCAGGCCGATGCGTGTTACAAATGCGTTATTAAACAAGGTCAAACAATGATGATTCCTACAGGATGGATTCACGCTGTATTAACTCCAGTCGATTCTTTAGTTTTCGGCGGAAATTTTGTACATAGTCTTAACATTCCGATGCAAATACAGTGAGTATATAAACGGGATTAATAATGGTTATTGCAACTGTTACTACTTAATCTTGCATATCTTATAGAATATATGAATTAGAAAAAAAAATGAAGACTCCTGCGAAATTTCAATATCCAGGTTTTGAGACAATCAATTGGTTTGCAGCAAAAAAATTATTAAAAGAACTAAAAGAATTAAATAATGAAGGAAAAAAATGTCCAACGTATCTTTTACAGGGTGTTAAAGCATTACTTAGTATTTTAAAACAGTGGAACACAGATAAAGATGTAAGTTGATATTTTCCATTATCGAAATTGTTCTACCATAGATTATATTTCGTAGAAATTTAATTTGCTATTTCAGTATAATATGATCAGCAGAGGCCAAATACCAGAAACCATAAATAGTCAAAAGTTGTTAAAAGATTTTAGTAAAGAAATTCGACACGCGGAACGATACTTAATATCCTTAAATCCTCCGAAACCAGAACGAGAAAGCAAACGCAAGAAAAAAAAACCGTTAAACAAAGATTTTGTTGATTATGACGTTGCCGATAGGATGGCAGATAATCCATTTAAAGCAACATTGAAAGAAACGAATAAAGTGGATTCCACAATTATCGAATCACCGTCCTCCGGTAGACCGCCGTTAAAATTAACATTACCAAAACCCATCGTGTATCCCTACGTGAAAACTCAAAATCAGACGTTGGAAGACAAAAATGCTTCCTCAAATGTTAGTAATAAACGATTATCAAAACCAGGAAAACAAAGTCCAACTGTAATTAGATTTAAACTCGGCAATAATGAGGTAGTGAGAAGTACACATGACAACATAAATATGCACAATAATTTAAGTTCTGATCATCCACTTGGAATCTCAAAAGAACTGACTTGGAAACAAACTTCCATATATGATTTTCATGATGGTAGCAACGAAAGCGATTACGGTCGATTTACTATCGATGAATCGCCGAAACGGAAAAAGGCTCCTAGAAGTAACGCGTCAAAGCGATTAAAACGCGATTATGACGGAGATGTTGACGTTTTAAACGACGTACCAAAAAATGGTATTGAAGAATTATTGAAAGCTTCGGCTTATACGTTGGGTAATGGTGCTCAAAGATTAGATGTAACGTAGGTATTAATAATTTAATGAATCCAAATAATTTCATCGATATCTTAAAACGTTTACTGATTATAGGACATCAGTGATACCACAATATAGTCAACCTATGCCACCGCCCAGTGGGTAAGATAATGTTAAAGATTAGTCTAGTTAAAAAATTTAGTTAGATGAGCATGCTTAATGTTACTTTATTGTTACGTTTATTAGCTTTTAGTATAGTAGTATGGCACTGTTACGTTTTACGTTTTTGGTGTCCTAGTATTTATAAATTGAAAACAACCAGTTCTGGCAGGGCATCTCCATCCACGCGGGAAGCGATCGCTGGCATGTTATCGTTCAGCGAACAGTGTTATTCGACCACGTCAAATAGTACATCAAAGTCTACAAAAATCACTAAAACGCAACTTGACGAAGACGATGAACAGTCGATAGAAAATATCGATAAAGTTCATCAGGACGATGATTTTAGTAAGTAAATCTATAAAATGATTATTTTCTCATCCTTCTCATTATTTATCACATGTTTTTTCGATACAGTTTACCCAACATTAGATGCCTCAGACGATGAAGATTATATTTTTAAACCTAAAGCTAAAAGTCAAATAGACGAGGCATGGAATCCAAAAGCTAGAGTAGGACCCCTTTTACCAAAAACGAATCGTCCAGCTCGGGAAGGTGTCAAAAAAACATCGGTTGAAAAAGGACTCGAAGCAGCAGCAGCGAAACGCGCGAAACAATCGGTATGTAAAATTTATTTAATTTAGCACTAATTTTTTTCATTTATTAATTTAATTTGTGTCGTCTTCGTATCAAACAGTATACGTTCATTTTAATAACACAAATTAACTCATATATCACATTATATGCAATCGTATGTGTACATTCATTTGCATTTCCATAATTATTTCTTTCTTGCATACTCATATCGCATAGGACGATTATCTGGATAACAACATGGATAAAGGCTCCAAGAAGAAATTGGTAGGCATATTACGGTTTCAATCTTCATTTCATAATTCGTGTTGCATGTATTTTGAATACAATTCAACATCATTGTGTTTCATTATAGCATCATAATATCAACAAGATAAATATATTGAATTTTTGACTTTTTACTTAATTATTACTATTCGTTTTATTCACAATGTTTATTTACAAAATGTACTTCTCTCAATTCCAATTTTCTTTTTTATTTTGCTAAACGTAAGATCAAAAGTAAGTTAATTTGATCTTCTTTGCATGACATAATAGAGTCCAACTAAACGGACATACAATAAACGGAAACAAAAAAATTCGCCTGTAACTTCGGCAAGTGGTGTCACGGCCACGTCTTCAGAAAATACTATAAAAAAAAGTATTGGGTTTGGTTCGATATTAACTAGTTCAAACAGGCTTAAAGATGTTAAAGCAAAATTGGCAGCCCCAGTTCCAGTTGGTAATATATTTTTCAGTTTCACTATTTTTTCTTATTGTATACTACATTAAAATAATGTTTCAGTTTACTTAATTTTCAAAATGAAATTATCACTTAATTTTTAGAACGAAAACCAAAGAAAGGAATGAAAACGGCTAAGCAACGCTTAGGAAAAATTTTAAAACTTCACAAAATGATGCATTAGGTTAATTACAAATATAACAGAAGAAACAAGAGCGGAATGAATTATACATCACATCACTTTCTTCATTTGTGTACAAAAACCATGTAATAGGTGTACATTGCTATGTAAATATATTGAAATCATTAAGGTAGTGTATGTATTTTAAGAATCTAGTTTTTAAAACTATGATTTTTTAAAAATGAAATATTTATATTTATTTAAGCAGTATTTAATTTTAAGATGATATGTAGTATGTTTTGATACTTGACTATTTTGGTAAGATGTTATTTATGTTAGTGTACGCTTACTAAATCTTTCCTTAATTGTACGATTTCATTTAAAACATTATTGGGCAACTTGCAGAAGAATAACATTGTCGATTTATACAAGTGCAAAGAAGCTGTAGTATATTAATTTTTTTAATCAACTATTTAATAATTATAATAAATTTTGTACGGTACAGTAGCTTCATAAAAATTAACAAATGATACAAGTAAGTGATGTTTTGTTTTCTTTAAATCTTCGTTTATTTAAAAATTTTCGTTTTAATTATGCGTATTTCGTTACTTTTATGTCCCGTACTTATCCATATTTTCTGCTTATACTAAGTAATTTTCATTTTGATACATCGCAATATTTAATAATTTATTCAAGTTCCACATGTTTAAATAGAACTGTAATATTTTATAACACAGTTTATTCTTATCTGCATAAAGTGTGCTACTTTTTTCTATATATTGTAACTGATCGTACACATAAAACAAGGAATACAAATATTGCACATGTATACTATTTTTGTTGTCTCATTAACTCCATTTATTATCCAATTTATTAAGAACTATTTATAATGCAGTCATTAACTTTAAATTATTTACTTAATCATTAATTTGTGAAGTTATTAATAAGAGAGTAACATTATTTATATAACTTATAACAAGTTTTACATTAATATATTCAAATCTTGTGTTTAGAATCGTATTAGGTAATTTAGTTAATGGTTAAATAGGTATATTCATACTTCCCGCCAAGTGTAGAATGCAAAAAAATGCAAGCGCATGCGTGCAGTATTCTGTATTCAGCAGTATTTAACGATACCTCGAGAGGTGTTGATCGTTTTATCAAAGTTGATATTAACTTGATGTGTTCTCGCAAAAACGTTTATTGATCATTCAGTTATTGTGTTATTTCTTAGTAGGTACATCTGGGTTCTATTAAGTATTAAATATTCTATTTTTTGTATCTTTTTTTGAAAAATTCTCTCTTAGAATAGAATTCTTTTTAGAATTTATAGTGTTTTTGGTATATAACATAAATGTATTTATAATTACAAAGTTGCGGGTGAACAAGTTATGAAATGATCATAGAGCAGTGAATCAATATTAAAACGAAAGTTGTGATGCACGATAATACCGACCGAGATTAAACTTGTTTCCTTCCGACCGCGTGGAATATTCAAGACGCCATCGTGTGTACTTGACGTTTACAAGGTAAGTAAAACATAAGTATTTTTAAATTCTATCATACATTTTGTACTTTATAAATACAATAGTTAATAATTTACACTTTTACTTTAATTTTGGATACATCTAATATTTGAAACATATAATGCACTCTTAATCTGATCGTGTGTTTGATAAAAATCTAAATATACGATATGTAATAAATGAAAAAACTTTAATGTTCTTCGTTATTCTATACAACGTTTTACACGATTCAAACTTTGTTATTGAAATCATGTTTTTAAAAAATAGAATCTGTTTCTAACAAATAATCTATACAAAGATTTCTAATTTCACAGTAATACATTTATGTATGCACTGCTTCGAACTTAAAATAAGTCCATCACGAGGGTTCACTTCTTTTTTAGTATACTAAAATTAAATTCCTAAACTGTATTGAATGAAAATCTTACTGTATTCTAATGTAGACATAGTAAGGAAGTAGTGTTTCTTATAGAACAAATGACTACAGAATTTGTATACCTGTGTATATATATATATATATATAGATTTTCTATAGATATATGTAGAATATATTCAGTTCAGATTTTTTCAGTTATCACTAACTGAACTATCGAATATTTTTATCTTAAAACTATAAAAATTGATTAAGACAAAAATAAAACAAATATATTAATTCGCAAATTCAATTTTTACCTTGAAAAGAAATTAAGTTTTTTAAATTAAACATGGTAAAATAATTATCAAGTAGTTTCTTTTATGACTGATAAATATAACACATTATTATCTCAACATAAAATTAAACTGACGATCCTGTGCTAATAGTGACTGCTTCCATGAATTCAAAGAATAGTAAATATTAATTTCAAGTTAAGTCCATTAAAACTTAAAAATGTATTACTGTTTATCAATAGTTATATTATTAAAATGAACTATTATAATTTTATTTTAATAATTAAAAAATTTCAAATTCTTTAACATTAATAAGTTTTATATTAATAGTGTAAGTTTTATTGTTTGAAGTATATTTAAGATTTGCTTGGAATATTATAAGATTATAAATACCATTTTATTAATTATTAGCTTATACCATACAGGATGTTAAAGTGCGAATATGGTGAATAGAAACAAGTAGCTAGCTAATAACCTTTGTCAATTTTACTGATATCTCGGTTAAATTTTCATGACGATAACCGAGTGGTGAATGTGCTTAAGCTCTGATTTCGTCTGTTTATATAAATAACGATCATTCCTTTTGAGAAGCTACGTAGTGATACAGAGAATGATGTTGGAATAAATTTTGATTACAATAATTTGTTATAATAGTAAATTTAGTAATTCATATATTTTTTACAAATCGAAACTACATTTACCCTTCCATAATATTTCTTTTCTTTCAATGACTTTACTCTCATATGTATCTATATTTTCATAATTTTATTTTACTTGTTAATTACTGTAGGATTCTGTTTTTTTAATATACGTATTATTATGCTTACTATAACCAATCTTAATAGTAATTATTAATTTATCAGTCATATTTTTTATGATAAACGAATGAAATTCCAAGTATAGAGAGTTAGAATACTTTTAATACCTTTTTAGACAAGAGTAAACGCATAAGAGTTAAAATTATGATAATTTATATTCAATATTTGTGAAGCACATGATAAAAATTTGGTTCATGAAAAATTAAAAACTTGATAACTATGAAGAGGAAAGAATTTATATATTATTTCTATATGTAATAATTTAGACTTAAGTGATACTATTGTTCGTCAATTACTTATTAAATATATAAGTTTAGTAGTTTGCACTGTTTTACTTTATAACATAAGACTGTATTAAAGTATTATGGATGTTTTTCTAAAACAGATAGTCTTACTAAGATGTAATAATAAATATAAGAACGCAACTTTTCATTAATGAACGATTCATTCTGTACGATAGCGTATATACATGTATGTTTTATTAAATGAGATAATCCAAATTTACTGTCTTTATCAATTTTGGTGATTAAACTCGTAATGTAATTCTTGTGTCAATCGCTTTGAACTGTGCAAGATACAATAAAATCTCTGAATTTTTTATAATTATCATTTCCATTCAGCTGAACATGATATTCTATAAAATATTACACGTATTTCATCGATAATCTACGGTACAATTTGCCAGTGTTATCTTTTCCGCTCACTATGCTATGTATAATATATACTTCAATTTTTTTACCATAATTTTATTGCGGTATACCGATAAATAACTCAAAATATGTCGTACATTTTATATCAGTAATGGATAAACAAAGCAACTGCGTTAGAATATCTGTAGTATCATAGAGAAAAGTTTACAATTACAATTATGTAAAATTAAAAGTAAATTAAATCAAAATATCTAAAGAAGAAAGTTTTTTAGATTTTTACAAACACATATTACTGCAAAGTTATGGTTGTAAATTATTCACATGCGCGTGAACCTTAGAAGAACCAGTAAAACGTCGTTTCGAAGCAACTAATCGATTTTGTTGCGTATTTCGATCATAAGAGGATCACATAAATCATGTATGGAACAAACTGAAGGTCGAACGACAGGTTAAACAAACTTCATATTATAGGCAAAGACTATGATATATAATATTTATTGTACATTACGCTAAAAATAAAAAAGTTCTTCAAAAACAGGTTTTATAAACAAATTTTATTTAGGTTTCGCTGTCCTCCGTTTAATTAATTCGGTTAACTGTTTTTTGTACAACATTGTAACTCGTCTAAAATATTACCTTAACATAACATATAACCATGTTATTTAAATATAAAGCTCAAGAAATCGAAAGAACCATATTATATTTATTTCGTAATACGATCTTCCGATTTCTAGCTTATCATTTTTTATATCGAAACACAGACATACGCATTCAGCGTAAAAAAGTTGAGGGTCGTTCGTTTGATTGTCTAGTGATGCTGGTTACTTGGAAAGGAGTTCGCCGTTGCCTGAGTTACAGCAGGCGGCGCACCAATCAAGTCTACCAACTGCGTCAACGTGGATCAATCGGTGATAAATTTGATAGATATCAACTTGGCGGATGGCGGTAAGTTTATGACTCGTAATTGATGGGCGTGCAAATTCGTTAGTTCGGCATTTTAGCGATTTTGCAGTAAACACAACTTATCGGTCGCTCTGCGATTATTTTACTGATTGAACTTTGTGATCTTACAAGTAATAGTAAAGTTTTTAATGCCTCAAATAATCTTATGTACTCCTTTGTCGAGTTTTACATAATTTCAGTATTTGAGAATTTGTTAGTAGATTTACCTATTTTTTTTTCTCTCTTCCTATATCACTCACGTCGAGCCAAAGATTCGCCTTCATATATTTTATCCAATCAGACTGTAGCGCGAATTAATTGCTTGAAGGATAATGAATAGTGGACCACTGGATTCTTTATCTTATGGTCCAAGGTTCAATGCACGTAAGTGCTTATTACAGCATTTTAAATCAATCGGACGCCGGCGCTAGTAAATCACACTACAGTATTACGTATACGCGTGTATATGGTTGCGCATACATATGCAAACATATACGCATAAAGAACTCTGGACATTGTGTCAACGTACTTGGAGACTCGAGTAATTCTCCGCTCTCGTTGACCCGACCAATTGATCGAATCGTTTAATCGTGGAAAAATTTTGTATTCGTCGCTAAAAACATTTTGCTACATACATTCACGATAATTTCAAGCACGTGCATATCAAACAACTTTACCAAAGAAACGTAAATATAAACGGATATAACGAAACTGAGTTGATGTACAGCTATGCAACGACTCGCTTCAACCTTTGCCGCGGTTATCTTGCCGACCAACGTTTGCGTTCTAGCTGTATCTAACATTTCGAGAAATATAATTCTGTTAAATCATTAATGAACGTTTACATCGCCATTGCTTGATAGATTCTCGAAGGAAGGCGAAATCTCGCGAAACATGATAAACCGAGTGCACTGAAGAAAGAGGATAACTTGCGTGACACATACTAACCTACGTCACGTGACAAAATTGTAATCATACCACATTAGGAAAACCAGCCAACCCACTCGAGCATACGAAATCACTAAGGTTAAAAGTCTACCGTTTAAACTCTTTGTACTCCAATTTATCATTTTGAATCCATCGGACCAGTTCAATTGGACAATGACAATTAGGAGAATCAATATTAATTGAAATTATCTTCGTTGAATGTTTTTGATTCGTTATGTTGGAAAAATGAAGAACAGATACAAAGAAGGGATAGCTGTGCTTTTAATGATTTGAAGCTATATAAAGTATTACATCACAAATTTATGACAACTTCTACGTATCGATAAAATTCAGTTTTGGAGTTAACCTAGAAATATAGTTTTTTCATATTAAATGAATTGGCATTTAATGTAATTAACATAAAAAATACCTTTAACTTATTTAGAAAGAATTATAAAGAAGTAACATTGAGGAAAATGATAGAAAAAGGTTTGTTCCAAACAGAATGGTAAATGCGAAATTAGCGGCAAAACGTATTAGTCGGAATGTATCGATAGAAGGGTATAAAAGTTCACTAAATTCACCATCGTGCGCCAGTAAACAGTCGAACGCCGGAGCGTTCGTATCAATTGGAGGTTACGCGTTCTTGTTGCCAGTGTTGCATGTACTTGGATGTGATTTGCTCGTTACATTCATTATAATTTTGTTTATCAAACACAACATAATTATTGTATCTGTTATTCTGTTGTTATCTCCCTCTGATTGGTCATCTGCTGTATTCAACTAAATTGAAGAACAGCTGTAAAAGGAATATGAGCGTACATAACCTCCAAAGATATTAACTTTCTGACAAAAGATATTCAACACAGTCGTAGACGAGTTGTCACGTGTATTGAAATAGTGTGATATTTAGCGTGCACGCGTTTCTTGCAACATACTTACGATCTAAAATTACGTAGTGCAAAGCTGTTGGAACGAAATTTTTTACCGGTGATAATGCAGATGATTCAAAGTTTATGTTCATTGTGTTTATTGTGCTTCGATTTCCGTAAGATTTCTTTAGTGAAATAGTGTCGAGGTTAAGAACACTTCGAAAAAGAATCTGAGATTGTTCGAATGGTATGTACGATACATAAAGATACATAACACTTTCCATTGTCAATCGGAGAATAAATACGTTGTTTTGTACGAAACAAATATTTGTAGAATACTTATAGATTTGTGCTTATTTTTATTACTTTTCACGCGTAATGTAGATACCATTACACTATTTTCATGTTTCATATAATTTATTTGATTGGCAATTGAAGAATAATATTACAAATTGATTCTCCGAGTCACACGTTTCTTTAGCGAGAAAAAATCGATTATCATTGTCGTCAAGTTGTATTTCTAAAAAATATTCATTTATTGTGATAACGATATTAATTTCTATACTAAAACGAATTTAAGTAGCGATTCAAAATTTATGATTAAAAAATAATATAAAAATTATCTTTGTGCCTTAATTCATTACCAATTATTCTATTGTAACTAGTATTATTAATGTACGCTATGATAACATAATCAGAAGACACATAGTTTCTTTGGTTTGTTTCATTTTTTTCGAAAACTCTTGTATGTTTAAATTTGTTTTTGAAAATTGTTTTATGAGACAAAATATGAATCTTTGAAAAATTCTCTTATTACAAGCAAGTGAACGATGTTGAAAGTGATTTAAAATGTTTTTGCTTTTTTCCTCCTCTTCATTTAGCAAATCTTTCAAATACATAATAAATTTATTAGATAACCCTCTTATGAAAATTTATATAAATTATGTTCTCACAATTATCATACCTAAGTGGAGAAGGTAATTATTTACATGTCACATATCGATATTGGACTTGTAATGCATCTGATATTCAGTAAAACGATTTTTTTCTAACATATGAACGGAAGAAGTAAATAAACTTCTAAAGATGAAAACGAGAATTTTGTTCAAGTATGGTCGAGATAAAATTAGTGAATGATTCTCATCGTGGCCACGTGGTTCATCTTCGGTTGTTTTCGCTTACCTTCGTGCAAATTCGACGCCTGGCTGTTCGCCACAATGCACACATACACGTTGATTCAAACCAGTTCATACCGGGTTATCTGTAAATCTAGATCGAGTTTGAATGTAAATGGAAAAATTAAAGCAAAAAAAAGTAGCTTGAGAAAGTATTTTATTTCTCGCCGTCTAACATACTCATTTTTTTTTAAACTTCTTATCTTCCTTGCAATAAATATACACAATCTCATTTTTGCAATTTGTGTGAAATATTGCGTGACTGGTTTTTATTCAAAACACTGTAGGCTTGTGATAGAGATACTTACCTCTGTCGAGAGAAGACAGAGATTTGGTAAATGTGAAAAAGATAGGGGAGAGAAAGACTGAGTGAGAGCCAGTGATTGAGAAAATAAGTGATAAAGATAGAAAGAGAGAAAGAGTGAGAGTGGGGGTAGAGAACGAGAGAGCGTCTGAACGGTGGAGGTTCGCTGGGATACTCTCGGTCAGTCACATACGTAACGCGGTAAGGTGAATACGTTTTCATTTCTCTGCAACAGACCGATTAATTTCATCATCGACTATATCTACGTGTTTAACGTTCGTACTATTCCGTTGGTTAGTATTCGTATCGTGTGTGTTTTTGCTTTCAAGATTGTGCGATTGGTTTGGTCCGATATCAAGAGTGACTAAACAGGGGTGCGAGTGAGTTTCGTGCATGCCAATAATTCTTCCTCTCTCTTCCATCTGGTTCAGTGATGGACTAGACGAAGGTACGTTTGTTTCTTATAAGAAAAAAAAAAAAAGAAAAGCAATTTTATCGATCTTTTACAAATTTCCTGATGCTATCTGGAAACACGTGTTCTGACGTTAATTACCACATACTCAATTGTTATTAAATGATTTGTTATAAAGTGCTACCTTTTTAGACTAACTTACATAATGTTTTTTGTTCCTTTTTTAATATAATGTATTACCGCGAAAACAAGAACTTGTAAATGTCGGTGTGGTCGAAATGTGGAGCTGCATTTACGTTTGAGCTTATACAGGTTTATCCAGAGACAAAGAAGAATATTTTGCATGCGATTATATAGTTATTAGACGAATCAGCACTAATGCAGACCTTTTTGTTTTCGTATAGAAAATCGTAGCCTTGAATTTGGTATTTCGCATTTTGCGCACGTGTTTACTGACAGGGTCACATTGGAATGGTATTCGTTCGGCAATCATACAATTCATGGAATAGATAGTAGAAAGAAAAAAAGAATGATACCCTTTTGATCGAGGTAAAGACATTTCGAAATACTGGTTTCTTTCCAAAAGATTACCTTTTTTGCGGTAAAATAAATCAAACTGTTCAGCAATGGGACCCATCAATCTATCGTTTAACCGTTGTAACTTATGTATATCGATCTAATTGTGATTTCATGTTGTCTTAACTAATGTTGAGTTATAATGTTAGTATGGCAGTGTCACAATTGAAAAGTTGCCAGAATTGATTTCAAAGTAAGTCAGAGGGTCGACCTAATGGTATTATTAGACTTCATGTTGTAGTGTTGTAAACTTATTTTCTAGTGAAGACTCACGATTTCCCCATGAAATGCATTTTCTTCGAGTCAACTTGTATTTAAATCGCTCACGTAACACTGTACGTGACATTTTTTGACTATCGTAGTAGATGGAAATTAACCCTTCAGTGACCATCTCCATACGTTGTATAGATTACTACTTTTTCATTCGCTCTTCGTCATTTTGATTTTTTCTACCCTATATCTTTAAGATCAAATAATTAATAAGCAAGCAATGTTCATTTAAAAAGCTTTTCTGTGAAAACAACAATGTTCTTGTGTTTTATTGTTTAATTCTAACTAAAACTTATCGCATTTATTATACTACAAAACAAATTTATCGTGCATGTAGACATATCTATGTTTCTGTACAATTAACTGCGATCACCGTGATCTTCGTAGAATCATCTTGAAATATATGCTGTCTCGTGCATCATTCTGTCAAGTGTCAACGATATTTCGTGTCTGACAGTCAAAGAAGAAAGCGGATACGTACGACGCGCCTTCATGTTAGCAGTTGATCTACGATTGGACGAATGAGTGTAGGCGTTGGTTCTAAGTCGACTCGCGATTGGTTCGACCGGTCATCGACCAAGGGGCTCGATCCTCAGCGATTCTCATTTGTGTTCCTTCTTCTTTGCATCACTGGGTTAATGTTTTCTTCTCTTTACTTGGTCCTTTATTATTTATCTGGTTGTTTGTACGATTGAACATTTATGTTTATATTATTTTTTCTCATTTCTTCTCTATGATTTATTACGAGAATAATGAATTTATTTATACACAAAATTGATTGCTTTGTGAATTAATCGTTCAAATTTATTAACACCTTCCCTGCCACTTGTACTGTTTTCGGTACACGTTAAAACTCATCTCTACATCAAATGAATTTTTCCTCATTAAGAGATAAAGAGATAAAAATAGTTACTAGTATTGTTATTAGATACTGTTTAAAGGTGTTTGTAAGATTTTTTTATTATTTTGATAGTTACTGATATCATAAAATAGTTTTTCAGAATGACATTTAGTAAAGAACAGCTTAGCAGGGAACGTATTAATAAAACTTACAAACTAACAAAGGGATCTCTGAAATGATTAGTATGTAATAGGAAAATTACTTGTGATAGGATCATTATGCTCAAAATTACTTCTAATCATGTTAATATAAAAAAATAAAGCATTCTATAGAAAATAGAATATAGGTATGCATTGAAATTCATCGACTTAAGTGTTGAATGTTTATTACATCATTATTAGCTAGGATTGTTAGCAATATTTATTGATATACTTCATATAAAACAATCATTTGTCTTAGCAAGTAAAATATAAGTAAAATATAAATATAAATATAAATTTATGAAGCAAACTTAAATGATATCAGGTGATCTATAATCCGATGTAGGTACATATATGTTTACTTCGGAAGTGAAGGTACCTATCTCGATAATTTCAATATCACTTTGATTTTTTTTAAATACAGCTGTACATTTTTTCATTTATGAATGGAAGCATTTCTTTATTCTCTTTAGAGAAGTATAGCACGTAGATAAACAAATTTTAGAGGGTTCTTTAATTTTATTTTTCCAATCCTTAAACGTTTCTTAAATACACTGTTCGTATTTAATAATAATTTCATCGTGCCTGCAACATCGACTAGCTCAGTGCCTTGAATAGTTACTATAAAATTTAATGAAATTGTATTTTTACATAAAGTCAAAATATTTTCTAAAATCATTGTTTTTTGACCTAAGTGTTCTAATGCCTTTTTGAAGAAGTTAAAAAACAGTTGATACATAAAAAAAATGTATGATTCTACTTAGAAGATAATGGAGGTGACCTTGAAATTAAAACATCTTCTGTTTCTTTGGTAGACACGTTCATTGGATCGTACGTTTAACACACCGTGTATACTACTGATAAGGATATTCACATTAATTTCAGTTTATTTTCTACACACTATACTGTCCATTTTACAGAGTATATAATTCAAAATAATTATTTATTTCCCAAAGAAGCTTGAATCGCTCTTGTATAATCGAAGTTTTATTGTAGCGAGAATCTCATATAAAACCAGAGAAAATCCTAAAAAAATTGTGAAAATAACAAAGGGTAACGACTGTGATGTGAATTGTGTAGGCAGGTAATGTCATAATTTATAAAGGAAAAAAGTTGGAGATTTCGATAAATTGATTATGATCCTTAATGTAATCACAAAACCACGACAAAAAACTATTCTGAAAATCGAAAACGGATGGCTTCTGTCATTTGCCAACTGGAAAGCTTTTTTTAATAAATAATTCCAACTTAATGTTTTTTGAGCAGAACACTATGTGTAAAATACAAGCATAAAATATCAACGGGTTGATTTGCTTCATATAAATCTATATTTTCAAAACTTTCACGAATGTATTTACTATGAATATTTATGTTTTATATGAATATGCTGTTTATGTGCACTTGACCATCGGATTTAAATATCGGTATTAAATTCATTCTTTAAATGAAAACTTATTAGCGCTTATAAATTTGTTAAATATTAGTTTCAACAATCAAGAAACAATTGTTTTCGAATGTAGGAAGAATATTATCTACGGTTAAATTTTTATTAATAACCAGATATCCGATTGTAAGATATCGATGATACCAGTCTTTGATAGGCTGTGATCTAAGATTAATAGTTAATTAATAGTTAATACATTAATCCTTATAATCAGATCTTTAAGTTGTTTATAAAGTTATCTAAGAAGTTATGAATTAAAAGTACTACGTAAGCATACGCGTATCTATGTTAATGGCGGAATGCATAAAAAATTAATTTCATCATCCACGAGCAGTTCAATTAATTATCCCAATTGATATCACACGAACAGTTACACATTCAGATGTAATTAACACGTATAAAGTTGTGATATATATAAACCTGAAAACTGTTTCCGATGATCTTTAACCCTTTAAACCCCTAAAAATATCAAAAATGCATCAAGAAGAATTAATTAATTCAAAAGTTACAGGAGATCTGGAGAATAATTGTATTGATTTTTATTTTGAGATTGTAAAAGATTACAAATACATTAGATAAAAAGAATCTATGCGTGTATACATCAGGGTTTTAACGGGATTGGGCAAACCGGTGTCCGGTTATCACTAACAGTCGAAAAGATAGGCTGACGTGGACGAGAACCGGTGTTTGTTCACTACCGAGAGCTACAAGGTGAGCTTTGTAAGCATATAGTAGTTTGGTTACTACTAGAAGCCATTAACAAAAATTTTCATTTAGATCAGATATTTTACAATATATTTAATTTATGCTTTTATTATAAAACGGTGATTTTCAACCAATGTGTCGAGAGGATACCTGAAATATGTAGTAAACATTTCATTAAATTTTCATTAATGATAAAAATACTCAATATTTTGAGAAATATGATTTATCTAGGAATAAAGAAATTACGTGAGGAATATCAGGCACAAGTTTCCCATTAATAATCTTTGCTTTTTACTCTTATAGAAGTAGCAGAAAAGTGAATGTTATTTTTTATTAAATAATCTTTTCATTTCTTTTCTCCACGTATGAAATCTATACATATTTGTATTATAAATATTTCCACATTTAATGATGGATTGCATGTTAATAATAAACTGATAATAAATAAGAATTTTGTTTCTAAAAATGCTGCAAAGACTGAACTAGTTTTAAAGGTTGAGAAACACTGCTGTAAGAGATGCACTTGAATGTGTATGGTATCAGTAAAAATATTCAAAGTTTAAAATATATCTTCTGTAATTTGTATTTGAAAATGCATCTTTCTTAGAATTAAAAATTTACATATGTTATGCGGTGAAGTTTACATTTTTCATACGTTAGTATGATAAGTATTATCTCTCTTCATATACATTTTAAAGTGGAAGTATCAGTTGAATACACTGTTTCTGAAAAGTAAATATTTAAATGATACTGCGAACGATATAACGTATACATATAAAAAATTGGTTTAAAAAATGGCAGTAATACGTAGAAAACATCTGAATAGGTTTGGAGTTTATGACATAAAGGATTATCCTAATCACTAAGTAGCCTAATTCTTTACCTATCCCATTTGTCTACTTCTAGTGCTATAGCTGGCAATAATACAACAAATAAACTAGAACGCAATTTTAATGTTAAACAATTTTCTTTTTAAACCAGTTACCTTAGGTTCAAACATTATGTTTGTGCCAAGGCTCGTTAAACATAAGTGTTATGTTGGAACCATTTCTTACAAGGTTAAGGATAGATGACCTGTTATCAGTAATAAGTGAAGGAGGGGTAAAACGGAACACCAATGTTTTTCATAAATAAAAGCTGCGAATGAGTTGAGATTACATGATAAGGGCCTAGGTCAATGGTTCTTAACGCTAGGTTTACAGGACCCATCAATCTAACGGGTTTCGAACTTTTTGAGCAAAATTTACAAAAATAATTACTATTATGACCAACAATTTCTGCCAACTTTTATTGATGGAGCGATATAAATATGCCCAAATCTATTTCCCTCTTAGTTCTGTAATTTCAAATTCTGCGTGATGCATACCTTATTCCTTAGTATATGTATGTTGGAAATAGATATACAACAAATGTCCGTAAATCTAGTGTTAACCGGTTTTCCACGGAACACTATCGCTCCGTGGAAAAGTGTGTTTTGTTATAGATCTACTTTTATTGCTCTAGTCATTATAGTTTTCATAAATACCATATTTTATAACTTTTGTTTTCTTTTCTTATTGCTATGTAATATTGTAACATTGTTTTTACGAAATTTAGTGTATTATGATTCGAAAAGGTTAAGGACCATTGGTGACCTAGGTCAGTCCTGCACAAACTTTGCTCTGGAGCAGAAAGAGCTTCTCTCACTCTGCTTCTTTCGCCCGAAACATAACCGTCTCGCAATTCCTAGATGCCCATCCCCCTCCACCACCCAACCACCTCACGAGCTCGTGACCAATCCATCTTATGCCTTATGTCGTTATTCTTTTCTAAACTATCCCTATCTTTTACGTCTGATGACAATAGTGGGAGACTAAACGGCGTGAGGGGCCGTTTTGTGGACAGGACTGGCTTGGGTAGTTCTTATAACAATTCATAACCGACCACAGACCTCCGTAAACGTTATTTTGGGATTGAGAGTGTAAAAAAAATGTTTGGTATCAAAATTTCGATATTCAATTCGACTTTGGAACCATTTTTTGAAACTTTAACCCTGCAATGGCACAGTGGGTATCTTATAACCTCAAACGAGACGCTGGTTTTTCATCGCTGTATCGCAAAGTAATTGCGAATACGAAATTTCTTTAACTTTTTCTGCACGTCCGACTGAACGCTTGAGAGTATTCCACTTTTTTTTTTTTAACATTTTTTGCATGCTTCAAGTACATAAAAAATCACGTCGAACTTGATAGACCAGAGTATGACATACAGTAAGCTGAAAGAATAGTGTGCTATTGCAGAGTTAATTTAAATACAGTAGAACCTCCTTTATCTGAACACCCATTATCTCATTACTGTTCTCGGATATTCTATTATCTAAATAGAGTATCGGCTGATAGTAGTTTTTTATTTTAAAAAGTTAAAAAATTTAACAATGAGAGATACAGAAAACACAAATATTTAAACAAACTGTTAACTATTTTGATATTCATGTAAATGAATGAAGTTTAATATGAGAAGAAGTAATTGTTCCATTATTCGAAAATGATTTTATCTGAACACTTTTATCTTCCTATTAGTACGTATTCGAGAGGTTCTACTGTGATTCATAAAAATTAATACAACATTTAATTCTGTTGTTTTTATCCCATATTTCGTCGTTTTATTCAGTTTTATGTCTCGCGTTGAATTGTAATTATAAAATGTTGATTGAACTAAATTACCTTATACAACGTAGAACGAAACGCTTAACGAGGGGTAAAACCGGAACACTTATAAAAACAGGAAGGAATAGAAATATCCTCTAATACGAACGTATTACTGCCATTTTTTATTATCCTTTTTTATACATACACGGTTTATTGTTCGTAGTACTATTTAAATATTTTTTTTTTTTTTCAAAAACAGTTTATTCAGCTGATAGTACCTCTGCTGTAAAATGTATAATACGAAGAAAGACGATATTTATCGAACAGGCGTATGAAAAAATTGAAATTTAACCACGTAACAATAAACGTAAATTTTCAATTCTAAAAAAGGTGTATCTGTAAATATTAACACTAGAACTACCAAAGCCGTCAAAATGACGGATTTATGATTATTCATAGCGACCTTATGAATTTAGCAGGCTTTACCAGGCTTCCAAAATTTACTATGATTTTCTGCAGAAAGTACAGATAAAAATTTGTTTTCTGTGTATTCGATATTTTTTCATGTAATTTTCAATTTGATCCGTTTCATACAAATAAGTACACTGTAATCGTCGGTAGTTCTAGTGTTAATTATAGGAGATATATTTTAAACTTCAAATATTTCTACTGGTACCATATACATTCAAGTACATCTCTTATACCAGTGTTTCTCAACCTTTTCAGAGTAATGACACATTTCAAAACTAGTTTGGGTTTGGAGCACGTTATAATTAAGATATTTTTGGTATACTTAAAATAACAATACATTATTACAGTTTATTATTTATTTAAAGCACATCACTAAAAGTGAAAATATTTATATTTCGTGAGTGGAAAAACAAAAGGAAAGAATTATTTAATAAAAAATAACATTCAATTTTCTACTACTTGTACAGGAGTAAAATAATAAAATTTGTTCATGGGAAACATGTACCTGGCATTCCTCACGTGATTTCTTTATTCGTGGATAAATATTAGTGTACAGATTATATTTTTCAAAGTATCGAGTATTTTTATTGCTAGTATAATTTCAATGCAATTCTTGTCGCACAATTAAGGTATCGTCGTGGTACATCGGTTGAGAAATATCAGGTTATGGTTAAGCTCCCCCTGCTTTTGCAGTAAATTATTTTAATCCTTCCTTGATTCGTGGGGTCCTCCGGATATTAGACATAGCCCTAGAGCTATGTCCAGCACAGTTTGAGAAACGATGGTATAGAGATTATAAAAGGTTAGAAGGATATACAGTATAATAGGTCTTGTACAGTTATACCTGAAGAGGTGAGATTCTCCGCTTTCATGCATTGCAAGACACGAAGATATTCTTAGCCTGTAATCTAGTTTATACTGATAATATACATATAGATAAAGAAACACAGAAATTTACTAAAAAGAGAGACCAAATTTGGCTTTCTCAGTGATTCAACAGTCCTTCAATAGTAACTTTACAAACTTCATAAACTGTATTTTCAAAAATAATTACTACTATGACTAACAATCTTTGCTGACTTTTATTGATGGAGCGATACAAATATACCCAAATCTATTTCCCTCTCAGTTCTGCAATTTTAATTTCTGTTTGATGTATTCACCTATTCCTTAATATATATATATTAGAAATAGATATACAGGAAATGTCCGTAAACCTAGTGTTAATAAAAACTCGAGTAAAACCTCAAAGTTGCAAAATTCACGTGTTTATGTGCCCAAAAATTTAACAATTTTTATAATGAGGTACAGTAGTCTCCCATATATCAACCAATAGGGAGACAAAAGTGTTCAGGCAAACAAATTATTATGTAATAGAATAAGTACATTTTTTTTTATACTAAACTTCATTTATTTAAATGGATATTAAAAAGGTTAACAAGTTATTCAAATATTTGTATCCTATACGTCTTTCACTGTTAAATTTCATAATTTTTAAAAATAAAGAATTATTATTAAATGACACTCTCTCCAAACAATAGAACCTCTGGGTACAATATCCGGATAATGGGATCCGGATAAGAGAGGTTCTATTGTAGTTTTAATTTGAATAAATCCTTTTTCTGTTTACTGTACTGAATTAAATAAATTGTGAGCTTCGTCTTTCGACTTCATGGAACATGCATACCAACAGTATCGTGCCAAGTGTTGTAGTCATCTAATGATACAAAACACACACAGTGAATTAAAATACTAGACAAAAGTTTAAGACTGAAGGATTTGCAAAAATAAAATAATACGTATATGAGAAATAACGCACAAAAAAAAACAAATTCGATATTTTGTATTAATCAATAAGTAGTATACTATTCTATTAACGATTAAACTGGTTGTTCTGTTTGTTCTGTAATATCTTCCTGTTTTGAAGTTATAGCAGCGAACAAAAGTTTAACCCTTTGCACTCGAGGGATGACTGTTAGTCGTCTAATTATGCTAACTTGAAAAATTTTGCAATTCGAAATATTTACTAAGATTCACCTATATTGAACGTCATTCAGTTTAGTCAAAAGATATACTAAAATTTACGTATACGACTGTTTAACCTCTGAGATTGATTAACAAAGAAATTAACTGAAGTCTGGAAATTTGCGAAACTATCATTTGGTGACCAACAGTCACCTCTCGAGCGCAAAGGGTTGAAGAAAACAGATAAATTAATTAATAAGAAATAGGATGATAAATAAAATTCGTATTCTATGCTAATCGATAAATAGTTTTTCTATCGTAATGACGATAAAAATAAGTATATAAACAATATTTGCATACCACAAAACTATGTTTTACATTGCCCTGTCGTCTTAAACTTTTGTTCGATACTTTATGTTCGCTACTGTATATAGATAAACGGATAAACAGAACGGTGTGGTAAATTACAGTTCGTTTAACAAGGGCGTTAAACGTGTAATTTTATTTTCTGAAAGTAGTTATCAGAAGAATCTGTAAGTAAGTTTCGGTTTTTACGAACATGTCTAGTCATAATTGTTGGATACACTGAATGTTTGGTAGCTGTTTTCTTGTTTACATGTTCCGAAGATTCGAAAATGTTACAAGAAGCGGTTGCAAAATAGTAGTATGCGAAGATTATCGAAGGCGCTTATAAACAAATGGCTGAAGCATCTTAAGGGGACAGAAACAATTGACGATTTGCCAAAGCTGATGCAGAATGAAAGAACCAACCAACCAGAATGATTGTCAAGATGTGTTTCCTTCGAATTCTAAAATAACTTTGTGTCTAACAATAAGATAGACAGAATCGAAAGAAAACCGGTCCGAATTTGTCGTGCAACAAGAGTTTGGAAATTTTTGAATGTCAACAGTGACAAATCTTGTAATGCGATAAAAAAAATTGCTTTAATGGAGGAATGTTGCACGAGCCGGTTCCGTTAGATCGGTGGTTCTTAACAGCTTGACATACAATTACGAGTTAGGGTCGTTATTCATTTCATGTGCCGCTGTAGACTCTCACGAGTCTGACTCGTCAAGAGCTGTTTTCAGTGAACGCCACCCAACACTCTTTTTTTACATGGTATATATGTACGTTCCTTGGAAAACCGTGCAAATAAATATCGTGTAAAAAGAAACGTACATATGGTAAATTTTGGGGGATATGTTCCACAACTTTAAAAAATCGTGTAACATGAAAAAACTGTAAATATTTTCCAGGAAAACCGTGCAAAAGAAATAATAATGAAATCCATGTCACATATTGATAAAACAAAAACAATTCATTTTTATAACGAAAAAGTTAAAATTAGTGTTTAGAAAAAAAGAATTAAAAACGTTTGAAAATTCAGTCCATAAATGCGTAACATTTTCTGGACATTTCACAGCGCCACCTCACACAAATTCTTGTGATATTTCTATCATATGTATTAGCTATTGGATTCAGAAATTAGAAGTACCAATAGCTCGTTCAGTGTTGTAATTCTCTGGTTCTAATTAATTAACCCTTTGCACTCGAGAGGTGACCGTTAGTCGTTTAATGATACTAACTTCAAAAATTTTCAAATTCAAAATATTTACTATGATTCACGTATATTAAACTTCATCTGGTTTAGTTAAGTCGTATATTAAAATTTACATATATGATTATTTAACGTCCGGGTCTGAACTGAAGTCTGAAAATTTGCGAAACTATCATATGCTAGGATTACGATGTTCCATGAGAGGAGACAGCCGAGTGCAAAGGGTTAACTTCACGGATTTTTAAATGCAAAATATTTATTAAGATTCGCTTATATTAAACATTTAGTTTAATTAAGTGATATACTAAAATTTACATATACAACTATTTAACCTCCGGTCTGATTAATAAACAAACCAATTGTAGTGTGAAAGTCTGCGAAACTATCGTTTGGCGACCGACAGTCGCCTTTCGAGCGCAAAGGGTTAATCTAATTTATCATCAGAGCCTTCATTGTTACTAAAAAATGTTTTTTTTTTTCGTTTTTTTTACAAACAAAACCATACTCTACAATACCGTGTCGTAAAACTGAAACTTCATGTAACGTATTAATACATTTTATAATTACTATCATAAATCAGCATTGTTTTTCGAGGAATGTTAAGGCCAAAAAGAAATTTTAAATAAGTGCGGTTAATAAATTACTAATATTCAGGATTGACTTGAATGCACAGATTTAAGAAAACAGCAAAAAACGAATGTGCAACAAGAAAAAGAATTGATCTTCAAAAAAATGGCGCGGAGTACGAAAAACATGAATAAAACGTGTTCACGGCCATTCAAACTAATAACGTCGAAAAGATTAAGCTTTTTTGTACAATAGTTGTACAATAGCTATAATATTCAACGCTTTTGAAATTTTGAATATTAAATTTCATGATAGCTAATTAATAAATTATGACCGTTGTTGAACGTAAATGTAAATGGCACTAAAAAAACAAAACAAGTTTTACGCAAGTTGAATTTAATAATGAAAAGATATTCCAGATTGCTTATAAGTGGAATTAACAAGAAATATTTCATATTACTTTTAATTGTAATTAATATTTCACCGTTTATGAATGAACAACTATTTAAATTACTTCTGTGTACGATAATTCAAATGCTGTTTATATTATGAATTAACTAGATTTCCATTAAAATAATACAATGAAATCTCAATAGTTTGGATTAATAATAAAGTAATTAACAACAAAGTGAGGATCACTAATTTTTACAAAATTTATGTGTATAGTATTCCAAAAAAAAGTCAAGGTGTACTTTCCAAGGTATACTAAATAAAGGAACACATGCACCGATGTATGAAAATATAAAATTGATGTTTTACGCGATGTTTACTATATACAGAAATTTTTCTTGAAGAATCACATCTTAATATTTTTTACTAGGATAAAAATTCTTCATTTTGGTTCTCTTTCTTTCCTTTTCTATTATACTGCTTCTTATTACATCTTAGTTTCAGATTAGCATTTAATATACTTACGAAATGGAGGGAGGAAGGAATCATTTTCAGTGAAATGTGGTTAATTATAGAACCATTCAATTCATTTAACCCTTAAATAGTTAAATGCAGAGTTATCGTGGTCCAGGTTACGTCGTTCTTGAGTATTGTTCGATTACAGGTGAAGGAGAGTTCTATATAAATCCACCTTTGAAATCCAAATATAACGAGATTTTATTTAGAGGTCAAATGAACCTATGTTCATCAATAGTGTCAGTTCTAAAGCTTTCATCTTCCCAGGGTTGATATTTTCGGATAGGCTATTTCTATAATTATGTAAGTAACAAAGTTTGTACGCAGATGTGTTACGTACTTGTAATCGACTCATGAATTAATGTGAAGTTTTTTCTTATCTCTCTGTAGATCACAGAACTTCCTTATCTTAGCGTTGCACAATTCGATTCATCTGCATACCGATCACTTAACGAATATAATATAACTCTAATGGTCGTGAAAATCGTGTCGTTGAGTATCTATCAGTTTTACCACTTCCTCACGTGTTTTGACGGCGGTATCATTTGCACGGTCATGACGAAACGAATTCCGAACATCTAGTAACGAACAGGTTATTTTAACTCTCGTGACGTAATAAGAGACGTTACGAGACTTTGTACAACTCTCGACGGCGAGAACGAGACAGACCGTCCACTGACGTTGCAATTTTATTCGCGGCAACTTCAATTCGCAGAATGATTAATACTAACGAGAAAAAATTAAATGGTGATAGTTTCGAAAAAATAGGAAAAGAAGCAAATCACTCATTCGCAGATTTCCCAGTTCAGCTGATAAATTCAATGGAAAAAGCACTATATATGTATAAAAATTTTAATTGTTTGCAATTTGTAAACCGAACTTTGTTTCGAATACAATAATAAATTACCTCATGTTGGTTTAAATTAATGGTGTCAAACTCATATACGAACATTAATCATCAAGCACAATTTTAAAGTTTCGAGCCTCAGACAGAAGGTTCCTTGAGTAAATTTTAGCGAGCAAAAAAATGTGTGTGATGTATTCGAAAATAACTTCTTTAAATTTTACATTTAGTATTTACCCAATGAATTTATAAAAATTACAAAAATACCCTAACAAATTTGTTAATTTTAGGTATTCCTATAAATTATTACAATGAAATCAAAAATTAGAGAAATTAAAGAGATTAATACCTATTTTTGATTAGAAACTTATCTTCTGGTGAAAGCTATTTTATCAATATCGGATGTGTAATTTTTTATGATAGTTAATGATATTTTTATTATAGATATGAAATGTTCATTTATTAATCTTGCTCTTTGTGAAGTTATATTAACCCTTTGGAATATACCTCTGTAATGTTTTAAACATGTATTTTATATTTTCTTGAACTGCATTTTATTATTTTAATAAATGAAATCATTTAAAATTTTGAGACCCAGAGCTTGTAGACCGTGTGCCTGATACTACTGGTTTAAATATAAAAGGGATATTAGGTTGAAATGCGTAGCTACATCCATTACGCATGTATGTATAGATAGGTGTACGATACTGAAATTAGACTCGAATAGACAGAGACGATTAGAATTAGCGATCGTTGGTTGTCTCTTTTGTTTACAATGACTCAGTTAAGGATTCTCCACGTCTGCATACCTTGGCTATACTGTAAACAATCGCGAATCGAATTTCTACCGCTTAAAAGACTTAAAACCGTCTAACAGTAGTTCCTCATGAAATAACAAACTTTTAGCAAATAAAAATTACACTGAATATACATTCCTAAATTATAAACGAAATAATTTGAATATTTATATAAGTCTGAGAAGGGCGTGATGAAAGACACGTTGTTACAGATGAGCCACGGAGACGAAATTCATATATAAGTTGGCAGATCTATCTTCGTTTCGTTTTGCCTGTGGCCTAGATTCTAACTTACAAATGTTTTTATATACATATAATACACAAAAACCGAAAAGCACGGATAAATTAATAGGACAAATAAATTTTTAAAGGTCATGAGCTTCAATTCACCGAATAACATGTTATTCAAAGACGAGAGTGTTACGTGTTGAGCTTTTCTAAAATACAATCGTTAAAAACGTAAAGAAACTATGCGTGTCCGTCAACGTTTGCAAAGGGGGCTCGGCTTTAAGCGCACAATGATTGGTCAACGTGTAATGTGACGTCAACTTAGAATGAAATAATTGGGGGCTCGCGCAATTGCGCTTTATTATTTTGTTCCTTCCCTACAAATTGACCGTGATATCAGAATCATCGTGATTAGGCTTTATCGGCGAACGTGATGGGGATAAAAATTTTCCATAATGGTGGTATCGAAATGGATTCCTTTACGGTTCGTCGAGAAAGTTGCGAGACACGCGATTTCTATTTCGATTTGTCGATCAAGTAGATGCTCCGTCGAAAAAACATGAACGCCAGATTCTCAGCTGCATGACGAAGTAGCTATGTTGCATCATTTTATAGGTCTGAGGGACACACAGCGTTTCTCTTCTCTTACTTCTGGTCAATGAGATGAAATGCAACAGCCTTTACCTGTGACGTCGACCGGAATACATTTCGGTATACGTGCCGAGGTTCACGTACCTCCACGTGATACTTCTGATTTTAAGCAAACAGTTCAGCGTTCTTAGAACCCTTTAACTTCGTTGTACACGTAGCATGTGATTCCACTGAAAAGAACGATTTGATTCACGTTGTCGAACCAAGATCGAAGCGTGCTTTCTTTCTTGCACAAATAACGTCCTTTAGTTTCGTCGTCTGGAGAAAATTTCACATTACCGACGGTTGTTCCATGTTTGAGTTATCGACCACGGTTGTCGTTACCTACTATCAATATCGCGAACAACCTGCGTGTCTTGTTACATTGACACGTCAAAAGATGGAAGCACCAGTGTTAACGATTTTTTTTTGTACCTTTTGTATTTTATATTTACAATCCATTAAAAGTTATAAAAAAGCGTTTCCTTGAATTGTCGGAGTTAAAGTTCAAAGAAATTATGCGTAACAAAGATTAAAGCAATGAGTGAAAAGGGAATATACAGATAATTAATTTTATTTCGTGCAAATTGCCATTAGACGGCCGTGAAAATCCTCATTGAGCAGATTTCTTTCTGATCCTATTTTATGTAAATATACGGGACAATTGTATCAAAGTTTAAAAGTAATCAACTTGCTACGGTAACTGTGTAACAGTGATTTTTGTTTTAATATTTTTACTAAACTATTTCGTACTTTTACGTCTTTTATTGATATTTAAATGTTTATCATCACAAATTTAAACATTAAAGATAATCCCGTGACATATCTCTAAATTTGTTAATCTCTATCCCGTGTTCGAACATGATTGCCAAGGTTTGTTTTAATTTTTCACGAGATAACCAAGGATGTGTTTGCGAAAGTTGCCTCTATCGGTCACGTTTATTGATAGAGTTCGGTATGCACAAATTATATTCGCCTAAACTATCAGAAAAAAAAGCAAACAATGAAAAAATGCTTGGTCGCTGTTGGTGATCTGAATGCGTTCCTCATGCACGCGCTGCAGGTGCGCCAGCTGCATCGCAACATTCATAAAAAATGCACGTTCTTGAATTATCTAACAGCAGCAAACTCATTACACGAACGGCAATTAAATTCTTGTTACTTTTCGTGTTCTGCTCTGGCGAACGACAATTCCATGCGGCTTATTATTATCATGACCTTCCATTTTGTCATCCATATGATAGATATTTTGTTCTCCCATCGGGATCCTCGATGGTGAAAGAATTCAAAAGAACGGACTACCCAACGGAATTTTCATCGTCATCGTCGTCGTTGTTTGATATTCTTCAACGCGTTCTCTTAATATCATCATCCCTCTACTCTGACCTATTTCCGGCTAAAAATAGCCAATAGAATGATTATGGTTAGAGGAACATTCATTCGGTCGCGACGTATTGCGATTAAACTCGAAGACCTCTTACGTGCAATTGCTTTTGCTCTCCCATTGCCTTTTCTGCCTCGCTCTTCCTGCAACCAGCGTTGGCGCATGGCTTTAGCATCATGAAATCTACGCGTGCGTTACGAGCCTACTGACTCGGAATAGCGAGCAACGAGGCACGTGCAGCATCACCACCACGATGCGCACGCGTGCGAGCAATCTCTTCCGAAGAGGTCTATGTATCACACAAATTGTTCCCTCGATCGAGGATCCTCACCCTCTCGAACTTCATGTTTCTGATTTGAATTCACTTTCACCGATGATTCTTTTCATTTTATGGGATTTTTTCTTTCTCTTTTCTTTCTCTTTTTTGGACCCCGAAACATTTGAAACTGACGTATTATTATAAGAAACTTGCAATGTTTTTGATATGTTGATAGTTTTAATTGTTGATTGTTCGTTTCTATTTAATTGTTATAAATTTAATTATTTTACAATTTCTTTTTCTAACATTATCATTTTTCTGATTGCTTTTTAACAATTTGCTTATAATACAAGTTTCTTATCGAATTATTGACTAACTAGAAAATATTTGATGACTCATATGATGAGTTATCGATCTTGGATATATTAAAATGAAAATGTTTTCATAACCCTAATACGCAGACGCGGTCGCTTGTCCTACTTTCCGCTAGACGAATTTCGTGGTCGTTTTTCCATTTTTAAAAGGTGGCAATACTGTCATTATCGCAGCCTTGACCGATCGAATTTTAACATGGCGATCATGACGTGTGACGAGCATAAACGTATTGGGCAGTTGGTGTCGCGAACTCTCATGGTTAGAGGAACTAACATAAACATGGAAAAGAAGGGATGACGGCGAGTTTGAATCCGACCGCGGACATCGGTTGGCGGGGATGCGGGCCGATTGAACCAGTCAGAACTCGTGGCGCCGGAGGCTCGACTTTCCCATGTTCCTCGCGCATACCTCGCGTACAGCCGATCACATTGCACGCATAAAGCGACTGCGTGCTTCCTTAGCCGATTTAGTCGTGTGCCGTACCTCTTGCCGTGCATTCATCACCGTACGCACCTTCCCCGCGCAAGCACCTCACGACCTATCATCGAAAACCCATCAAATTAGTCGACTAATTTTTTCCTCGTTTCTCCTTGCTCTGCTCTCGATTCCTTACCGATTTATTGTTCTTTCTCTTCCCGTAAAGCATCATACGAACGCATCACTCTAAACTTAGTCGGAGGCAGTGATTCGAATAGATTTACACTTCGTTCACGTGGCACCTCGCTGTCGAGGACTGTCATTCTCAACACGGCCGATCAGCGATCTGCAACATCCATTACTGGAAATCGGTCAAGGTTTTCGGGGAAGCGGAAAGAAATTTTCTTGTTTCCTCTGGCGAACGATCGTGTGATTGTAAGTATTCAAGCAGCACGAACGTACATCGATATACAACAGAAAAGGAACAACCAGGTTGCAAAGTATCGTTAACAAAGAAGCGTCTGTATTACGCGTACAAAGATATTGCGTTGCAACAACGACTATTTTACGCCGAAAATGTATAGTCTTACGATATCGTGTGTCTGCAACGTGCTAAGGATCGGCTTACCTTTGGTCGATCCTTATCTCTGACCATTCGATCGACTCCCTCTTAAGAGAAGAGCCGGAACCGTTGTTGAAACCGTCCAAAGTACTGTATGGTCGCTATGGAAAATTCGTGTTTATTCAAAAATGACATTATTCCACTTTAATTAAAATAGTACATTTCATACACGAGTACAATGATAATTAAAAGTAGGTTGGCTAGTTTGCATACTAATACTAACGTGCATTGAATACAAATGCTTGAAGTATTGATCTCTGGATTTAGGTTTTCGCATTTATGCAAGCATAATTAAATGTTAGACAGAGAGATAATGACCTTAGCACCTAGCTTTTAGTCACACTGTGAATAGGCTGATCTAGCAAATTAAAATTTTATCTTAAAAGCTTAACAGCTTTACTCAGCAATTCGTGTTAATTGTTTATGAACTGTAGGTAAGATAGAATCATTTAGGATCGAGAATTTCAAAATAGTCAAATTCGCCGGAGAACTTTCGTTTAGCCTGTATTGAACAACCAATTGTATTTCAAATACCGTACTTTCGAATTTCTTATTACCGTTCAGATCTCTCACGCTATTATTTCGACATTCGTATTAGGAGGTATATTTTGACAATCCGTTGATTTCACGATTGGACAATACTTCTGCAATGGTGGTAGCCATTTTGTGTCTTAAGCCATCGTTCCAATCTAACGTATTATTCAACATCACGTGCAAACGACATGAAAGGTGGAAGCGAAACACGAATCTTGAGGAAACCGGCAGAGTGTGGGAGTGAAATGGACAATGGACGCACGTTTCATCTCCGTGGCCAGTAGTAAGTGTGGAACATGGCTGCTGACCATTCCCGATTAGACATCGCTCAAATGAAGCGACGGAAATAGACAGCTGTCTACGCTGCTATTTGTTAGGTCGTCTTAACCAGTCGAATGGCCAAGTCCTCGCATTTCGATGTCTTCGCGATAAAGTCGCCTTCACGTTGTCGTTTATCTCTCCAGCGTGACGAGAACGTTCGAGCGCGAAAGCGCACGTGTGACGCGCTCCCTCCTCTCCTCCACCTCTTCGCTTCGACATAGCGCGCTTTTTGCCTGCTCTCGGATCGATTTCAATGCGAATCGTTCGTTGATCCCCATTATCCAGATTGCTGTTGCGAAACAACGTAATATATTCGCGAAGCAATTCTTGTGGTCCGTGTTTTAACCTTGTGCAAACACGGAAATTTACCTAATCGGTCTAATGCGCTCGCATTCACGCGGATCGCCCGCAACATCGTCGATCATTCTTTACCGGGAGAGGTACAAATAGAAGCCAGGAACTCTAAAACAATTTCACTTGATCGCTCAAATCAATTCAACGACATAATATTTGGGCTTGAATTTCGTTTTTAAAACATATCCCTGTTAAATTGTTAATATTAAAACTGAACAAGATATCTTTTCTATGGTATAAAGTATTAAATAAAATAATATTTTTCGTACAGTTCATGAATTATCTAATTGTTTTAACACGTATTCTAAAACTTTCAAGGAAACGTGTACTGTTAAGAAATATCAGAAATATTAATAAAGGATTAAAGAAGGTAAACAAGGTAAACAGAGGTTTGGAATTAATAGCTTCAATTCTGAGATTAAATTAGCATTCGTTACTTATTAATATTCGACTCTTCACGTATGTCAATAAATCTTAATTGTCTGGATCATAGAAGAACGCGCGTGTACAAATAGGTATTGGTGATTGTGAACTGGCGTGCTATATTTAAGCAGTCACATCAAAAGCTTTCATCTCCCATTCAAATCCATAAATAGAACGTGCGATTTGTCTCTTCCATCAGCGTCTCAGGCCTCGGCTCATCGTTTCTTCCCTCTTTATTGTCGTTGCACTTGTATCTAATCATAACACAAATTCTATGATTATCATGAGTTTCGTCGTTCGCTATCCCAATAAATTTTTGAAAATTCTTCAATCATTATCTTATGAAGAAAATGATCATAATTAATTAATATTTTCCATTTCAACCAATAACTGCTACAAATTGATTACTTAATACCGGTATATTAATATAATGATCTTAATTAGTTAATAATAAATATATAAAACGGGGGTTTAAGATATGCGTATAATAGTCTAAAAAGGGACCTACTTACGCATATTTGTACCTATCTGTCTTTCAGTGGGATATCTTTTAAACAGGTTTTACATTTTATTTTTACAGCACTAATTTTTGTTTCCATATAAAAGTATCATTAGCCGATAGAAATTTCATACTAATATAGTTGGACTTAATTAATCAGCGTAAATATTAAAATAAGTGTAAATAATGTGTAAATTTTGCAACACTTTGTAATTGTTGTACATACATGAGTATGCTATTTGTTAATTACAATTTTAAGAAAGGTGTTCTCTAATCGAGTTACGAAATTATTTGTTGCAGGAAAGATGCGGCGTTACAGCCGGAGCTGAGACCGTCTCGCAGGCTGCGAAAGTCGGAAGGTGTGCATCCACGATCGATCACAAAAAAGTAAGAAAAAGCTCAAATATCGTCTCGCGTCTCGTCCTTTCCACGTTACTAGCGCACTCGCAAAACAATTTTCGAAGACGGAATGATAAAAGATCGAAGAAAAAGTATGACACAAAGCGAATTACTAGAGAAAAGATATTAGAGTGAACGTACGAAAGACGGTGCGGGCGAGAGCTAATTAATCGAAGGTGAAAGAAAACTCAAGCGAGTGTGACAGAGGGGTAAAGGGAGAAAGGGGGAGAGAAAGAGCGAGAAAGAGAAGCAAGCGAAGGAAAAAAGTGAACCGAGAGCCGGGTGGAGAGGAACATAGAGAAAAAGAGGAACAGTACAAAGGACAAAAAAAAACGAACGATATTGTCGTGTTGAAGTGCAAGGCAGGGCGGTAGTTCCGAAATATAGTTTTAGCGCGATCTAGACGGACAAACGAAAGTAAAAGAGAGGGGGTTTGCTTGTGTAACGCACGTGCGCGCATTCTTTTCCAAGGCTAAAGCCAAGGAAGCATAAGACGAAAAAAGAAAGAAACGGAGAGAGGTGAAAAGTATTAAAAAGGGAGCGAAGAGAACAAAGAGATAATTCGGAAAGGGGCAATCGTATCGCCCGTTAAGAGAAAATGGCCCCGAGCTCCACGAGCTACGTATCGATGAATACCCTGCTGAATACTTCGTTCCTTGCATTCCTCATCGTTCTTCAATGTTACGTTAGTGCGGACAAGGCAAGCTTCGCGAAACCGCCTCCGTGTCAAAGGTAAGTACATTATCGACACTACCTAGTGCGTAAAGTTCGTCGAGGAGGTAGCCGTGCCGCGACGCGCGTGTATCTCCTGACAGGCGCTTCTTGCTCTCGCATTTTCCTCCTTTCTCTCCTGTTTCCACCTCATGCCTTGCCACACCTCTTTTCGTTCTGTTTTCCTTGCACGCGGCTCCTCGACCGGCTCGAGGCAGATTTTTTGCCTCGGCTTTGCTGCCTCGCGATCAAATCTCGAAAAACCGTCGTCTCCACTGATCGTGAGACATCCTCGTGCGCGTTACGTAATCGAATGACTCGCCTGACTCGACTATTAGAACGCAGAATTTTCGCATTCTGTCATGGTTGACGTCGACTATCGGTCAGTAGTGGTTTACAGAGCTCACGGACGAGACGCGATCGGCTGATCGACACACGCGTGACTGTGTCGCGTGATGGTCTCAGCAAAAATAGTAGTAATTCGTTCGGAATCATCCACGCGGACTCGAGCCATCATTCCGGCTAGAAATAGATATCCGATCGTGTTTGCCAATCCATTTTATCCGCGAGCACGCGACCCTTACTGATTCATTCATCATCGAACGAATATACACACAGTATATACTTACTATAAACTGGGGGAACATTGACAGGTCTTTTATAACATTTTATCGTGTAACATAAAAATCAAAATATTCATATATGTTTATATATATACATATTCTATTATACCTCTAAATATTTTGCAAATTATTAAAGAATTACTGGTTAAATGTTACATGATTACAGTATATCTTAGTTTAATTATTTTTCCAGTAGACTGGCCGCAATAAATCTTTTTGATTATGCGTTTAAGAGTTTCATTGATTTAGTAATATCACGTTATGCACTATACCCAATCTGATCTTTTTTATATTTCTTATTTACAACGATTGTTTTATAAATACGATCATTTTTAATATCAATATATACTACTGTTTAAAAATGGACGAATTTATGGTTACAAATATAACGTCGGTGTCAATGTTCTCTTGGTTTAGAATACATTCCGTCGAATCACGGAATCATACTCAAGAACTAACCAGAGAAATGGCCTTAGCAATGAACCAAACGAAACACCGAGCCTCGAACAGAACGGACTTTTAAATTAACGTGTTCCGCAAGTACAATAAACGTGACCTTAGCGCAGAGAACATTAAACGACGCGAGCAACGGTGACCGCGAATAATCGAGACGCATCTCCAAAGAAACACGCGCCTTGGATTGCTTCTCCTCGCCTTGCCCCTTGCCGCGGTTTACTGATATTTTGTGAAACGACGGGTAACATCGCAGATGCGTGCGATAGCTTATTGCGGAGACAGTAAATGATCAAATACTGATGGGAGAATGGGTTAGCTGAGGGTTAATAATGTCATCATTAGTCGCGTCATTGTTTTCTGAGGATATGCGCGTGAAAGCACGCGTGAGACTAATTTATTTCGCGTGAGCGCAATACATACATATGTATGTATGGCATGCTGCGCCGGAGTGACGCGTGTTCATAGCACGATTTGGTTAAGTACTTACTTACATATGGATGGGAGGAAATTAAAGAAATGTTCGTGATCGAAAGTGAATACACGTTTCCGATTAAAACTTTAGATACATGTACTGAATTCCTGTTTTGTGCTGAAATTGAACTTGGACTTATTTCATTTGAGATAAAGAGAGGTGATAGCAATTTGAAGCTATGAATCCGATGAAAAATTTTGTCGTAAGAATAAATTCTTGATATTTTATTTTAATGATTGATCTTTATTTTATGTTAAAATTGGATACATTTTTTTTATTTCATATAATAATGAAGAAGAAAATCATTTGTTTGTTTTAATAAACTAATGAATGGTTATTGAAATTTCTAGTCAAATAAAATAGTACATCGCGCAAATTATAATTTATTTAAGTATTTTTTAAATATTTAAATAATGTTTAATCCAATTTTAAATACAAATTACAGAATCTAATATCTGGCTGTAGCTTAGTTCTTGTATCTTAAACTATCTTGATATTTTTCCTGTGTGTACAGAAGAATAAGGAAAATATTAACAAAATCTAAATAATTGCTTATCTTTGACAAAACATATCTTAAATTACAGACAAAAGACTTGTAGTAATTTTATTAATCAATTGTTATTATCACAACAATGCACAGTAAAATATCGTGATGTGATAAAGTTGGCTGTTGTGTACAAATTACTGAAATAATATGCATGCAATAAAGAGATTGAGAACTGTAAATGCTAAATCTCAAGTAAACACTTTGTTATTTGAGAAGTTTTTTACCTTCACCTTGTTTGGCGTCTAAGCTACGGACCAGATAAAAACATGGATTCTACACTAACATAAGATCATTGTTAATTCAAGCCACAATATCTAAATATAATTAGAACGTGGATAAATTGTGTATCTAATTGTAGTATACTAATAATTACAGTTTCCAGAGATAATTTAGTATACACATATCATAAATAAATTTATAATTTATTGATCCTCCAAGAACACCATAAGTAGACTACAGATCTGTGCATGTATATTTCAAAATATATATAGTATAATCAAAACAATACGGGTCAGTTAAAAAACTGCAAAGAACATATCATGTACTTACATATCTATCTGTATGAGGAAACAAATTTTTGTATGTTATCCATTTTCTATATATGTAAATATACATTCACATAAAAGCTTATATCTCACTAACAAATATTTCTTTCGGTCATTTATTTATAATTAATAGACTACGGATTTTTATGGAAGTTCATATATTTATAAATTAGATTAAAGAAGATAAAACATAAATAGAAATTTTGTTCACCTTTCAAATATCAATCTGTATTTTAGTTTAGATGTAAACACGATTAACCCTCCGTCGGTAACGTGAATTTTATAAACGTTATGAATTCATTAATACTCGTGTTATAGCATTTCAGAAATACATTTTTTTCGTTAAGTTATGATAATCAATTTAGTTTTACATATCGAATTTTTCGCATCGAAACTAACCTAAGTTACCGATAACGTATATTATTTTTGTACTAGACGAATCTAATCCATGTTACTCATGAAAGGTTAATGAAACCAAAATTTCTAACCTTACTTTTAATATTTCGCACATATTTACGTATTTCAGTTTCAGTTTCCTATAAATTAACATTCGACTGTATTTTAGACATTTTAGTAACACGTACTTATTAAATTACTAGGTACTCCTCCAGTATTTATAATCAGTACTCTATAACATGACATACTCTCTTGAAAACTGCACGTTAGAAATTTTGCGGAGCAAGGCGGTGAACATCCGACGCTGTAACGGATATCTTAAATTTGTTCGCGACAAATATTAGGTTGATTAAAGGGATTCGAGCTTGGTCGGATGTTGTGCGTCGTGATAACGTTTCTTATTAGAGCAGTACTCGAATTTTTACGCCGAGTATTAATCTCTTACGTTAATAAGCTTCGCTATCTTCCGTGCAACTGGCGGTATACGGTCATACGGTATAATATATTCTACTCCATTTTATGAACAACGAGTATTGCTAACGTGATATAGAAAAAGCTACCTAAATAAATTCAGGATACTTTATATTATACTTCCTATTTGACACTAATTTGTTCACAAATTAATAATGATATTATAGCTGACTGTTTAAGATATCTATTATTACACAATCAACTTATATCTAAAAATGAATTAATTTGTTATCAGTTTTTTTGTGTTTTGTAAGTCTAAATCGTACTTCCTATAAAAGTAATAATACAAATATAGTGTTCAATTATAATTATAAAACGTATAAAAACAAAATATGTAGTATTAGGTATAATGTTTTAGTTATTCATAAAAATTATTAAATTTATCATTATTATTATGTTGCTTAGTGTACATTTTTTTCATGGAATCGGTTTATGGCTCATTGTTAGTTGATTTTCAGTAAAATAATGTTCAGTTTATAAATCTTGTAGTTTCTGTGGTTCGAAATTGTAATACTAAATAACTATTCGTCTATCGATAAAATAATTATACTCGTTTACTAATTTGAAATTAATTCTAAACAGTTTTTATCGGGCAAAGGTGGATTTCGACCATTTTGAATATGTGAAGATAAGAAAGAACTGCATTCTCAAATGATAATCAGCTAACAAAAATTATATATTTATCTTTTGAAACAATTTTATCTTGCATAAATTATTAATTATAAAGAAATTGAGGAAGTACGATTTAGTAAATTATTATAACATAACCCTCTTTTATACCGGGTAGTTCGTAAAGTCGATCGGAAATTAAATTACAATGAGGTCATAATATAAACTCGAAACTCAGAACCTGTTGTTAGCTTTTGTTGTAAAAGGTACGATTTCCATGTTTGGCAAATTTCAAATCGACAGTAGCAGTTACAAAGAATATATGAGAAAGTGATAGGGATAATTTATGAACTTATATCGTGTACCTCTTCGAGATCTTATATTCAGTCACTTAAGTCACCTAACTCGATTACCTTAAGTTACTGATAAATTGTTAGTTGTATGAAAAATTATTTTAAATAACAGATGCATGACATCAGGAAATATTTATGATGTAGGAGTTTCTTGATATTTGTTTGTTTATCGAAATTCAGAGGACGCTTCGAACTTCTTATTCGGAATTCGAAAGATTGTTATGTAAAATTAAATAACTATTGCGATACATACATGAGTTCAGTAATTAATAAGTAATAAGTATTTCCTTGACAAATCTTAACAGTATCATTTTCTGCTTCGCGACGAAAAGAATACAAACTGTTGACATAATTTGCACGTTATAACAGTATTAAAAAATCATAATAAAAGTATCTAAATAATTTATTTATCTACTCAGTTCAATACTCTTTAAAAATAACCTTCAGATTTTGATAAACAAGTGAAGTAACAAAAAACGGATATTACCATAGTTTTCTTTGATATCATGTAACTTGTGATACAATTTTTAATATCTCAAGCAGTTTACAAGTAATTTAAGATGGTCCAGTTAAATGACCCACCTTTCTATATGTACAGTGGCGGACAAACGTTTAAGACTGAAGGGTTTGCAAAAATAAAGTAATTCATATGTAAGAAATAATACAATAAACAAATTTCGTGTTTTGTATTAATCAATAAGTACTATTCTACTCTATTAACAATCCGAATAAATTTATAAACTATATTTATGAATCATGGTATTCTGTTTTGTAATATCTTAAACTTATGTCTGCTACCGTAAATGAGGACTTTATTGGGCTTAGTTCAAGGTCTGTAATGTCACCTTGCAGCAATTCCACCTTCCAAAGCAACTCCAAATTCCAATGATTAAGAGGACAGACGTTAGACTAAACGGGGCTCCTTAGTCATCCCCTCTGATTTCTTCAACCTGTTGTTCCGATGCTTCGATTTTCGATTGTAGATCTTCGACTTCGATCCCTTGACCGTCTGCACGAATCAGACAAAACTTCGATGACGCAAACAATCTTGTTTCTTATCTCACTGCTAAAAATGGCAACCAATCAAATTTTCCAATATTTCTCGTATCTATTATTTAATTTAAGACGATAATTACATATCAAAATATTTTATACTTATGACAAAGTTTGACACCTCGTCGAATAAAACATATGTTATCTTTTTTTATTACTTGCTTGATATACTTATATATATATATTTATGTATATTTATATTTAGGTAATTTATGTATATTTTTTGCCATTTTTTTTTTCTTTTCTTTATGCAAAATATTCTTCTTCAAACGTACTAAAGTAGCGTTATCTAATAATCGTTTTACTTATTTATTCATAAATGAGATTAGACTCTTTAGTGTACAAGATAAAATAAAATATTTACATTACAAAGTAAAAAAACAAAAAGAAATTATTAATTAACAAACAATCGATAGATCCTGCTTATCTTTTAAAATAATCTTTTGACCAGTTAAATTCCTTTAAGCGCGGAATTTAATTTTAAAAAATCCCTCGAAGGGTGCAGAATTAAAATCAAGTAATCCGTGTATACACGTCGATCGTGGTCCTATTATAAATTTTACGAAAAACGAGGAATGATTACATTTTTATTTAATAAAAAATCAGCAATTCATTTCTAAAAAGATAATTATTATTATTAGAAACTTGTCAAAAAATTATCAAAAAATAATAAAATATATAAACAAGAAAAATTTGATAATATAAAGGAAACATGCTATCAAATAATATTCATGTTGTATTTTATTGAAATTTCGAGTTTTGATGGTCAATTTTTATTTTACACGACGAATATATACGTACGCACCGCAATAGAGATTTGGTTCGACGTGTATACACGTTAAACGCGCTTAACTGGTTAAATATTATTTCCTTGGTGCTCTGCTTCGCCAATACATCTGCTGTTAATGTTATTTTGAACACGATTCACGAACATAAGAACGTAACAAAGATAAGTAAACACGGTGTACAGTGATGGGATACGCTTAAATGTCCATTGGCTAGGACCAAGGAGGGTCATTTATCCGGAGAACCTTTTTTTTTTAAATTGGTTATCTGTAGCTCATATTGTTATCCGTATCCAAGTGAGTGCAAGGAATTCTAGGAAGTGGGGGAAATAACTCGTGGACATTTAAGCGGACACCGCTACATTCAAACGATTGCACAGGGGTCGTCGATCATATAGGATTTTATCGCCGATCGACTAGTGTCTGTGTAGTATACAGATTCCATTCTCGATGATCAATAAAGAAGATTAAAAATCTTGAAACAATGGCGTTTGAATTTTCACAATGCGCCAAGCGTTGTAAATATTTTCATTTTTATCCTTTTATTGTTCTTTGTTCCACACGATCTTGTTCAAGTAATGTGTAGCCGTAAAAAGTGTATAGGCTGTCGTGTGTAAGTAGATCGATACTTGATAGGTTGAAGCGTTCGCGTTCGCAACCGAGTTCCATAAAGCTATCACGACGTCAAGAGTCGAGGGCCAGGTAGGTTTCATTCCCCGCTTTTCGCATGCAAATCACCACCCCAGCGAAATTAACAAGTAATCGCGTGTATAGATCCGAGAGCTCGTGTCTTATCCGTGAGATCGTTCGCGAAACCCGATGACATTATATGGTAAAACACAAACGGACGAAGGATCGGCCGATCGCGCGACACGTCCGCCCCGCAGTAGAGACGAACGAGCTCGTTTTGTGTGACGAAAACGATAGAACGATCGACAAAGAGGGTTGTTCACCGTAGAGATTGGACGTGTGTGTGTATGTGACTTGCAGCGACGTTTACTGCCATGGCCAGCTACTGCATACGATACAAATGGCATCGATCTACAAGGACTCGAAAACGTTCGTCGACATGAAGATGAAGCATTCGCCGAACGAGACACTGCTGCTGTTTCGAGAGTTCATGGAGCGGTTCGATCAGATGCCAACCAGACATCAGATCGAGCAGTTCGTCAACGACACGTTTGACCCGGAGGGGTCTGAGTTCGAGGACTGGTACCCGGAAGACTGGATCGATCGGCCGAGGTTCCTCGGTAAAGTTATGGACGAGAGCCTGCGAAAATTCGGCTCCGACCTGAACCACATATGGAAGTTGCTTGGACGAAAGATGAAGGACGATGTCGAGATCAACGAGGAGCAGTACTCGATTATCTACGTGCCGCATCCGGTGATCGTGCCTGGCGGCCGATTCCGTGAGTTCTACTACTGGGACTCGTACTGGATAATCAAAGGACTGCTGCTGTCGGAAATGTACACTACCGTGAAAGGGATGCTGAACAACTTCGTTCTGCTGGTGGAGAAGATCGGTTTCATCCCAAATGGGGGCAGGATATACTACACCATGAGGTCTCATCCCCCCTTGTTGATACCTATGGTCGAGGAATACCTGAAGGTGACGCACGACTACAAGTGGCTCGAGGACAACCTTCATCTCCTCGAGAAGGAGTTCGAGTTTTGGATGACCAATCGAACCGTCGAGGTCGATATGAACGGAGTCAAGTACACCCTAGCTAGATACTACGAGGAGTCCTCGGGACCGCGGCCAGAGTCGTACAAGTAAGAGACACCCACCGGTCGACTTTTCAGTTTCCGTTACAACTTCTTCCCCCTCCATTCGCATATACCTATCCCCGCGTTAAACTCCGTTCGAACGCGTTCTAACCGTCTGAATTTCTACCAACCAGAGAGGATTATCTGACCAGTCAAAGCTTTCGCACCGCCGAAGAGAAGGACAACTATTACGCGGAGCTGAAGACCGCCGCCGAGTCGGGCTGGGACTTTTCCAGTCGATGGTTTATACTTGATGGCATGAACAAAGGTAAAGGCAGAAAGTAGCAGCTCGCGCCACCTTTAACTCTCCGGCAATGTGTTTGTTTCGTTCGTTCCGCGGTATTCGAAGTTCAAACAATATTCGCAAACCGGAAATAAAATGATTAGGCGTGGAGTAACTCGTATTTCAGCGGTGACAGTTTCATTGACATTGAAAACGATCGTTCACATTTATCGTGAGGACACTATATTTTGTTTGGAATCAGATTGTGCTCCGTATTGGCTTCCTCTGATTTTTATCTTCTAAATTATTCCCGAACAAAGTTTCATGCCAAGTTTCAGCATGCGCGCTTTCAAGAAACCGTGTCAGCAATTATCGTGCCATGTGTTCGTTGTTCAGGCTGTCCACACGATATCGTCGACGAGATAAGTGGGGCGCCGTTTATGGCTCCCCTAGACCCCATCCCCTTTTTCAGGTGAAAGCGAAAACATCGAGCACGCGCGCAGTCGTTAACCCTTTTACGCGTCCGGTCTCATCGTTTCCCAATCTGCCGCGTCATGCCTCGTATTTCCCTCGCGAGGAGCAACAACAACAACGCACGGAACACTCTAGAGAGAATTCTTCTCTTTAGGTAACCTGACCAACTTGAAAACCAGATACATCATCCCCGTCGATTTGAACTCGATCATATATCGAAACGCGCAGCTGCTGATGAAGTACAATTTGAAGGTGGGCAACGAAACGAAGGCCGCGTACTACCAGAAGAGGGCGGAACAATGGAAGAAAGCTGTGACCGCGGTGTTGTGGCACGACGAAGTCGGTGCCTGGCTCGATTACGACATTATGAACGACATCAAGAGAGATTACTTTTATCCGACGAACATTTTACCGCTCTGGACCAACTGCTACGATCTCGCCAAGCGTGAGGAGTACACCGCGAAGGTGTTGAAGTATCTCGAGAAGAATCAGATTATGCTGAACTTGGGCGGCATACCGACCACCCTCGAGCATTCGGGTGAACAGTGGGATTACCCGAACGCCTGGCCCCCTTTGCAGTACTTTGTGATCATGTCGTTGAACAATACCGAAGACCCGTGGGCGCAGAGACTCGCGTACGAGATCAGCCAGCGATGGGTCCGCAGTAACTATAAAGCGTTCAACATGACGCGCAGCATGTTCGAAAAGGTAACGATCCCGCTCGCGACACAATGAACCCCGTGAATTCGATGCTGTTAACTGTTTGCACTCAGGAGCATTTCAACGTTTCATTGTATCAACTCGATAATTGATTAATTCTTTGTACTCGAAAGGTGACACTCGGTAGTCAAATGATTTATTTATTTATTTATTTGATTACGGGCAATCAACCCATTAGCGAAAGGGTGATTACAAAAAAGAAAGAAGGGATGATAAAGTGTTTAGAGACAGACAGGAAACTGTTACAAAGTTACAAGGTAATGGATACAACTTTCATAGATTTATGACTGCAAATGATCATAATCAAAGGTTTCAGTATTACTTATTTAAATAAATTTTAGTACAAGTAGATTTTAGTACTATTTTATTTCAACGCTCTGCATATGGAAACATTAAAAAACGGAGAGTCGACTTTCGAGTGCAATGGGTTAAAAACAGGATTTATGGAGAATTGTTTAGGATTACAGTAGAACCTTATTTATTCGAACACGTCGTGCGCTGTGCTGTTAAGTAGATCACGGTATAAGGTAACATAAATAGAAGAATCGTCAAAAAATAAAATTATACCACTCTCCGCCACTTAGCTACCTCACCAACTGCCAGTTCTTATTAATTCGGATAATGGAAGTTGGATGTTCCAAAAACTGAGGTCGATTATTTCGTTTCTTGTTATCCGGTACTTGGCATAAATCATTTAACTTGACGTAGATTCGTTTATATGTATAATTGAGCTTACACAGTTCCAATAACAGAGGCTTGTCTATGAGCTCGTCCCCTGAGGCTCAACATTAACTTGTTTGTATAAAGTTTATATAAATAATGTTCTACTGTATTTGCTTGCTATGAGCAAGAAATATTGTGTTTACATTTTCTATAGTGTTTCTAGGTGTATTGTAACTTTCGAAACAATTTCCTAGACGAAGCCTACTAACTTTTGTTCACCAGTATTATTTCGAACTATGGAATAATTTAAATAAAATTCTAACAATTGATTTTCAGAACACTCTCCCTAAAATTCTATATATCCACTCTAATGCTGACATTTTTCTTTGTTTATTCCTCAATTTATTTCAATCAGTGCATGCTGTTTGTGATCGAAGACAATTCAGTCTAAACACTTTTCCAATTCATACCAAATATTTGCGAATTTTTAAATTACTAATTGTAATTAGTTACCATTAGACTGTAATTAGTAATTGAAATGTTTACAAATAAATACTGATGATTGGTTTTATATAATTGCGTACCAATAGTATGCAATTAAGAATCTGAATAGTCGTCTGTATCGGTACAATTGGCATTCCGAATTGTCGGAACAGATACGCATGCCAGCGCTGGTGGTGTTCGAAGTGCAAAGGGTTAACGCATTCATTGTGTTTCACACACGTACCATATACAGTCAATTTCAACACTAGAACTACCGAAATGACCAATTCGTAATTTTTCATAGAGGTTATACAAATTTATTATGATGTATTTTAGAAAATTTACAGTAATTTCCATTAAAAAGCACGAATAAAAATTTAAATATAAAAATATACAAATAAATATACTGCATCGTCGGTACATAGTTCTAGCGTTAATTGGGTATCACTTTACTCATTATTATCTTCACTATACCAACAGTGCCCACGATTTTCGATATGTTAATGTGTTATCACCCATTAGGGACTCTAGCGTAGCTGTGTCAATACAACACTTTATTTACAATTTATTTTCAGTCAGTTTACACATTATTTAATTGTGCTTTTTAACGTTACCTTTGTAAAAGACAATTCCATGAATTTATTTGATAATTTTTCATGTTGAAGAAAAACGAAATTTATTCAGGTAAATTGACAGAGAAAATATAGCAAATAAAATGTGGAACGTTAATCCTTAACACTATAACTAACGACGGTTAGGGTATACTTATTCGTGACGAAGAAATCAAATTTAAAATTAGTTTTAAAAAAGTACTTAATACGAAAGAAACAAACTCTAATGATCACAGTAAAAATCATAGCAAACTTCCAAAGTATATAGGTATCGCAATAAATTTATCAAATTTCCATGAAAAACTACAAACTGGTCATTTTGACCCGTCTTGGTAGTTACAGTGTTAACGGGTTAAGCGCGAACTCACAGTGGAACCACTTCCGTTGTTCGGTTCGCAGTATGACGCGACGGTGTCGGGCGGCTACGGAGGTGGTGGCGAGTACGAAGTCCAATTGGGATTTGGCTGGACCAACGGGATCATCATGGACTTGCTGGACAAGTACGGTGACAGGTTGACAGCAGAGGACCGTTTTCTGCGCAACGACGTCGTGCAGAACGCTGCTCCGCAGCCTGTTGTTGTTTCGACCGCCGGCCAAGTAATGACGGGCATTCTTGCTCTCATAATATCATTAGCCGCAGGATTCATAGGGTGAGGTAAGTCTCGTTCCTTGCACACCCTCCTTTCATCGTGTCTCCTCGATCATCCCTGACTGACAATCGCTAATAGCTTTTTCTTTGCTTTATGTTTCAGATATCCTTCTGTGTGGTCTATCTATTTATAGAAGAATTCTTCGCGAAAGCAAACGTATCGTAGTTATTACATACGGTGTACGGGCTATAACCGTAACCGTTCTAATGTCAGTGGAAATTCGTTTCTGTTCCTCGACGCTGACGGGAGAACACGCGGTATAATAGTACTGCCCGCTTAGTTGTCATGATCCTTGCCCACTTCATTGTAACTCTGTATTCCCACCGGTTTTTAGAGTTTTCGAAAATCTTACAGTGATGGGAATTTGCAATGCTAAAATTAATGGTAATTTGTAACTTTTTTGGGGGATACATAGTTTATTAGTGTTAAAGTTGAGTGTTGTGGTATAGCTAGCACTAATTAGAAGTAGACGTGAGAAGGTGGTACATCTTTAGATGTGATCTATTGTTCTACATGCAATTCTTATTTAAATTATGTGATAAACTGTTAACCGTCTGCCCCCAAAACCGAATACCATTAATTGCAGTATTTCAGATGTTATCTTTAAGCTATCTCTGTATCTCGTTTGTTTCACTCAATTCTTTTTAATCTGATTCTTAATCCGTTCAGAGACTTGCAAGTTGAATAAGGAAAATAATCTGCAATTCTTAGAAATCAACTTCCCTTGAGAGCTGCAGTGATAAGAACTTAATCCTGTTGCAACTAAGCGGGCAAGGCTGTGTATTTTAGCTGGCACCGAATGGCTGCCCGCGAAAAAAAACAATCGTAACGTTCCCTTCTTGCCAATAATAGTTCTAGCAGTAGGTTCGAGTAAACGTCACGTTCCTTCATCATTCCAATGCGCGTATTATTCGCGAGTATTATTCTGTGATTTTTTTCTGGTATCTCCTCGCTGGTCGAGGATGAACCTCTGCGATAGTGATCTTTCAATGTAAACGGCTTTGCGATTGCAGGCCGCTTGTTCGTTATCGATACGTCCGTCGTACAAGGTCGTATCAGGGAACAGTGTATTTTTGTACACGAAAATTTTGCCATATAACTAGTATTAATCGAGGAATAGTTCAGTATCGCGACGAGTTAGAGGGAAAAGAGAAAACATGAAAATGTACAAAAATTTGTTTGAGCGGGAAAAAGCGACCTCTATGGAAACGCATCGTTAACAAAGGTACCGGTCAACGCACGTACAACTCTGTATATAGCATGCCCTTGAAAAAGTTTGGGTTACAAGGATCGTGTCTAATGGAATCCGCCGTGACGTAACACGTTGCACGCGATTTTGGCTCTTATCGATGTGTCTTAACGTCGATCTGAAGGCGGTGCCGAAATCACGCATCGTTGTTATTCACGATCACAAAAAATCTAGAGCGAGAAGAGTAGCGCGCGGATCTTATCTAGTCAATTCGACCGCGTAACCAATCACCGTGTGTGTTACACTGTGTGTACCAAAGAGAGATGCATAGAATTCAAGGAACCGTCAAACCCGCTGCTTTCTCAGAGTATTTACTTTTCTTTTACGACATATTTTTCTGTTTCCTTTTTTTTCCTGATTCTAACTAATCTTAGCATTATTAAGCCCACAGGGTCTCGATCGTTGTAGGATTATATTGACAACATTATTAGCGTGTAAGTTTGGTATCAGGTATCGACATGTTGCGTTTGCAATACGTCAGGAATTTTTAGACGATTTATCGTTATGTTATTTATTAGAAGATTATTATCGAAAGTAGGCGTGGCGAAGTAGAGCGTTCGCATGATTTTCGTCGGATGCTACTTGCGCGCCAAGCGCGTTAGATTCTATTACTTTCAACACGTATCGACGGAGTTGCAGTACCCGGCGAGATATGCAACGAATGTGTTAGACGCTGATTCGACACTGGCTACCTTGGCCATTCGAAGGAACATTAGTTGAATTATTCAAAGAAATAAAGTTTACACACTTGTTCGAACTTTGCGTACTTTGGTTCCACGAGTCCGAGCGGATCGTTGATCGATCGATACAAATAGTAGCGTGTAGGTAGAAATGTGACGAGATAAAGACAAAACGAGACAGAGTAAAAGAAGTTCATCCGATAGAAAACGCCATCACTATGGAACAGAGGTAAACGGTAAAAAAATCATTTCAGATTGTTTTTCGAACAACATTGTCGGCATGCTTCCCTTTCTTTACGTTTGCCTGCTTGTGTGGTGACTTTTAAATAAAGTGTATAAATCAGAAAATTTCTACCCATCCTCTTCCCTAACGTTCTTCCACTGACCAGTGCGGAATGCATTGTCCCAAGATGATTCTTTTACATTCGCCACCAGAGGGATCACATTACGAAACTTCCGTACAAGAACCTCTAACCTGACCTCACTTACCCCTACTTTTAACATGTCAGAGATTGTAGCAAAAATTTACAAATTACTCGCCTAATGATCATATTTTATCAAAGCGTTTATTGCAGACCACAAAATCAAAATATCCTCCTAATATTGTGAAACGATTAGTGTTTGTGTTTATAGAAAATGATGAAATCACGAAAAATATGAGTAGTCGAATATAGAAATCATGCATCGCGCAGTGCTGAGCGATGAGTCCACTAAGAGACCTAAGTTAAAACGAATTCGTCTTCATCTTCCTTGTAACTCTACAGTTGTTTCCCCACGTCCAGATCCACTTCGTATTCTTTCGAAGATTTTTCGAGAATTCTAAGTGTTATCTCAAATTTGTACCATGGAGCTGATTTTACTTATGTGTAGAGTGTAGTCACGACTTCTATGTTCTCCTGTAGATTGCGTGAAAAAATCTTTTGAATAGATCTTCCCAAACCTTGATACAACGCATTTCCTGCACTCTCGGTGATGAACAAATATACCCAGGAATGGACACGACCGCAACCGATGGTACTTTTGCAATTAAATTCCTCCTTTATCTCTTTTATCTGGCGGTTTCCGACATTGTTAAACAAACAATGTGTTCAGCGCTTGTTTGTTGAAACATCACGCCCTGCGTGCAACTTCCTCGATTCGATGGCGACTGCTCAAGACCGGAAGTTGTGATCACGCGACAGTAACGAGAACCTACGTAATATACATGTAAATTCCGCCGACGATTCACGTGTCTCTCGACACTATGGTAAAAATTGTACAAAATACAATGAAATATTCCATCATTTTTCCAACATTTTTAAAACTGTGGAAGCTGCCTTCGTGTTCTATTAGCGAGGTGAACGACCAACGACAAAGGGAAGGAAATTTGGTGTATAACTTGCAGCTGTAGCACTAAAAAGCATAAATCGAAAAAAAACTGTCAATTAACTTTTTGTATGATAATTTAATTTATTTGCTGCGCCAGTATAAGTTTTGCTTAATATTTACAATATTTACAAAAAAAAATAGTAGCTTTTGGTAGATTATTATTAGGAACAAGAAGGATAATAATATGAATTGGAAAACGGATTTCAAATTAATATTACACGTTACTGATTGGCGTACAATAATTATCTCTGTCTCGTTCTGTCATAACAATGTCTTTACACTCGTGTACATCGATCACTTGACTGACTGTAAGACCTCATTATATTTCTGTGGGAATTATACATGCGCACATACCCACACACAGTACACAGATAGTGGTGTCATAGATGTACTCGTATAGCGTAGATTGTAGATCCCAAGGATGTACTAATTTCTTATCAATGTAGTCATCGTGCGTGAGATCCGTTCGGATGCACATTTTGCTCGCTTCTTTTCGACATCCATGGAACCTCGAAGGGAACAACGTTACGCGATATCGTTTCGCGAAGTAGTTCGCGCAACCAACCGACCGATAAAAAAATCTTCGCGACCGTAAGATTTACTAACCACGACTGACCAAATCGTTTGTCACGTTTACAGGATGGTGGTGTACAAAAGGCGGCACTATTACGCTCCTGGGCCGTCGACAATGCCGAACAAGACGAAAGTGATGTCGCCGGGTGGACCTCTGTATCGGAAGAGAGTCGCTTATACTGAGTTGAAAGACATGAACAACGATTGACGACCGTTGCTCTTCTAGAGAGCCGATTTGTTTAAGACCGACTCTAACGCGACGAGAGCACAAGAACTTGTAGGATAAGAAGCACAGACGCGAGGAAGATCATCGACGGAAAATTTAGACTCGTCAACTGCTGCTGATCTGCAGTCTAAGTGGCAAAGGAAGCTATTATCGTAGAACATGATCATCCACCGTGATCGCGCACAATTTCCACACGGAGATCATCGCTTTCAGTTCACTTCGTCGAAGACTACTAGAAAGCTTGGAAACCGTTTGCAGAGCGTTCGACAATTCCAGATCGTTTTCGCGTGAATGCCGTCATTCCCGACTGGCTTCCAGTGAAATTACACGACACACGCCAATCTTCCTATTCACCGAGCGAACGATGGCGATTATTAACGGGTTTTCTCGGTTATGAGTCGCGTGTGTCCGTTTGAAGTCCCTTTTTAACCTATATACTCTTTCATTCGGGGCAAAAAGTCGATCGCGTGTTTAGTTTGCGGGGAAGGTGATGAACGGTGACGATGGCACGGCAATGACTATTCGATGTTACCGACACAGAAGCGCGACAGCTAGGCCCTCTCGAATGAAAACATTCAAAAGGAGACGGAACCGCGACACGATCTGGAACATAACGCAGTGTGAGGCAACACGATACCTGTGATGCTCGACTGGAGACCGGAGTTCTCGAGAGCACTCCCTTCCACTACGCACACTATCCCACGAGCCGCATATACATAAACTCGTACGATAGTGTGCGTAGTGGAAGGGGGTGTTCTCGAGAACTCGTCTCCAGTCTGGCATCATAGCGCGATACTAAAACGGTGAACAACGCGAAATAAACCAGCTTCCTTCTAATACGCATCATTCGACGAACTTCGCCGCGAATTCAACGGATTCTACGTCCATGCTCGCCCCTATCTCCCACTCCGTCGTTTCCCTTTTCCACTTCCCCTCTTCGTGTTCGGCCTACATTTGAATTTCAATACATGTAGGGAGGGGAAGGGGATGACAATCCTTACAACACTCCTCATCTACTTGTTAAAAAGTTTCTGTTGGCGACAAGCGAACCACTTTAAATCGAATACGAACACCTTACATGAATTGATAGGTGGAAAGGGTCGAAGAAGCGGGAGATCGTACAATAAGCAAATGTTCAAGAAGCAGAATAATTAAGGCCAAGAAGCAGTGATAGAATTGCAGAAGCGCGGAAGAAGAGTATGTGAGCGTGAACGCAGTCGCGGTTTCGTGGGTGTTGCGTATTGCCAGCTGGAGAGCAGACATGACGATATAAAGCGAGTGCTGCACATACTTCTACATATGTACATTGTTCATAGGTGAGTTTAGATAATCGATTCATGATACTATAGAGAAAATTATTGATAAAAATATTGTATTTTTGCGGATATTTTTGTATAAAGGAATCCGTTTAGCCGCTTGCGCGTTCAAGTCATCAACGACGCCACCGTGCACGATTTGTCCGTATCGTTTGCTCGTAGATGTTCACCATCCATGGGCTAGTCTACTTAATCGGCAACAGGTCAGTGAACGAGTCGCGCGAACTTCGTGCACGTTGCGCGTTACCATCCTAAATGAGCGATGAAACGACGGAGGGTTTGGCGAGAATCATCAATGTATATTACAGTCTGTGAGGATACTTTCATCCTTCGTCGTTCCTCGATCAGTCTCATGACGTTTCATTCGTGAAAACCGAGCGGAGAATACAGCTATTATTTTTTAACCCGAATTCTAAGGTCGCTCAAAATTTCCTCCTTGTAAATAGTAACGTTATTTTCCTTGCTCTCGCGAAAACCGTAGTCGATAAAACAGAGCAGAGTGTTTCCTTATTTGACGTATTCGACTTGATGTATGGACCGTGGTTAAAAAATTTTACGAGTGGAATGTTTTAAAATGTGCTAGCAAGGGTGTGTTCGATTCTCGGTGATATCAATCAAGATCGATATCAGAGAACCGATGCGGTTTCTTCGATAAACGCGATTAATCGCCGCCAAGCATCGATTAATGAACATTGCGTTTTAATCATTGTTTTACTGTGAACTGTGTGAATGGTATGTGTATGTATAGATAGAGAATTTTGTGTTTGCGAATAAAGAACAAGAACCACGTGTGTTCCACGAAGATGGAATAATTCGATATTGCCGAAAGTTGATTGCAAGTTGTTCGATGAAAAATTCAAAATTTGAACACCAGATGGTTCACGATACGCGAGAACGTTCGGTTCTTTATTAGCATCGTAATAAGATGGTGCAATCGAAATAAATTCTCGGTCGCTATTGTTTGAAATGGCGACCACGTGTAAACCTAGTCGTCTCGTCGATCAGAACCCGTTCAAAAACTGGGTACATATTGTACCGAAGTGAATTTTTTGTTTTGAAAACGGGTTGAATCTCGAACTTGCCAGCATCTATTTTGACATTACGCGCACTTTTTTAAGCAAGCAGGATACTAGGAAGATTTATAATTCATGAAAATAGTGAGATCCCATACGATATATACCATTTTTCTCTGAACGTCGCAATGCGGGTGGATTGTTTCCACCAATTCGATTCGCGAAAGCGAGAACAAAGCAACATTCGAAGGATCATATTGCATCGTGCGTTTACTGTTAGAAACGTTGTTTCCATAACAAGAGCAGAATACACGATATGTATCTGTACTTTATTTAACTAGCGTATTCTTTTCTTTTATTTATTTTTGTCATTTATCCTTTGAAAGCGTTACGACGCAAGGCGTCTTTTCCTATCGTTGCTTTACTTTGTTGACGTAAGGAAGTCTGTGTATTAATTAAATTATGACACATATTAAAAGCAGCACTATTTAATAAACTTGTTAAGAAACAAATATAAATAAATACAAAATACAATATCACAAAAGTGTACATACACTTATTGCAGCTACTTCAAAACATAACAAAAGTAAGTCTAATGTAATATATTTTCTAGCTTTTATTTTATAGTTAGCATCAATAGCCCTATATTTCGTTGACGTTGATGAACTCTCAAATTCCTATATTTGGAGTAATTTTGTTTACGGAGTTTCTCAGCGGTCACTATATTTTTTTATTCTGTTCTTTAATTGAGCTTAAATATGTTCAATGGAATTTAAATCTGATGATTGAGAGAATGTATATAATTAATGAGACACGTCATGCAATAACCACAATCATATATTTGTAAGACAAAGTCAAACGTTTATGTAGAAGGATTAATTCAGAAATTAATTATTTACATTTTTTTGATTTTTTTCGAACAAAATTGCTAAGTTGAAAAAGCTCATCTAACTTAATTGTCAATATCAAAATATAAGTGTATGTCAACTTTTGTGACTGATTGTATGTATTAGTGTACAAATGTATGAAATCTAGTTCGAACTTGTTTAAAAGCAAGTCGAGCATTTTTTAAGTCGAAAAATAGAATCCCTTGCGAATAATTGTAGTTGTGATGCGTGTTTCTATGATCGCCATTTAGCGTAAGCAGAAATGTCAAAATCGAGAAATATAATAGCGATTACGTAAAATACGTATGTATGCGCGCAATACATACACGCTAGTTAAAAAGAAAAGAAAGAAATGGTTATGATACGCTGGCGTATCATTTAAAAAGTTTTAGCACAATTATTGAATCCGTCTCTTCTTTTTTTTCTATGTACATACATACATTATATATCGGCAATTGTATATTTTAACGAAGTATGTTCGTTTGGTAAATAAAGTTTAAAAGAAAAGGAACGAAAAGGCAATGAGGAAGAAAGAGGACAGAGGTTTGTTTGCTTCGATGGTGAACAGGTGAACGCTAAATCAACGATGAAAGAGACCATGGCTATAACAACATTGCAGTGCAATTCTGATAGATTACTTGTATTTATTTATAATATACCACATAACAACAAGAAAAAATACTGAATTAAATAGGGATACCTTATTTGGTGTATCACACACGGGCAGGCACGAGCTAATCAACGTTTTCGCAACAAATTCTGCTGATTTACAAAATACGGTTTGATGGTTTGTTACTGATGTAAGTTTGCGTAATTTCATTAGATCTCTTGGGCTATTGAACATGCTTTAAATCGCGATCATTCGCAATTACTTCGTGAACTCATCGACGACGTTGCTTAGTTCGTTGAGCTTTTCTTTTGTAAAACAAAACAAAACAAACATTATAACGGTTACGATGTCGTATAATGAGCTGTTCGATCTCTGAACAAGTCGAAAAAAAAAAAATAAAAGTCGAAAGGAGTAAAAAGTACACCAACTTCATTTCAATTAGTTCTGCATTTAACTGAACCATAATTTATCAAACACGGTGTACTGCACTCTACCAAATCGAGGGAATCGTATTAAAATGTAGTTTAACCATTTAAACGATCAACCAATTGAGAATTGCAGTATTTATTAACTACTTCCCCTTTCCGTTTCCTTGAAATGCAAGATTTAAAGAAATATAAATGTACATTAAAATATGTACTTTTTAATACCATTTGATCACATCATTGTTATTTATGCAGAACAATTTTTGCTATAATTTTAATTATTACTTTGCATATATTCACCAATAATTCGCGTTTTTCCATTATACTCCATAACATGTATTTTTGATCATTTCACATCATTTACGTAGTACATTAGTATCATATATTACTTCGAAATTTTTAGAAACAATAATATTAGAAAAACTCTTGTTGCATAAGATCGAACCTTAAAAACTTTAACAGCTCAAATAGCGAAAGAAAATCCTTGACATGAGCGATAATAATAGCAAACTCAAAATTAACATCAATACGTATTGGTCAATTAACAGTCGACTGATTAAATCATTTCTTTACGTATAATTGCAACATAATAATTAACTACGAATAAAAAATAATGGGGAAGACAAATTACGAAATGTCTACATCAGCATTTTGATGCGCAAACAATTATACATATGTATATAGACGCTGTTTGTTCAACGTGTGCGTAAACCGCCTCTGTACGTTTCTCTTTCTTGTTCCTTATTTTTTAGGCAACCTTACATCGTTGGGCATTATAAATATATTTATCGTCTAATAGCAATTACATAATCCTAAAAATAAATATCTATCACAAAAGACTGGTTTATAATATAAATGGTTTTTACGGGTGGCGGTGATTCCCGGTGTCAATATACTCATGTTACATTACTTTCTCCTCGACGACACTGAATTATACAAATTACGACAATTTCTTATCCTAAATATTTACATGTCATACATCACTGGTACTTTCTAGTTTACGTATCATTTTTGCGATGAACTTTTCCATAATAAATACGACAACAATCGAGATTGCTGCTGCTTGTGATAATTTATCATATACCACGATAATGTTCACAATGCGACAAAATCGACGAGTTATGCGCATGCTCTGTCGAATAGCTCATTACGTAATGACCGAAACATAATTCAATCATTTGCAACGCTTACGCTGCTGGTTGCTTATCTTTTAGCAAATCTTGATCAATCACTACGACTGTTCGTGATTTTCGTATCGTTCGTTTACACACAATACATAAAAACGTTCATACATGGACCGCAACAAATCGATCATTAAAAAAAAAGACATTCAAAATTTCTACTTTCAAACGGCGTAGTCTTCATTTTCGTGAACTTGTCGTTCGTGGTTTGTATATCGTAATAACGGAGCTCCGACGTTTACCACAGTATTTGTTTCTTCTTCATTATTTATAGAACATGTGACGATTTCCTCTGAAAATAACATTATTCAAATTTCAAAATAAAAAAAAAAGTAAAGAGGAAAACACAAGGTAAAAAAAAATACATTATAGGAATATTTATACATACCGGGTACACATAATTGTAACTGATCATTACTAGGATTAGTACTGTCTCCTGTACCACTGTCTTTGCTATGTTGGGAACTTGTTTCCAAATATAAATGTGTCTGTGTATCCACTACTGTAGCTGTAACGGCCGTTGATAATTGTGGGTTTCTATTTTGTGCAACAGCATTTAACCGTCTTCTTGTTTGATAAATTATAACCACCCACACTACGGATGTACCAACGGCGCAACATACAACGGTGATTATTATCAAACCTAGTATATCGTCTTCGTTTACTGAAATGGGGCTAGGAGTTAAAGTCGGAGCTGTGGGACAAGCAACACTGTATCAGATTTAGCTCTGAATTTGAAAGAAAATTTAGTTTGTGCAAAATATTTTACCTGGTTTTACTGTAAGATGAGATGCACCAACAACACTACCTAATGAATTGCTCATTTCACATTCGTAACTGCCAGCGTCACTAGTTTTAGTGTCAACAATTATCAATAGCTGATCATCAGCAGTGAAAAAATGGCGTTCGGTAGCTTGTAAAGGATTTCCATTTTTGCGCCAAGATAACTTTGGTTTGGGTGTACCACTTGCCATACATTGTAATACGGTCGAGTCTCCAACTGTTATTTCTTTGTTTTCCATCGGTTTCATGAACGACGGTGTTTCTTCAAAAAGGCAAAAAAGGAAAAACTAAACATCATAAATCCAATTATTGATCAAGCAGTAATAATTTGATCTTAATCATTAACCGTTGGTTCGTGAAGATGAATTAGTTATGACAACCCAACAAGTACAAATATGTTACTTTTCTTTTAATTATTAATAATTCCACGAAGAGAAAATTTTAATTGTATATGTATTTCTTTAATGTATGAACAAACATGTTTTACTGAATCAAATATAACCCAACACCGCACGTCATTGGAGTGTCGAACCTTCCAACATTTGATGGTTAAGCAATGACGCAAAACTTCATATTTACCTAATATGGTGAGAGTAGCATTCGCGACAATAAGACCAGCAAAATTTTGTGCAGTGCACGAATAAATGCCACTATCAGCAGTTTTTACATCCACGATGAATAATACATCATCTGTCGGCATCATGTGCATTCTTCTTTCTCGTGCTGCCGGAAAGTCGTTCCCACCATCCTTTTGCCATGCTATTTGTGGCGGTGGTTGTCCTTCCGCAGAACACTCAAGCTGAGCAGTGCTTCCAGCAATTGCACGTATATTTTGTGGAGTTTTTGAGAAAGATGGATAAACTATAATAAAAGAAAAAACGAAGAAATTTGAATAGTTTATTTCTAAGATTAACTCTTTAATATATTTATATTTAGATTCTATGAAAACCTACTTAAAATATTTATCTTTGCTTTTGTAGAGTACGTCGTTCCATAAGTGTTAGTTACCATGCATTGATATTTTCCGGCATTTGCATGAGTAACATTAGCAAGATGTAATAGTGAAGATGCCTCTCTCACACCATTCTGTATAGAATCAGTGTTTATTTGTATATTGGCATCTTCTATTTCAACATTGTCGTGTTTCCAGGTAAATAGTAATGGTGCACTGGCAGTACTCGATGCTCGACAAACTAGTGTCACGTTATCTCCCTTAATGCCCATTTGACTTTCAGGTTCCTCAATAATCCTCGGTTTTGGATATTCATCTGTAAATTTACACAAGTTTTAATGTTAGTAACTGGTTTGTAATAAAAGTGTTATAGTATCCTAATTTCAAGCATTATACCAACCGCATGTAAAATTCTTATGATGAAGTTGAGTTAACGACATTCCCTGTAACCAATGTGGATATCCGCAGGACACTTCTGCATCGCTATACCTATGTTGGCGTAACCACATACTTAGCCACTGTAAGCCGCAGTCACAAACTAAGGATTCTATGTAAAAAGAGAAGTAAATAAATATATAACATTACGAATAAGTTTATATATTCGTACGTACTTGAATTCATTCTCAATTTTGTCAGACTAGTCATTGAAATAAATGCATCTTCCTGTATGCTAGTTACATCATTTCCAGTTAAATCCAGTTCGGTTACACTGCTTAACCCGGTAAACGCATTTTTGTTTACCGACTTTATTCTGTTATATGCCAATCCTAATTTCCATAGCTGTCCCAATGAATCAAAGACACCATTGATATCTTCTATCATGTATGAAATTTTATTGTTGTTAAGTTCCCTTTAATAATAACAATTATGATGAAATTATGAGAGTTTTTCAAGTTTTACATTATCACAATATACACCATACATACAATATCTGCAGACCAGAAGTTGAACTAAATGCACCATCTGAAATGTGGATGATCTGATTATGATCCAGTTTTAATTTTTTCAATTTTTCCAAAAATTCGAAAGTATCTCGATCGATAGTCGATATTTCATTGTGCGATAGATCCCTGTGAGAAAATTTTAAATTACAACTGGATACATTATATATTTATTAATATTAAGAATGTGGTACAGTTATTATTATTATATTACATGTACTACATGATAAAAATATTACTAACAATTCTACAATTTCTTTACACCTATCCCATGCTTGTATTTCGATTCTGCTTATTCGATTGTGCGACAGTGTTAGCTTTTGTAAACGCTCTAATCCAAACAAACCGCCTTTTCTCACCATAGTTAATAAGTTAAAGTCAAGTTGCAATACAGTTAAATTTTCGAGAGGCCAGAACGCGCCATCATCTAACGTTCCAATCTTGTTTCTTTTTAAACGCAACTCTTTTAAATTTGTTAAACCCATAAGGCTAAGGCCTTGGATTGTCTGTAATTCATTCCTATTTATTTCTCTGCAAAAAATACTGTCTTCAGTTTATTATCACATGTATAAATAGCAAATAAAAAAATCATGTAAAACAATTCCTTACAATATACGCAATTTTTTCAAATTTGTAAAAAGATCTTTCAATTGTGTTAAATGATTTTTGTTCAAACGTAATTCTTCCAACGAAGTTAAATTATCCAAACTTCCATTTTCAATTACTCCTATTTGATTCATATTCAAATTTCTGCAAAAATAAGAAATAAACATTTTTAGATCACACACATCGTTATGAAAATTGTATATTTAATAACATATAAAATAGACAAATCAATAGTTTCATACAAATGTGTAAGACAATTAGGGGCAAGAAAGGATCCATTTCGAATAGCACTTATATTATTTCCACTAATATCCAAATTTTGTAGCCGCTGCAAAGTAAGTAATGCGGTCCCATTTATATCGCTAATCGAATTATGGGCTCTAAAAAGATAAAACAGTATTATTCTACATGACAAAAACTAAACTGATTCATATAACATTCAGTAACCGAAATAAGATACTTACAATGCAAGATGCGTTATGTTTTTGGCAAAGAACATATCTAGCACTTGTGTCAATTGATTTTTATTTACTTTAAGTTCTTGTAAGCGTGTAGCTTCTGGCAGAACAATTGTAAAATTATCTCCAAATTTATTGGCACTAAGATCTCTTGAATAATTATCAGTCATAAGTTAAATTTTAAAATAGTCTTTTTTAAAAAGATATTAACATAATGGTATTGCAAAAAGTACTTACAATTCTTTTAGTTTAGTTAAATGCAATAATGCATCTGGCTCCAAATTAGCTATATTGTTTTCCTTTAACTCTCTGTGGAGGAAAATAATGTGCTTAATATTGATTACTTTATACCTTTCTTTGTTTCTGCTAATAATCTCATTTTATACTTGATGCACATATTTTTAAGCATGTAGTTTATAAATGCAATTACATATAGGTACAAAAAAATATAAATGACCTTTAAACATCTGAATATATGGTTTCATCATTTAAATCTTGATCTCCTTGACACTAAATACCATAAAGTTAGAATAATCTGTGTTAATGTACAGTGCCATACATAGTTAAAAACTTTTACTAATATATTTGAAAAGAAAAAAATTTATTTTTTAATACTTGATCACTCAAGAAATAAAAATATGCACACTACTTATATGTAGTATTATAATTTATCTTCAATTCAAAATAATTCAAGCTATCAAAATAATCTGATAATTAAGTAACCATTAAAGACCATGTTAATATTGTACATTTGTAATGTAATTAAATCATTCTAAATAGAATTTTATTTCGGAAATAATTTTTCATGAATTACAAATAAAAACTTTTAAACAAATTTTTCCAAGTGCTGCTGAAAAAATATTTATTTTATATTACTTATATTTTATATCACCAACTGATATACATTAACGTCTCTATTACAAATTCCTGTGTATTATCTTATCTTGTTAGATCATGTTACGCTTCATATGCATAGCTTTTAATTTTAAATCTTAACGACAGTTATATGTATCGTAACGTTCTATGATTGCAGCGTGCTTAACGCACAAAAAATGCGACAATTATATTTCTTAAATGACATTATTGTAATGGTAAAGGAAACTTTGAGAGGTAAAGTTTATTTTCAAAAATGAATTGAATAATATAATCTACAAAAGACACTAAGGCATTGTAATGGTTCTTAATAGTATAACGAGCGATTATTTACTTACAAGATCTCAGTCCATGGTGGTAGTCCGCTGGGTGCTCCGATCAATTGTAAGCCACTGCAGTCAACCACATTGCCAAGGCACAGACACTCAACAGGACATTGATTATCCTTCATAACATCATAGGATATTTTGTCGGCTTTTGTAGCACTTGATGGAATTACACATAATACCGATAATACAACAGTCGTCCATTTGTATTTCCACACAAGTCGACGTACGAGAAAAGCTTGGTCCGAATTCGACATCGTATGTCTCGTCGTATCGTTCTGTTTAAAACTTATTTCGTAACTGTATGTTGGATATCGATGTTTTTCTCCATAGCGATTTATGGAATAATGATAACACTGCTTGTGAAAGCATCACCGTAACAATAAAAAATTCTTACACTTTATCGATTAAAAACAAATTCATTTTCTAAAACCGTTTCAACCTACACACCATAATGACGCCTACGGCCCGATGTGACTCCCTCACTGATTGCGCGACACCATTCTCTTTCTCTTTCTCTCAACCACATGCACTCACCCTTTCTTTCTCATTATATATATATACCTACAGGTTACAACCTTCTTGGTACTAGAAGTTTATTTCCTAGCTAGTAACATTTTGCACATCTAACAGCATAGTGATATACTCATCAGGGTACACTACCAACATTAGACCTTCTTATGATAAATTAGTTCAAAGTTACAAATGATCTTATTCTTTTCACGATGTATGAACGGTACCATAAAGTTGACTATGTACATATAAAACTAACATATATTTACTCTCTCTACCAGTTTAATTGAGAAGAAACGTTCAACTACTCTATCTAGTAACCTGTAATGCCAGACTGAGGACGGGAGTTCTCGAGAACACCCCCTTCCAATACGCACACTACTGCAGGAGACGCGTGTACGTGAGCTCAGCGTTTCGGACGACTTCGGGAAATCAAGAGAGAAAACAAATGAAAGACTTTCTCTCTCGCTCTTGAAGCACTGAAATCCAATGTGGTTGGATTCTCACCAGGACTCATTTTACCTGTAGTGACGTATATGTACGTATGAGTTCCCATGCGGAGACAATGAGTAAGATCGATGAAGTGCATTGTATTCAACTAAACCCAATTTTTGCAGTTCCCATTGTCCGGTATTATTTAATTATTTTTAATTTTGTAAATGTAAACGATTTTTAACACTAAACAGAGGCACTTCTAAATTTCCTTGTATTCAATATATTGCAATTAAATTATTTGAAGTTTTGATAGTTTTTAAACTATCGAACCTATATACTACAGTTCATGTAACATCTTTAATATTTCGTTAGTAAATAAGAAAAATATTCTGTGAAATTTTATTGATTAAAGGATATATACTTTTAATATTTAAATAATGATGGTTGGTTATTTGTTGGTTAATCTAAAACGTTATACACCTCTGCTTCTATTATGATTATGATTTTAGTAAAATCGTGAGAAGCTTAAGATTGGAAAAATACATTTCTATTAATAAAATAATTCTAATGCTTACAATGAAGCTAAGTTGTCAATTCTAATCAGTAAAAGAAAATGTGTCTCAACTTTTACCATTTCTATTCATAATTTATAATTCCGCACAAAGTAATGAACAATTTCGGTTTTACACAATCCTTCTGTATTAGAAATTCACGATTACCTTCATTTGTTATTTTAAATGTAAAAAGTTACTGAACCTGTAAAATTCGTTACGAAGTGAAAAGCAAATAGAATTATAAAACTAAATTTCGTAGGATTATTTATGAACACACTCGTCTAGATAGGAAAAATATAGATAATTTATAGGAAATGAATATAATATTCCATACGCGTTATCGTTCAATTAATTTTTATTAATCATTATTTTACACTAGCGATGATACCGTACCTTTACTTATTTCAAGTTCGCGCCGAGTCGTTCTGCGCAGCCGCGGCCGGCTGCTGGTCCGTGACGCCGACTGAGGTGACCCTTTCCGGCGTGGGACGCCATCGCGTACGGACGTTTGACAGGTCGAACGAAACGCGTCACGCATAATCGCCAACCATAAACGCGTTTTTGCGGGTTATGGCTTCGTGATTTCGCGTAATTTAACCCGTTCGCTACTATTAATGATCGGGAGTGTTAGATTTTTATTTTTATTTGTTTTTATATCACCGATTCGATATAAATTCAGTTCGCCTACAGTATTTCGCGACCGGAAGTGTTAGACTTTTATCTTATTTTTTTTTATTAACGAGTGGTGGTTCCTGGATATAGGACTACATCCTGGATACTACTGATGCTACTGATAATCTACCCGATGCAGCCTATGGGGACCATAGAAGACGCGTGATGCTAATCGCCATACGGTGAGTCACATATTTCATTGTTCCTCAGGTTCCCAATCATGTCGTAGGACGAATGGTCCGAAACGACACGGGAATTGGTTGTATTTTTGCTTATTATTGCGAGCATAGTGACCACGAGTATTTTATTACTCGTGTACATTGATATATTATTTGTCAGGGCTTTCTTGTGTCTCGCGTTTGCATAAATTTACTACATCCATTACTGTTTCATGATTTAATAATTTTACACAACTTCATTGTATTCAGTATTATTATTTGCAATAAAATTTCATATTATCTCGTAATAAAGCTTCGATCTGTTACACGCAAAACCTTTCGAAGGACGTTCGGGCTTGCTTACGTAATGTAAACAAGAAAGCATTTCGCGACGAGCTGGCAGGTGGCATCGAAGCGATAACAGTTGAACATTGTTTTCAATCCTTAGATTCATCGCTTCGATAATCCTACCACTCGAGGGTTTTTTTTAACATGTTCATTCAGAGCTTGGAAATATATTTCATGTAGTGAACAGGAAACAGTTTACTTATTTTTTATTAAAATAAATTTCCAAATTACCCAGCTCTGAATACGTACCTTTTCCCTTCCCATTCCTTCAACGTAATAAGATAAATAAAATATGTGAAATAAATAAAGTGAATAAGACAAACAAAACCCTTCCTTGTGTTTTATTATCTTCTTCTCTGAAAAAAGTCTTAGATCGTTAGCTATGTTACTAATTACATTTTTCGCTGGGATTTTTAGCACACATGAAGACGGAAGGTTAGTCATATTTTTGTGTTCAATTATTATGTGTAGTGCTGGCCGTTTTAGCATCCATTTTTATACATATCAATTTTTTAAACTTGGTATTTCAATTTCGTCGTTCGGTGTCGAATTGCAATATTTTCTTCGTACATATTCGTTATTCCTCGGTGTCAAACTTCGAATGCTTGAACGGCGGCCCCTACATGTAATAGGCTAGCAAATTATTCATGATACAAACTCCACTTTAAATTCAAAATATTGTTTTTGTCAGCTCAAAATTAAGTAAATGTTTGAATCTTCAATTTAAATACATATTTTTTATACAAATTTACAAGTAAGCAATTCAGGAGATTTAATTTACTTCGAAAATTTTCATTCAGATATTATAGTCTTGAATTTAGTAATAATATCTATAAATTAAAAATTTATTAATTAGTGCTTCTTTGGATTCTTTATTCGATCTGTTGTTCTTTCGAAGTTGTTTAGTCCGGAAGCTTTTTTTTTAACGCACGTAGGGAATAGTCGAACATTCATAAAGAAATTGTGGATGTTTATGCAAATTAATATTTTTATTAGTACAATTAGAAGAATTTTTTAAATAAAAATTTATATCTTGCATATTGAGTGTATTTCGTGCTTCTACATTTATTTAAATTAATTGTATAACCATCTATGGTTTAATATCGAGTTGCTGCAAATGTTTTGTCGAATTCATTCTCATCTGCTTGCCGAAGAAGAAGGAAATCTACAGATGTATCTTCGAAGAGGCCCGACATATTGTCACGAAGAGGGCTGCAACGTAATGGTTGTCCATATTAGAATAGGCATTCTATTCTACGATGGACTACCATTCTTTACGTTACTTTATCACTATGCTCGCTATTTGTCTGTTGTACACTATGATCAAAGATCGAGAAGTACTAACACAAATGTCGTTCCCAAATAAAATGTAATATTATTTTGCACAAATAGTTTCGAATTTCGAATTTCTAATTAATTAAAATATTACTTTGTACTTCTTGATCATTTGGGTCATTTATTGTTTAATACGAACGGTAAGTCTTTTTTTTATCGTTTTCACTTTCACTTTCGAGAACACATTAGGTGTTTCATGTAATATTTAAATCATAATTACGAATATTCAATTTTTAACTAAAACTGCAAGCTTATTAAATTGGTGTTGCAAATTAATACAGCCTCTCAAGTTTTCTGATATGAATATTTTACTTTATCTAATATTTCAAACTTATTAAATTACTGTCTTGCATCGTTAGAGGCTCTCGGATATGTTCCCGAATTTCTTTTTTGAAAATTGTCACTTTATTTTGGAAATGCAATGGTTTTGACAAATACTTAAGCTATCTCTGTTATCATCCAAAGAATTATAATATTATTGGAACAAAATACATTAATTTTAATTCCAACATTAAAATCCTTAATTTATAAGTAGTAATCAATTTTTTAATTTCAACGTTTTAATTTAAAGAATTTTTAACTCATTAATTAGTATAAGTACTCCTTTGGGTACTTCGCAAGATCTGTTAGTCTTCTCAGAGTTTAGTTTTTCGGAAGCTCTTTTTTAACGAACGTAGGGAATATTCAAACATTTTTAAGTGAACATGTAGTTTAGGAAAATTTATAATTTCACGAACTATGTTAAAAAACTGGAATCCGAACACAGTAAAAAATATTTAAATGCTACAACCTATTAATTAGTTTTAATATTTCATATATTTTACGTATTGCATTTTCTATATCGTATTCGTTTGGGTTTTCCATAGATGTTTCCCTCGATGAAGAAGTCTCAAAGAGGCCTGCCAGAAGAACTCGAAAATTAGTACCGCGAATTAGAATAATTTGTAGGTTTTGCCCACGGTTTTCTTTCGCTTTTCAGAGAGTTTCGAATATAGTCAGTGAATAGGTTCTACCAATTTAGGACTTAGGGAAAGTAGGATCTACGAGGGAAGGGTTTAGGGGTTTACAAATTAGAGAGTTTAGAATAGGGGGTTAAAGGGTAGGGAGTATCTAGATTGAAACCCTCCGTTTAGGCGGAGTTTGGTTTAGTAAAGTAGTAGTCTGTATGTACCTTTAAATTTGGTACCTTTTGTCCAGTTGTCAGCGTGGCCGTGGCGCGTATATACTCTCAGGGCCCTCCGTTCACGCGGAGCTTGTTTGTTGAAAGGTCACAGCCACGTTGCATTCGAGTCATTTTTTATTTGTCAGGGGTACCGGGGGTGGGTTTCGCGGTGTCGTTTCGCGTCGTCGGGGGTACGCGGTCGTAACGTTGGGGTACGCGGTCGTAACGTTCGCGGTACGCGGTTTAAGGGATGGATTCAAACCTTCCGTTCACGCGGAGTTTGGTTTAGTAAAGTAGTAGTCTGTAAGTACCTTTAAATTTGGTACCTTTTGCCCAGCAGTCAGCGTGGCCATGGCGCGTATATACTCTCAGGGCCCTCCGTTCACGCGGAGCTTGTTTGTTGAAAGGTCACAGCCACGTTGCATTCGGGTGCTTTTTTATTTGCTAGCGTATTCCGGGGGTGGGTTTCGCGGTCGTAGGGTTGGGGGTATACGGTATATGGGGGAGGGGGGTGGGAGCAAACCCTCCGTTTATGCGGAGTTTGGTCCAGTTGTTCAATTCTGTACATTTTGGTACATTCAGTCCGGGGGCCAGTCTGTTTCTAACGCGTATATACACTCAGGGCCCTCCGTTACCGCGGAGCTTGTTTCGTTGAAAGGTTATAACCAGGCTGGACTCGGACTTTTTTGGTTAGGTTATCGCGCGCGAGGGTTGTGGGAGTGGTGGGTTTAGGGAATTCGGTGAGCAGGCGCGCGTGGGGTTCTGTGGGTGTAGAGTCAAGGGGTATTAGTAGGGCGAAGGTATAGCGATAATCGGTGTAGGAATACGGCACACCAACCAATCGGTGTGGGTTGTAGGTGTAGAACCCGGTGCGTTTTTTGCTAGGGGTGTGGGACGAGGGTGCATCGCGTTTAAGGGGTTTGTGGGTTTTGAGTCGAAGGGGTAGCGGTTAGGATCGCGTTTAAGGGTAAGCGGTTTCGTGCGTGTTAGGTTCCGTGTATCAGGGGGTAATAGCATAAGGGTGGGGGTTTTGCGGGTATTCGGGTCTTCGGTGGCGCGGAAAACGGGGTGTGGGTTCAAACCCTCCGTTCACCCGGAGTGGGTTCAAACCATCCGTTCACACGGAGTTTGGTTTAGTAGAGTAGTCTTATAGTACTTTATAGTACTTTCCATTAGATAATCGATGTGGCCGTGATCCTTCCAGCATTTCAGGGTCCTCCGTTCACGCGGAGCTTGAGTGCGTTTTAGCGTTATAGCCACGTTGAATTGGGGTGCTTTTTTATTTGCTTTTGTATTTGCTAACGGTTTCCGGGGGTTGGTAAAGGGGCCGTAGGGTGGTGGGGGGGTACGGTAGGGTGGGGGGTGGGCGCAAACCCTCCGTTTATGCGGAGTTTGGTCCAGTTGTTCAATTCTGTACATTTTGGTACATTCAGTCCGGGGGCCAGTCTGTTTCTAGCGCGTATATACACTCAGGGCCCTCCGTTAACGCGGAGCTTGTTTCGTTGAAAGGTTATAACCAGGCTGGACTCGGGCTTTTTTGGTTAGGGTAACGGGTGTGGGCCGTGGGAGTGGTGGGTTTAGGAAATTCGGTGAGCAGGCGCGCGTGGGGTTCTATGGGTGTAGAGGTGTTAGAATCTCGTTTGAGGGTAAGCGGTTTTGTTCGTGTTGGGTTTCGGGGATCAGGGGTAATATTATAAGGGTGAGAGGTTTTGCGGGTGCGCGTTCCGGGGATCACGGTAATAGTATAAGGGTGAGGGGTTTTTTGGGTATTCGGGTCTTGGGTGCTGGGGTAAAAGTACAGGGGAAGGGGGTGCTGGGTTGGGGGGCAGGGTGGGTGGGTCTCGAAGTGCAGTCACCTCCTCGTGGTGAGACCTGGAAATTGGTGCTGGTTTTCCGTTGAGTAATCAGTGGAATACCATACCAAGCTAAGAACTGCGCAAAAAATTTATGGTTCAATTAATTTTGAATAAAACTTCTAATCTGCAATTTGTTGGACATCTAATAATTTTAAAATAAAGATAAGGTAAGTATAGCGCGGTTGTACAGTACTATTGTTCAACATATAGAGAACATTAAGTTGTATTATCGTGTTATGCGATAAACTGTTTGATTGAAATATGCACGCTTTTATATGCGTTGCATACCTTACAGATAATTTTCTAATAATATAATTTTCAAATCGCAAAAAATACTTTTCGGGAGTAATTTAGTATCGTAAAAGTTTGCGCCGTGACATTTTGTAACCCGTAATAATAGTTGCAACTATTCTTTTTCGATTTATAAATTTTATCACACATTTGAATGGTTAATATTGAATATAAAAATAAATATTGTTACAGAACTCGTGTGGACCTGGAAATGAAGAACTGGACAACTCCCAGCATTGGAAATCTCAAGAAGAAATTAAACACATATTGCAAAATCAGATTATTTATTGCAAAATTATTTTATACAATGTATTTTACAAAAATCATAATAAATGAGATTAACTTAACAGTATTACAATGCTTTATCATTTATTCCTCCTCCTATGTTATCTAACATAATAATAAATAATATCCTGCAAAAATTAAAAATAATGTTCGAAAAAAGTAGTAAGAAACGCGAAAAAATAAAAAAAGTAACGAAGTCTGTTGAAAAATTACGAGAATTCGAAAGCGTGGGAAATCCGTGCCACCTCCTTGAATGTCATGTTCTCCTGATACAAAATCTCGATTTTCGGAGCAAAGTCCGGTTGCGATTCAAAAATTCCGCGCTCGAGAAATTCCAAGAAATGACGTCACGATCCGAGAAATCGGGAGGTTCCGAGAAATGACGTCACGTTCCGAGAAATGGCGAAATTCCGAGAAATGACGTCACGTTCCGAGAAATCGCGAAATTCCGAGAAATGACGTCACGTTCCGAGAAATCGGGAGGTTCCAAGAAATGACGTCACGTTCCAAGAAAAATATTCCGTGCCACCTCCTCGGTTGTTCTGTTCTCCTGATACAAAATCGAGCTTTTCGGGGCTAAATTTGAACTGAATTTGAAGCTCGAATCTGAGATCGAAAGCGCGGGAAACTTGTGCGACCTCCTTGCATGTCATGTTCTCCTGATACAAAACTTCACTGAACCTGATACGCTTCAAATTTAGCTCCGAAAATCTCGATTTTGTATCAGGAGAACAGAACAACCGAGGAGGTGGCACGGAATATTTTTCTTGGAACGTGACGTCATTTCTCGGAGCCTCGCGATTTCTCGGAACGTGACGTCATTTCTCGGAGCCTCGCGATTTCTCGGAACGTGACGTCATTTCTCGGAACCTCCCGATTTCTCGGAACGTGACGTCATTTCTTGGAATTTCTCGAGCGCGGAATTTTTGAATCGCAACCGGACTTTGCTCCGAAAATCGAGATTTTGTATCAGGAGAACATGACAACCAAGGAGGTGGCACGGAATATTTTTCTTAAAACTTCGTGATTTCTCGGAATTTTTCAACAGATTTCATTACTTTTTTTATTTTTTCGCGGTTCTTACTAGTTTTCTCGAATTTTATTTTTAAATTTTGCAGAACATTATTTATTAATATCTTAGATAAGATAGGAGAGGGAATAAATGATGAAGCATTGTAATACTGTTAAGTTAATCTAATTTATTACGATTATTGTAAAATACATTGTATAAAATAATTTTACAATAAATAATCTGATTTTGCAATATGTGTGTAATTTCTTCTGGAGATTTCCGGTGCTGGGAGTTGTCCCGCTGTTCATTTCCAGGTCCAGACGCGTTCTGTAACAATATTTATTTTTATATTCAATATTAACCATTCAAATGTGTGATAAAATTTATAAATCGAAAACCAATAGTTGCAACTATTACTACGAGTTTCAAAATGTCACGGCGCAAACTTTTAAGATACTAAATTACTCCCGAAATTTATTTTTTGCGATTTGAAAATTATATTATTAGAAAATTATCTGTAAAGGTATGCAACGCATATAAAACTGTGTATATTTCAATCAAACAGTTTATCGCATAACACGATAATACAACTTAATGTTCTCTATATGTTGAATAATAGGACTGCAAAACCGCGCTATACTTACTTTATCTTTATTTTAAAATTATTAAATGTCCAACAAATTATAGATGAGGAGTTTTGTTCAAAATTAATTGAACCATAGTTAAAAGGTAGATACAACTTGGAATTATAGAAATAGCAGCTATAAAAGTTATGAAATTAATTTACAAATGTTATATCGTACCACTTTATTTCTTTTTAATTATTGCTTTACCTGTTTTACACATTGCAGTTCAATAAATGTATACGTACAGACACATACGGTTAAGCATTAGTAACTTATAGTGGCATACAATAATTATACAATTTATCTTTTTGCAATATATAAAATCATTTTTCAATTTCCCGCATATCTAAACCATTTTAATAACGTTAACGGCGCCATCTCTCTAAAAGGTGTCCAAACTGTTGACAAACATTTATCGACAAGTAAACAAACGTGGTAACCGACTTTGATTAGGGCTGCCATCTACCAATGAAAACCGGTAAACAACTCGCACATGTTTACCAACAAATAGAAAGAGATAGAGAAAGAACGACATAGCTGCTCCACCTACACGGTAAATAAACGAACTACTTCGGTAACAGTTTCATCCGTTCATCAATAGATGGAGCCACAAACTAAAGTTACTTAATTTAAGCGCGAAAATTTAAAATCACTTTCTTCGTTCACCTTTTTACTTAATTCTTATTTCTACAAAGTCTCACTTGCTTTTGATACCATATGATTAATCTCTAGTTACAGAGATCTTTACCTTTAATTTGAGCCGACAATCATATAAATAGCTTGTCATTAAGTAGAGAAATTTTAATATTTTTGCTGGGTTGTAAGTGACAGGTAGACGAAAATTAGTTCCACCCGTTCACCGGTATGTGGTGATAGTGTTTCAGTGTCCACAAAATCGATCAAACCGACAGTTTGCAAAAATATATATTTCCAGCGTTTATTCAGGAATTCTAACGCGTGTACCTTCTTTTCTAGGCCTCATATTATCTATTTATGTGGATTTTGTTACGATTCAGTTCATTTAAACGAATTTCTTAAATTTACATACCGTATGCAGTGTGTAAACCTAAAGGTCGGCCGAAATGAAACGGCTGATTCTATGATGATTCTTTCAACGAGCAATAAATCCATGTAATAAACGTGATATTTAAAATGTATTACTATACTACATTTTCAACAAACAAACAATAAATTAATTGAAATTTTATGATGCAGCATAAAGAAATTTAATTACAAAAATATGAAACTACTAATTTCTTTTGCTGGAACTTTCATTTTAGTCCTGAATTGGTATTGTCTTGGCGAATATTACATTTTATAGAATTATGGTGGGGCCTTCTATATTAAACATAAACTAAACATAAACCTTCTACATTAAAAATCATCCACGATTACTTTTGTATATTATTACGAATATAAAAAATTACTTGTAAAATTCACAACGAAATAACGAACAAATAGAATTACAGAGCTAAGTATTACAGGTTCATTTATTAGCACACGTTTTTAAATTGCAAAAATATAATTAATTCATAAAAGATGAATGTAATAATTTGTACGGATTAATGTTTATTCAATTTTTATTGATCATCAGTTTATACTGGAAACCGCGCCATACTTACCTTATCTTTATTTTAAAATTATTAGATGTCCAACAAATTGCAGATTAGAAGTTTTATTCAAAATTAATTGAACCATAAATTTCTTGCGCAGTTCTTAGCTTGGTATGGTATTCCACTGATTACTCAACGGAAAACCAGCACCAATTTCCAGGTCTCACCACGAGGAGGTGACTGCACTTCGAGACCCACCCACCCTTCCCCCCAACCCAGCACCCCCTTCCCCTGTACTTTTACCCCAGCACCCAAGACCCGAATAACGAAAAAAACCCCTCACCCTTATGCTATTACTCTAATCCCCGGAACACGCACCCACAAAACCTCTCACCCTTATAATATTACCCCTGATCCCCGAAACCCAACACGAACAAAACCGCTTACCCTCAAACGAGATTCTAACACCTCTACACCCATAGAACCCCACGCGCGCCTGCTCACGGAATTTCCTAAACCCACCACTCCCACGGCCCATACCTGTTGCCCTAACAAAAAAAGCCCGAGTCCAGCCTGGTTATAACCTTTCAACGAAACAAGCTCCGCGTCAACGGAGGGCCCTGAGTGTATATACGCGCTAGAAACAGACTGGCCCCCGGACTGAATGTACCAAAATGTACAGAATTGAACAACTGGACCAAACTCCGCATAAACAGAGGGTTTGCGCCCACCCCCCACCCTACCGTACCCCCCACCACCCTACGGCCCCTTAACCAACCCCCGGAAACCGTTAGCAAATACAAAAGCAAATAAAAAAGCACCCCAATTCAACGTGGCTATAACGCTAAAACGCACTCAAGCTCCGCGTGAACGGAGGACCCTGAAATGCTGGAAGGATCACGCCTCTGCACGACGGCCCCCGGCGGAGGGGTCGCATCACGGCCACATCGATTATCTAATGCAAAGTACTATAAAGTACTATAAGACTACTCTACTAAACCAAACTCCGTGTGAACGGATGGTTTGAACCCACTCCGGGTGAACGGAGGGTTTGAACCCACACCCCGTTTTCCGCGCCACCGAAGACCCGAATACCCGCAAAACCCCCACCCTTATGCTATTACCCCCTGATACACGGAACCTAACACGCACGAAACCGCTTACCCTTAAACGCGATCCTAACCGCTACCCCTTCGACTCAAAACCCACAAACCCCTTAAACGCGATGCACCCTCGTCCCACACCCCTAGCAAAAAACGCACCGGGTTCTACACCTACAATCCACACCGATTGGTTGGTGTGCCGTATTCCTACACCGATTATCGCTATACCTTCGCCCTACTAATACCCCTTGACTCTACACCCACAGAACCCCACGCGCGCCTGCTCACCGAATTCCCTAAACCCACCACTCCCACAACCCTCGCGCGCGATAACCTAACCAAAAAGGTCCGAGTCCAGCCTGGTTATAACCTTTCAACGAAACAAGCTCCGCGGTAACGGAGGGCCCTGAGTGTATATACGCGCTAGAAACAGACTGGCCCCCGGACTGAATGTACCAAAATGTACAGAATTGAACAACTGGACCAAACTCCGCATAGACGGAGGGTTTGCTCCCACCCCCCTCCCCCATATACCGTATACCCCCAACCCTACGACCGCGAAACCCACCCCCGGAATACGCTAGCAAATAAAAAAGCACCCGAATGCAACGTGGCTGTGACCTTTCAACAAACAAGCTCCGCGTGAACGGAGGGCCCTGAGAGTATATACGCGCCACGGCCACGCTGACTGCTGGGCAAAAGGTACCAAATTTAAAGGTACTTACAGACTACTACTTTACTAAACCAAACTCCGCGTGAACGGAAGGTTTGAATCCATCCCTTAAACCGCGTACCGCGAACGTTACGACCGCGTACCCCAACGTTACGACCGCGTACCCCAACGTTACGACCGCGTACCCCCAACGTCACGACCGCGAAACCCACCCCCGGTACCCCTAACAAATAAAAAATGACTCGAATGCAACGTGGCTGTGACCTTTCAACAAACAAGCTCCGCGTGAACGGAGGGCCCTGAGAGTATATACGCGCCACGGCCACGCTGACAACTGGACAAAAGGTACCAAATTTAAAGGTACTAGCAAACTACTACTTTACTAAACCAAACTCCGCCTAAACGGAGGGTTTCAATCTAGATACTCCCTACCCTTTAACCCCCTATTTTAAACTCTCTAATTTGTAAACCCCTAAACCCTTCCCTCGTAGATCCTACTTTCCCTAAGTCCTAAATTGGTAGAACCTATTCACTGACTATATTCGAAACTCTCTGAAAAGCGAAAGAAAACCGTGGGCAAAACCTACAAATTATTCTAATTCGCGGTACTAATTTCCGAGATCTTCTGGCAGGCCTCTTTGAGACTCCTTCATCGAGGGAAACATCTATGGAAAACCCAAACGAATACGAAATAGAAAATACAATACGTAAAATATATGAGATATTAAAACTAATTTATAGATTGTAGCATTTAAATATTTTTTACTTTGTTCGGATTCTATTTTTTTTAATATAGTTCGTCAAATTATAAATTTTCCTAAACTACACGTTCACTTAGAAATGTTTAAATATTTCCTACGTTCGTTAAAAAAAAGCTTCCGAAAAACTAAACAACTCTGAGAAGACTAACAGATCTTACGAAGTAACCAAAGCAGTACTTATATTAATTAATGATTTAAAAAATTTTTAAATTAAAACGAAATTAAAAAATTGATTATTACTTGTAAATTAAGAATTTTAATGCTGCAATTGAAATTAATGTATTTTGTTCCAATAATATTATAATACTTTGGATGTTAACAGAAATAGTTTAAGCATTTGTCAAAACCATTGCATTTCCAAAATAAAGTGACGATTTTGAAAAAAGAAAATCGGGAATATACCCGAGAGCCTCTAATAAAAGAAGACATTAGTTTAATAAGTTTGAAATATTAGATAAAGTAAAATATTCATATCAGAAAACTTGAGAGGCTGTATTAATTTGCAACACCAATTTAATAAGCTTTAAGTTTTAGTTAAAAATTGAATATTCGTAATTATGATTTAAATATTACATGAAACACCTAAAGTGTTGAAAGTGAAAACGATAAAAAAAGACTTACCGTTCGTATTAAACAATAAATGACCCAAATGATCAAGAAGTACAAAGTAATATTTTAATTAATTAGAAATTCGAAACTATTTGTGCAAAATAATATTACATTTTATTTGGGAACGACATTTGTGTTAGTACTTCTCCATCTTTGATCATAGTGTACAACAGACAAATAGCGAGCATAGTGATAAAGTAACGTAAAGAATGGTAGTCCATCGTAGAATAGAATGCCTATTCTAATATGGACAACCATTACGTTGCAGCCCTCTTCGTGACAATATGTCGGGCCTCTTCGAAGATACATCTGTAGATTTCCTTCTTCTTCGGCAAGCAGATGAGAATGAATTCGACAAAGCATTTGCAGCAACTCGATATTAAACCATAGATGTTTATACATTAATGGGAAATTCAAATAAATGTAGAAGCAAGAAATACACTCAATGTACAAGATATAAATTTTTATTTAAAAAATTCTTCTAATTGTACTAATAAAAATATTAATTTGCATAAACATCCACAATTTCTTTATGAATGTTCGACTATTCCCTACGTGCGTTAAAAAAAAAGCTTCCGGACTAAACAACTTCGAAAGAACAACAGATCGAATAAAGAATCCAAAGAAGCACTAATTAATAAATTTTTAATTTATAGATATTATTACTAAATTCAGGACTATAATATCTGAATGAAAATTTTCGAAGTAAATTAAATCTCCTGAATTGCTTACTTGTAAATTTGTATAAAAAATATGTATTTAAATTGAAGATTCAAACATTTACTTAATTTTGAGCTGACAAAAAACAATATTTTGAATTTAAAGTGGAGTTTGTATCATGAATAATTTGCTAGCCTATTACATGTAGGGGCCGCCGTTCAAGCATTTGAAGTTTGACACCGAGGAATAACGAATATGTACGAAGAAAATATTGCAATTCGACGCCGAACGACGAAATTAAAATACCGAGTTTAAAAAATTGATATGTATAAGAATGGATGCTAAAACGGCCAGTACTACACATAATAATTGAACACAAAAATATGACTAACCTTGCGTCTTCATGTGTGCTATGAATCCCAGCTAAAAATATAATTAGTAACATAGCTAACGATCTAAGACTTTTTCCAGAGAGGAGGATAATAAAACACAAGGAAGGGTTTTGTTTGTTTTATTCACTTTATTTATTTCACATATTTTATTTATTTTATTATTAGGATGAAGAAATGGAAAGGGCAAATATTCAGAGCTAGGTAAAATTTGGAAAAGAGAATATTTTGAAATCGGACTTTAATATTTTCAATATTAGTAAGACACTATTGTTACATACTACTTCAAAATTTCATTGAATCGCATTAATTATTATATTATAATGTACTTATATATTAATATAATTAAAATATTAATATATGCATATTAACTAATTCATGTGTGACGCTTATACTTTATTATAACATTTTAATATAGAGTAGACTGCATTCTGTTCACTACATGAAATATTTTTCCAAGCTCTGAATAAACATAAAAAAAAACCCTCGAGTGGAAGCGTTATCGAAGCGACAATTCTAAGAATCGAAAACAATGAACAAGTGTTCAACAGTTGTCGCTTCGATGCGACCTGCCAGCTCGTCGCGAAATGCTTTCTTGTTTACATTACGTGAGCAAGCCCGAACGTCCTTCGAAAGGTTTTGCGTGTAACAAATCGAAGCTTTATTATGAGATAATATGAAATTCTGATGCAAATAATACTGAATACAATGAAGTTGTGTAAAATTATTAAATCATATGAAATTGTGTAAAATTATTAAATCATATGAAGCAGTAATGGATGTAATAAATTTATGCAAACACGAGACACAAGAAAGCCCTGACAAATAATATATCAATGTACACGAGTATAAAATATTCGTGATCACTATGCTCGCAGTAATAATAAAAATACAACCAATTCCCGTGTCGTTTCGGACCGTTCGTCCTACGACATGATTGGGAACTGGAGGAATAATAAAATATGCGACTCACCGTATGCAGATTAGCATCAGGTCTCTTCTAGGTTCCCCATAGGTTGCACCGAGTAGGTGATCAGCAACATGTATCCACCATGCAGTCTAATGTTGTAGGCAGGAAACACCATACAATTCGTTGTTTAAAAGAATATAAAATAAAAGTCTAACACTCCCGATCGCGAAATACCGTAGGCGAATTAAATTTATATCGAAACGGTGATTTAAACAAAAATACAAATAAAAATCTAACACTTCCTGCTACTAATGGTAGCAAACGAGTTAAATAACGCGAAATTACAAAGCTACAACCCGTAGGAACGCTTTTATGGTTGTCGATTATGCAATTACGGACGAGCTGCATTCAACCTGTCACACGACGTTATCACGATGGCGTCCCACGCCGGAAAGGGGCGACCAAAGTAGCCTCACGTACCGGTAGCCCGCCGCGACTGCGCAGTAAAACGCGGTGCGCAGTACGACTCAGCGCGAACTTCTAATAAGAGAAGCTATAATTTTCACTTATTGTTGTTTAATATAAAAGTTAATATAAAAATTATTGTATTTCATATAAAATTGCATTTAATAACTGAAATATTATATTTCTTCGTGACTGTAATCCGTTTTTTTTACTTGAAAAAACAGAATGAATCGAATCCATTATTAATTATATAGGATTTCTTTTTTCCATTTTTTTCAGGACCATTTTTTCAAACAAATGAGTTATTTTTGATTTATTTATTTATTTTGAATTATTTTAATGAGGTCTTTTAATTTTATAACTTTTCCATGTAACTTTACGTTTAATTTTATAACTTTTCGATGTAACTTTACGTTTAATTTTATATACATCTTATAACACGGGGCGCTACCTCAAGTAATGATGCTCTGAAAAAATATTTTGCATAATTTGAGCTCGTAATGTGCTTTAAAAATTAAAAAATTCAGATTCAGAAAAGGCTCTTCTTTAAATAATCAAAACGTGATCAGAGGGTCTTAAAACGTGTTTTTCCGCGACAAAAATTTTTTTTTAATTATTTTTCAATTTAAGAGCATTCTTGAATACCGAAAAATAACAATAATATCCAATTCGGAAAACATATTTAAAATGTTTTCAACTTTTACTTTGGTTAAAATTTTAGCGATTCTTTAATACTTCTGAATTAATTAAGTTCTATAGTTAATGTGATAATAGATGTTACTCTTAAAACTGGATTATTTTACTGTTTTATCCGCAGTTAGTAAATAGATTACATCGTATTATGTAGTTCTGTTTGATTCTACCTGTAGAGTTTATTTATTTTTTTTTGTATATCTACCATGCCTGATAGTGAATATAATATAATAAATAAAATTAAAAAAAAGGGTGTCATTAATGATTCACTCTCAAGATCTAATGATGCTCTCTTAAAATCTTATGAGACAAGCGTCAAAAGGTAAATCCTGTATATAGGTTAGGTCATGATAAGTTAATATTAGGATTTGGTATGTTAATACAAAATTAATCTAAAACATTATCGTTATTCATATTATTGTAGTATTACTTCATTAGAAACAATTTAAAAAATTAAACAATCTATGACTTTTCATTTGAAGTAGTGTATTGGTACTGATAAATATTGCCGTGTGTATTTATATCATACAGAATGAATTTTTACACTATTTTGCAGTATGATCATATTTTTAGTGTTAACATTGGTTTACTAATATAGGAATGTATTATAACTAAAATATAATAATAAAAAATTTAGTTCTTGTTTTTTTAATATATGATATTTCTTGTATTAAATTCTATGAAATTGTTACATTGATTGTATGGTATATGTATGTTTCAGAATTACAGGGGAAAGAGATTATAACAAACCATTTGAAATTCCTAATCACGTTCTGAAAGAGAGAGAACAATTCTGGAATGATTTTTTTTGTAAATACTCAACAAATGTATGAATAATTTTATCTTTTTAGATATTATTATATGTATTTTGATGACTCTTTTACAGGTAAGAAATAGCAATAATTATAATATGTTTTAGACATTAGATGATACTGAAATTGATATTGTTACATTGAAACCTTATGTAAATAAAAATAAACCATTAAACTTAACACAATATTGGGTAAATACAAGTTACCAACCTTATACAAAACAAAGATTCCATGTGGATAAGGATAACCAGTCGGATACATGTTCATTGTCAATATCTGAAAAATATGCAAGGTCATCATACCCTCGTGTGGAAAAAAAATTAGATACTCGGTATGTACAACCCAGTTGTAATGATAACTGTTCTAGTAGTTCTGTTGATACTACTGCTTACATTTTGTCAAACATGAATACAACTAGTAGAGCAGAAAGTATGAATATCATTGAAGGAGCTAAACATAATATAGTAATAAGTTCTTATAATGCATCACCTATGAAAATAACACAATTTAATCCAGAGAAAATCTGTGAAAAGAATAATCAAAATATCGAATTGAATGATAATAATTATAATTATCAGCAGGATTCTCAAAAAACTTATGAAGCATCAAAATTTATGTTACAACAGAAAAACACTGATGGGGAAGAAAATTTAATACAAACCCAGATGAATCCAAACATGAATGTTAATAAAAGTACATTGCTGGAAATAAATAAAGATAATGACTTATTAACTAATTGTGAATCTGATAATAAATTTTGTGAAATGTTAACGCATACATTTAATAGCAATCAAAATACAAATTCTTACATTAAACAGAATTCATTAAATACGAAATCATTTCATCCGGAAAATAGAATAACAGAAGGAAATTTTATATCACAATGCAATAGTAAAACAAAAGCAAAACACCGTAAAAAATTACATACTAATAGGAATTCACCTGTTGATCTTATTGCCATGAAAAGACATGAAAGTATAATGGATAAGTCGAAAGAAAATTTACATCCTGCTCTAAATTTTCAGAGTGAAACATCAAAAAAACGTAGACGAAAAACGCATAGATTAAATTTCAGTCAGATTTCTAGAAGATCAACGATTTCTACTGAAAATAATACGCTTTCTATAAATGGTACAAAAAATTCAATAATAAATCAGTATTCGTTAGAATATGATACTAATCAACATCCGAATTCATTCCTATCAATTAATCGATCTACAAATAAAAATAACAAATTTAACAAATCTACCAATCATTCAGAACAAACTAATGTTAATAAATTTACAGTACCAGCTAATGTAACAGAAAGTTTTAATTCAATAGTACATGTAAAACAGTTATCCAAAAATGATTTCGAAAAATATACAATGTCGAAAGAGATAGAGAAACATTGTCTGAAAAATATGAATCCAAGAGTTCTGGTGAAAAGGTTATCAGCATTTGAGATTGAAAAATATACAAGGTCGAAGGAAATAGAGAAAAATTGTCTTAAAGATATGAATCCAAGAGTTCTGTTAGAAAGGTTATCGATACCTGAGATCGAAAAATATACAAGGCCGAAAGAGATCGTGAAAAGCAATCTTGAAAATGTAGATCCAGTTTTATCGAAATATAAAAATCAAAAATTTAAGAATACTCGTAATAGAAAAGCGTTAGGTAAAAATGATGCGAACATTGATCAAGTTTCAAATAGAGTTAGTGTATCAGACAAATCTTTATTAACTAAAATTAATTTATCGAACGAAGATAATGGCTTTAACCGTTACAGCTTCTCAACTTGCAAATGTAGTAGTATGTCGTCAGATAACTATTTTAGAAGTGATTTATTTGATTTTTGTAAAAATTGTTACGAGTCTCCTGAATCTTTAAAAATTCGTCATATTTTAAAAACGAAAAAAGAAGCTAATAGAGTAAAACGAAAGTTAAACGATCACGTTATTAATAAAGAAATGAAAACTGTACACCAGCACATAAATAATTCTGTATTACTTTCCAATAAATCAGAAGAAATTTGTAAAAATAGTTGTAGGAATAATAGCGATAATGTATATACAAGTAATGATGGAAAGAAATCAATTACTTGGCCTTCGTTTGATGATGATGATGAATTTGATAGGATGCTAAATAAGAATTTTAATATTCTAACAGAAAAATTAAATAATATGCGGTTTAATGAACTATATAACAAAATGAAGCGCTCACAAAAAACAGGGAAAACTGCAATAAAATCAACGAATGATCAGTTACTTTCGAAATTCAGTACTAAAGACTCTGAATTAGGAAATCAGAAGAATCTTAACCCAATGAAAAGTCAGAGATTTTTACAAAGACGTAATTTATCTACAAAAGAAAATGATAAACAAACGATAAATGAAACAGAAACTGTAATTAAAAATCAGATAAAAGGATTAACTGATGTGACTATTGTACAAGATGAAAGCTTATGTTTCAAAACACGAATCTTTGACAATGATTCGAATTCGGATTCTGATTAAAATTTTTAATCATCCAAGGGAACTCAGTCAGTTATATTTTACTATTCTGATAAAAAAATACGATAATAGGATATAATTTATACTGTATTTTATAAAATATTTATGTATGTTCTGTCATTTGACAAATTCTAATGATAAGAAGGAATTTCTTGTTTTTAACATAAGGTATTGTGTATTTGACATATCGTTGTAGAATATAATTATATCAAATTCGTTTGATACAATAGTTGTTCTATCGGCGAAACAGTAAAAGAAGTTCAACATTTATGCACCTTATGTACCAAAAGGTTCCATACCCATATATATAAATAAATAAAAATTAAGGTAATCCTTTTAAGTGGACCGCTATATTTTTGTTGTTCATAATTATTCATTGAGATGAATTCAACAACGTGCAATTATAAATCGTTCTTCGTCTTATAAGGGGTCGTATATGAAAATCTTGGATCAAATGAACTAACATCATATTAATTAAATTGATTAATTTAAACGAACGATTTTAACTCCACTTTCTTTTTTTTTTATTTGGTTTTACATTACTCAATACATTTTTTTATATAATATATTTTAATTTCAATTTTCCAACTTTATCCTACCTGTAACATCGGTATTGAAAATTTGTGAGAAATACAGCGCACTTACAATTTAACAAGAAAATGTTTTGTCACATCTAACAAATCCTGTATAGTTAATTTTTTGAAACGTCACACCATACCGCCCGATATTCATTGATGATTCTGTAATGCACTTACATACATCGTAACTCGAATCACTGAGACACAAGTTGCCGTGCAACTAGTTCACTTATGCGAGTCATGTGTCGTGGACACCTTTATGTAATCGAACGTGTTGCAAGATTTCATGAATGAATTGATCGTTTATCCTTTCGTCTCTTTTCTGTATCATCCACGAATATTCTTAGGCGAAGAAAGTTACATTGCGTTGGGATGATCTTGATGCATGCTACGAAATGTTGACAATCAGTTATGCGTTAATTCGAACGAGATTTTAAGTGAAATTCATACGAAGGGTAATAAATATATAAATGATAAATATCGCTGTCGACGTAACAAATATCGAATACGATGTAATTATTGCATGCGTTAATTTTAACATTCGAAGTTTCTTACAATGAAATCTTCCTTATCAAATATTGAAGTTTCTTGTGGATCGATGAAGCAATAATATTCGCTTGCAAATATTAAATTTTTATGTTTTAATTTTGTAGTCCGTTCTCCCGGTTACATTTTCTAAGATTCAGGCAAAAAACCGCATGCACGTCATAAGCTAGCTAACCGTGTCGCCGTTGGTTTCGCAAGTTTCCGCGGCTTAAAATTGTGTTTAAACGCAGAACGGGTCTCCAGGCGAGCGTATGTACATTCGTTACACCTGGAGAACCTGCTCATGCATTAATTCATAAAATATTTTGCAGCCAGCCGATACAAGACTGTATGACTCATAGTCATCTATGATTAGAATCATGATAACCGATGAACCCTGTTCGATCATGGTTAAAATCCATTTTGAACGTAGGAATAATTATCGGTCTCGAAATGTTTGTCTATCATAATTAGAACATCGTTTGCATGGTCTGTAATCGCAGTGTAGCCGTGCGTCTATTTTATAATTGTTAACACTTAGCCAACCGAATGGGGAAATCTCTTTTTCTTTTCTCTGTCATTGTTTCTATTTATTAGGGGGATCGGAAAGTAATGATTTCTTACATTAAATTCAAACACATAAATTTTTAACGAGTTTTTATTTTTAATCAATGATATAATCGCCCTTATTATCAACAACGTTTTGCCATCTAATGTGCAAATTTTCAATGCCGGATCGATAAAAATCAATTGGTTTTTAAGCAAAATATCTAGAGATGGAATGACAGAAACGACATTACTTTCCGGTCCCTTTAATACTTCTGTTATTAGTTAGTCTTGAACTAGTGTTGTTCACAGTTCGTCAAATGTATTTTCTGCTCTTCCAAAGTACAATTTTTAATCAATTCAAGACTGATTAATAACAAAAGTAAATAGAATCAGTGGCAGCGGTTTGTTGAGGAAAAAATGGAAGATCTCCCCATTCGGTTGGTCAAGCGTTAGGATGTAAATTGGGTCGATGTCATTTTTTCAAGTGACATTTTTTGACACTTTTCTAATTACGAGACTGTGTGATTACGTTTTATGACGCATCAATTGAACATTTCGAATAGTTTCAACAGGTGGATGGTTTCAACAGTGTTGTATGTATATAAGAGATTGAATGCGAAGAACATTACACAAAATAGTTTTAATATTGTAAATAATTTCCGTTTATACTCTTATACGATGCTTATAAAAGGAAAGAACTCAATAAAGAATGTACCGGTGAATTATTTTTGGTTGAAATGTATGTTTACAATTGTTGACTTAACTGTAACTTGTAACTTTCAACTTGCAAAATATACGTATCACGATTTTTCAAGCAAATTGTATATTAAGTAATAATGTCCCTGAATCGATGACGAAATAGCGTATATTTTGCAACACTGAAATTTCAATACATACTTTCTCACGTCTCGGCGCGTTTCATGACGTTTATAATTATTAACATACTGTTAATGTAAACTTTGTAATTAACTGATTGTTCTACCTCGTTCTTTCGGGATCGTCGAAAGTGCCAAATAAAAGAAAAGTGCATTTAATTGTAAAGTATCTGAATAAGTATCATCTACGTTTGTTAAGAAGAAATTCCTTTATACTCACGAATTATATTTAAGTTGGTAAAATAATAAAAAATGATGCATACTTATGTTTTTAACTATAATAACTCAAGCTTAAGAGATGAAATTACCCTCCAAAGTTTAATAATAAAAATGTAAGCTAAGAAACTATTAAATGCAGAGAAAGAATTACATTAACGAGAAATAATGTAACTTATTTTCGTTTCGTTTTGTTTCGTGATTAATTATGATTTACATTGGAAAAAAGTAAATGGACAGACGTTCTGTTTACAATCTACGTCTAATTGAACGAACAGTAATATATATCCTAACGTCGTTCATGATTTAACGACAGTTTTACATTCAGCTTCGAATCCCTCTGAAAACGTGGAAAATAACGAAAATTGAGTTGTTTATTTCGCGCGCAATAAATCTGACGCAAGTTCACTTTTATAAAAAGGGACCTACATCCAGTTGAGTTACGTGTTTAAGTAGTAAAATAACTAGACCATGAAGGAACTCGACATTTCCCATGTGCGATTTTTCCTTAATCATTATTCCAGCTAGTTTTTCTCGCTAAGGTATATTTTCGATCTCGTATTTTACAAACAGATCAATTTGTTGCTAAACAAACGGTATTTATCTGTGATAAACATAATCGTAAGAAAGCTGCAACTGTATTCTAAAGCATTCGTATTCCTGCAGCAGTTTATCGATAAGATTTTATATTGTAAAATTTTAAACAAAAGCAAATTTTGAAAGTATCATATGAAAAGCGTGAACATAAATGGCATTAAACGAAAGCTGTTGTAGAAACGGTTGCGAATTTTTATACGCACAGTTTAAGAAATGGAACTTAAATAGAAATACACCTCACCCTCTAATTGTAAGTAGTGTAAAGTGTTAGGTACGTTATAACATACTTGAGATATTTTACATATTCTTGCATATTACATATATTTTCTATTTGTTTGCTTACTTGAATTTTTTATGAATGCACGGAAATTTACAAAATTGTTTAACTGCAAATTTTTATAATTGTGAATCAGTGAATTTCTAATGATACGCTACAACGAATTTATAAAACTTCTACAAAGAGTTACGAATTGGTCGTTTTAGCCATTTTGATAACTTTAATCTGTTACTGTTTTATTATTCAAATGACTTTCATAGCTACTTTCATACTACAAAAAGAAAGAAAGTAAAGGCAATCAAACGTGATTGCATTCTAGGTTCTAAGCAGGGTGGTCAGGGGAAGTCTTTACGCTTCCCCTTCTCCTCACATTCTGTCGGCCCAGACTCCCCTTTCGTCTCGCCCCTCTCGCCGCTTGCTGTGAGGCCCATGAGGCCCATGAGCGCTGCCTGAGCCGGAGTGGGGGCAAAGTAATGGGTGCCTCTTACAGAACTGTATTCTTACGTAAGATGGGTTCGCTTAGGAAGAGTAGGGTATTAAATATTGTGCAGAATGATGTTTAACGAAATAAAAATTGATTTACTATTGCTTTTGAATCAGTTTATTTACAAATTATATACGATTATATAAAATATGTATAAATATTATTTACCATTATGATTTAAATATAAAATTACTGTACTAGCCTTGACTGCTATCGCTACCAGCATAAGTTTCGTGTGCCATCATTCTTTCAAATTCTTGCTTTTCGTACGTGTTTAGTCAAAATATTTTAAAAAATAATCCGTTGTGGAAAAATTGTTACATCTTGTATTAGTTGATTAGAAACATTAATTTTGCTCGAGATAATGCAACCACCATCTCTGGTTCCAAACGATTGCCATTCGGAGTTTTTATTTCATTAACTAATGAGAATATAATATGTTTCGTTTCAAAAATCGTGGATCACTAAACGAAGTGAATGATCTCTCAAATCGGCTTTGTAAATTGTCAAAAAGCCCAAATCACGAAATTCGTTAATTAAATCTGCTTTATTAAGTATCGAGCTGAGTTTGCAATCCTTTTCAAAACTTCCACCATCGCAAACGGAATGCACCAGTTGAAGGATAACCGCATAATGCCAAAAAGAATTGGAACTTCTGTTTACTGTGGCCCGTTATATCGAGTACACATCTAATTTCTGCTTCCTTTATTAACTCTGAACTTGTTATTTCCGTTTCGGATGTGCTCACGCTACCGGGAGGAGCGGCGAAAGACGCGTCTCTCTTTGTGTCTCCTTTCATATTCTCGTTTCTCTCGCCTGTTAATTTACATGCAACAAAAGCATGGTACCGAACGAGTCCTTGGCGGGTCAATGAAAGTTACGGGAGCGGAGCAAAGAGGGGCGTCGTATTTTCAGCAGCACGCAGTGCCATCGTCTTTCTGATTCAACCGTGTTTTCCGCTCACACATCGGGCTCAAGTTAACTCTATAATTGTCCCGTTGATTTATTTCGGGTGCTCTTTGTGGAAAGCCCTGTGATATTAACACATCGTATACAAAGCCTAGTTTGCTATCGTTTGCTGAAATAATTTCAGCGACAGACCTAATCCAAGTTCAGTCTTCTCAAAACCGAATTTCATGTTGACTCGCGAAATCTATCAAATAGTTAAATTACATTTTTCTTTTTTTTTTACTGCATTCAAATGTAAATTTACTGTTCTATTCTTTTAATGAATACTTTTTTGATTATTCAATACAGTTTACGGTTAGATACAATAAAGAAAAGTATTTGCACAATTTTGTGAGACACTGTACAATAAATATACATGTTTGTTCTTTGCTTTGTAAGATTAAGAAAGAGAAAGTTTACGCCACATAAATTAGTTTGATTAATTAAAATAGTTTCTATGTAATTTAAAAAAATGTTGGATTAGAAAAGGGCAGGGACGAATTAATTGAAACAAAATGGCGTCACGTTAAGAAACGAGATTTTCTTATTTAGGTATTAATTGATTTTCTAAAAACTTTATTCTGCTTGAATCGCACATAAATTGGTAGCTCGTGCTTGTAGCCGATAGTAAATAAAGTGTTGAATGTGTAATCCAGGTCCGACGTGCGTATCGTGCCGACACGAAACGTCCTTGTCGAATTTCGCACGTTTTTTTACGTTTCTCCTTACCTAAGACGAGACCGTCGTAGCTGATTCAACTTGAAAGGTCACAGAGACAAAGTTTTGTGAGAATAAATACATTGAAATGTCGATGAATCGAGAAAACCGTATACGTTCATGCATAATTGATATTTTTGACATTGAAACTAGCGATGATTAACATAGGTCTATTCTTCGAGGAACTGTAGAAAATGTAGTTTTGGTATTTTACGATATGTGAAATTTTTGGAAAATTTCTTGTAAAGTTACAAGTATTATAAGTATAAATGACCTAATTTGAAAAATTAATCACATTATTTTTCAGATTTAAAAATTTTTTATCTGAAATTTAATATAATCGAATTTTTAACTTATATCTGGTTAACAAGAACATTTCGAAAATATAAGTGTATTTAACAAATGGATTCGTTACATTTTTGTTGAAAAATTGTAACGATGATCAATTTTGAATACTGATGATCTATTCTATCTATATTATATAAGTGTAAAATATAAAAATTTTACTGTAAGAAAACATTTCGATACAACTTTCTTTTATTTCGTTTTAAAATTTTGCTAAAATTTAATTTCCCTGCAGCACGAAACGTGATATTGATGCGACACGTTTCATTCGTGCAGATGATCCATTCTTAGTGACGATGTGCTAAGCATTTTAGTCTGCCATACGAGAATAAGAGCTCACAGATGATAATTTTATTTTATTTACGCGTAAAGAACACGTAAGTATATATTGTTAAGACACGGATGACGTGTTGCAAGCTTTTCGTATTTTTTCCTCCTGTTTTCTCAAGCAAGTATTAACTGTTAATTTATGCAAAAGAAATTGTTGACTTTTGTTAGAAGAAGAATATAGTACACGGTTAGGTAATATTGAAGATGCAAACGAAGACGAGTTCGTCTAGTCTGAGGTAACTTTTACGAAACTTTTTACGATTTAATAAATGATAAGAGATATTTTGTACTTTGATTCCTACTTAACTTGTATGAAAAGTTCATGAATTACTGAACAATGCTGAAGAAGTAATATTCTTAAAACGATTACAATGAATCTTAATGAAATAATTCAACGCTGTAATAAATAGCGAAGATAAATAGTGTTACAAATCCTATAGATGGATCAGTTTAACACTAGATCCACTTTAGATGTTAACCCTTTGCACTCGGCTGTCCCCTCTCAGGGGACATCGTAATCGTAGCATATGATAATTTCGTAAATTTTCAGACTTTAGTTCAGACCCGGACGTTAAATAGTCATATATGTAAATTTTAATATACGACTTAACTGAACTAAATGAAGTTTAATATACGTGAATCATAGTAAATATTTCGAATTTGAAAATATTTGAAGTTAATATCATTAAACGACTAAAGGTCACCTCTCGAGTGCAAAGGGTTAAAATGACCAATTCTTAATTATTCATGAAAACTTGATAAACTAATTGTGTCTACACTTTTGAAAATTCACTATATTTTTTATTACGATTACTAAGATTCATTTCTTCTATATCAGGTACATTTTATATAAACTACAATTTGATTTCTTTGTCGTAAACAATAAATATATCCTAATTACCGGCAATTCCATTCTTAACGATTACTACAGTACTTATCGCATTAATCTGAAAATATGGGTTACAGACAATCAATTAACATATTTTAATTACATTTGAAAGTAACGTTCCTAAAACATATTATATCCGTTTATTTTCTTATTTGTGTATAAACTTTTCATTAGGCATTGTCTAATGGTTATAAACCTATGTATAGACTAGTAATTGTTTACCGTTCTAAAACTGTACAAGTTATTCGATATCAAGACTTTGATAAACGGTGTACCTGTATTTCATTTGGAAGGTAAGCGATATTACAGGCTTTTCACACAGAAGATAAGAGATTTTTACTTTACTGTTCTTTTTTAGAGTTTCTTGTGTCCGAATGTATCCATGATAACTAGAAAGTTAAATAAGTTACGTCAGCTTGGCAAGTGCTATGTTTGTTTTACCACACGAAATGTGATAATGCACGTGTTTATTAAATAATCAACTATTTTTCTAAGCGATCGCTGTTTACCGAAACGTAGAAATTTTTAAAACGGGGAAATTCGCCAAATTTTTCGGTACGGTTCTAAGGAAAGCTGAATCGATAATAAATAAATAAAACATGTTATTATACAATAAAAATAATTGCTTTCTTCTTGGTAAAATAAGTAAACGCTTGAAATAATTGTATGTGCGTATATTTTTTTTTGGTTGCAACATACAGTTTGCTCTTTTGAAAAATTAAACTTGTTTAATTTATAAATAAGTTTTACGTTAACAGGATATTGTTATTCGACGTACCTAAAATTAAGCTCTAGCACACGGAATTAAAAGAGTTAGAGAATAACTATATAGCGATTGTTCAATGATGTATCACGTGTGAAAATCTTGAGATAACGTGATAGCAAAAGGTTTTCGATAAGGAGATTCCATCGGATCATACCTTGAATAAAATTTAATAACTGTTACAACGTGAGGTCATTAAGCAAATGTTAGAATAAAACAATACAAAATGTCAAAGGTATTTTTATACTGGTGCTTTAAAGAAAGAAAGAATATCATTTATGTTATAAATGACTATTTCTGCAAACTGTTCGTTTCTTATCAACAATTTTTTAACCTCTGTTATCGCGAATGATTTATTTAAACGTAGAATCTCATTAACAAATATTCAGTAAACATTTTTAGTAAATAACGAAATTATAAGAAAATGTTAATTGTTGCAAACAGAATCACATAAGTTCGACAGAAGAAATTGTACGTTCCTCGAAATTTAGTTATCATAAACGGCCGATAAAAGTGTGTTCCTTCATTATTCCGGAGAAAAATTTCGTTTTCTTTTTATTGAAATTAATTTACAACTGCAGCTCTGTCGAGAGATTCTGTTATCAATACCCTTATCATGTCTGTTTCTTATCGCGCATTGTTTAATACGTTAAGCCTCATTATCTCGTTATTATGTCGCGAACAGAACGAACGAATGAAGTCGACATCGCTCACTTTTTTACCGCCACTCTTATTCTACTCTTGTTAACTCACTATTGTCGTCGTAATTAAGAGGAACACGAACTCACTGACACGGATGATGAAGTACTTTTATCATGAACGAAAGCATATCCGTCGACTTCCATCGTAGCACTCGACAATTATCCTTATATTCATTCCGAGGAACTTAAATGATGATAATAATAACAATACATTAATTTAGTGCTAGAATCACCGAATAGATCAAAGCGAGAGATGCTGAGAAACGACAGTGAATTTATTTACTGGCTTAGAAATAAATAGACGATAATTAAATATTTATCGACCAAATAATTACATTTTTCGTTAATGTTCGTAAAATCTTTAGCGTTAAATTGAATAATTAAATAGAAAATATGGTAGCTATTAAACGAACGAAGTATACAACTACAAAGAAAGAAAGTTTTGTAAGATGTAGATAAATAAGTCACGTTATTTGGAGAATTAAAATATGCTCGAATATCGCTGAAACTTCTTTTTTCGTTCATACATATTTGAAATTGTTCGTTAAGGTTCGTAAAATTTTTAACGTTGAATTGAATAATTAAATAGAAAATATGGTAGCTATTAAACGAACGAACTATACGATTACAAAGAAAGAAAGTTTTGTAAGATGTAGATAAATATGTCACGTTATTTGGAGAATTAAAATATGCTCGAATATCGCTGGAATATTGTTCTATTCATATATATATTTAAAATTGTTCGTTAATGTTCGTGAATTAAATGATTAAATAGAGAATGTTGTAGCTATTAAACAAACGAACTGTATAATTGCAAAGAAAGTTTTGCAAGGGGAAAATAAATATATCGTTACTCGAATAATTAAAATATGCTCGAATATCACTGAAACTTGTTTTTATTCATATATATTTGAATGCGAGTGGATCGATTTCCAATAAGATAATGACTCGAAAAATGATGGTTTCTATGTTACTTGCTACTTCAAGCTTAACCTCCGTTGAAAATGAAAGAAAGAGAAAGAAAAAGAAAGAAGGGAGAAACGTGGAGAACGTTTTACACGCATGTGTTTCATTAACAGAGTTTATGAAAACACGCCTTGTCCTTGTCGAGTGCATCGCTCCCGTTCGCGTTCTGGCTTCGTCCTCGTTGCACCAGCTGTGCGAGCTTTGTCTTTACTTTTTTCTTTAGTGGAAGAACGCACACGCTTCAATGTTGCACAAAGAGATAAATTATGGTGAGCCATAAAAAGACGCTGCTTATCCCACAACTAATTCTGATAAATTGGCCCTCGTTTCTTTCTGCTCGTTCCTCTTATTCTCGTTCGAAGAGAATGCCTTTTCGTTGTTCGAGCTTCGAAAACGAGCAAATATTGAATTAAAAATGATAGAAACGGGATCCAAGGAAACCATCGATTAATAATAGTTCCGTTAAGTTTATTTTCAATATTATTCAATATTATTTTCAATATTATTATACAGAATATTATTAGTATAGAGATATTACAAAACTATACGTAGAACCTTATTAAGCTTCTGTTTATAACAATATTAAAAGTTTTATTTCTTGTAACATACATTAGAAATATTCTATAAAGAAAGGCATGTTGGAACAACATGATTTATATGAAAGTGTTTTAAGGTTACTTATCTATTTTATAGTAATTGCAATACTTATTTTTATTCTGTGTGAAAGAGCATCCAAATTTCTGTAAATTTCTTCTTCGTTGAAAGCTAAAATTAAAGCTTTCAACTATACAATTGAACACTAATTTATGCGATCATAATAATTAATCTCTAAAGTCAAACCGTTCCAATTATCATCTTCGTTGTTAAATAATAATCGATACAAACAACAACTATAATTTTATTTAAAATACTATTATAGGGCTCGAACCACGTTAAATTTTGATTATCACTAAAAATTAGAACCTGAAAACGGGGAAAACAGGAAAAAAGTCCGTATCTCTTTGAAAACAGTTCATCGTTAATCATTCATCAAGGCGATCGCGATCCACAGAAATCCGTGATTTATTTTGACCGTGCTATTTATCATACGAATTGCACAATATAACGCGAGCCGTGACGTTCAATCGATACTCCTCGACAAAGCTCATTATCAACACTGGCCTGGGTTATCAGAGCCGCATGGTAAACGGTTCGTCGTGGCTCATACATATGTACGCATAAACCAATCGCTTAACCATCGCCCGTTACCCTGGCATGCGCTTTCATGGATTTTTCCTAACCACATCCATGTCCTCCAGCTTCGTTTCTATTGGAATCTTAATGACTTCTGGCTGGATTTATCGTCCAGTTTACTCGAACTCCGTTACATCGATTGTTTTCATCGTTCGTACTCCACGAAGACATTAGCTACGGCTGTTGAACAGTTTACGCATATCGAACATTCTTTATTATCTTTATTAGTGGACTGTAGATATCTCGGGAAATTCATATTTTTGCAAGCATAACCGAAGAAACGGAATCTATTCAGAGATTCATTTTGCTGTTTCAATATTGTGACGTATAATTAATTTTGGAAGCTTATATAGCTACATTTATTCAACACTTACATTAGCTTAACTTAATTCTGGAAGCTTACATTTTGGACATTTATGTATGCTTCTGTATGTCATGTGCGCCTTCACCTATTTTGCATACTTAAATTCACTTAAAATAAATATGTATAAAGAAACGACGTCTATCTATTAGGTATTGAGTAAAGTTTTATCCACTTCGAATATAATAAGGAATATTGTAATTGCATTTAATCCTCTCGTTCATCTCCTATGATTGTATATTTATTTCTTAGAACAGAGTATCTATAGATATTATACAGTTTTATTGTAAATTTTATTGCGAAACTTTTTTCCTTTCAATTTTTTCATAGATATGAAACGGTAATTGAATGGATTTTTAGTAACACAGTGATTCGAAAATGTATACTTTACTAAATAGTAATTTATGAAATTTACCAAATCAACACAAATGTTACTGAAATGAAGAAGATTGTTAACCCGGTTATTGCAACTTCGATTTACAATTATTTCGTGCTCCACCGTATCTGTTATAATAATAAAATGAAAAGTGGATTTCATAGCGGTTCTCGGACTTTTATGGTCCCGTTAAAAATTCAAAGTGCCCTGTCCTAAGTGCAGTAAATTTCAGACGATCAACTGTAATGTCAATGACTCACGGCAAGTAATAGCTGTGAACTAATTATAGAACAAGCAGCATTGTTTGGAATAGATTAAAAATGGTAATACGTGAAAAAAAAAACAAGTAACCACTAGCGTTGGCAATTTTAGCGGAGCAGGCCTTTCGATATTTTATATTTGCAACGAAATATAATACATAAGTTATAGTTCTATTTTAAAAGGATACACATGCAATTCTCGGCATCTGCAAAAAGTTTATAAAAAATAACAATGATACAATATGACTAAGAATTGACATTAATTCAAAAACATGCAATTTCAACGTTTATTGCATTTTCGTCCTTTGCCTAATTAAAACATCAGATTCCTTGTTTTCACATTCGTTCCCTTATTCCCTTGCTGCACCTATTATGTTTATTAATTTATGTTCACATTGTTCCGGTTTATTTTTAGAAATTTACATACATTACGTAAACGGAAGTGGAGAAATTCTCCAGCTATTACATACTTTTGACGCTAAATCAATTCACATTGACAGAATAGAACAATCTAATTAATAATCTGTAACCGAACAAAATTAAAGGAAGCAAAATATTTGCCAGAGTATGTTAATGAGAGAAAACGCGTACCAGTAAAATACCAATAAAAGGTGATACAAATGCGGATAAAAATACAAAACAGGATGTAAAATCAATAACCTCGGAATGTTATATAATACATATTCGTATGACGCGTGAGAATAGCATAAAAAGAAGTAATAAAGGCAGCTGTCAGTTGTGCAGAAATCGGTACAGCAAGATAAATAACAACTATCTAACGTGTAAATTAAATCAATTTCACAAGTATCGACGTAAACGCAATTAAACATTGCCCAACAACTTGTTCTAAATACAAGGTAAACATGTGAGCCCATGGTACGCGTGTACATAAATATTTATGTGAAATTCGACGTGCACGCGCGAGACATTATTTAATTACCACGTGGAACTGAATAGTCTGCGTTGCCGAAGGGTTAAAAGCTTAAATGCGTCGTCCACTGTTTTCGGAGACGCGCAAGAACCGAAGTATGCCAGTGTCAGAAACGAAAACGTTTTTCTTGTCGCGTTTCACGAGCACCGTTGATAAATCCACATTTTTTCACCGACAAGTGTCCCCCGTATGTTTATAACCACCATGCACGCTGCGCAGAAGTTTCGTCTCTTCTTTCCGCTTTGTCACCATTTTTTTCTCATCTTTCCTTTTTTTTCGTTCACTTTTTCTCCACGCTTCTCATCGCATCAATTTCTGCCTTCACATGTTCTCAATTTTTTCTTCTTATTCCTCGCCCGCTCCTCTATTTCGTTCCGCATCCTCTAACTGACTCAGGTTTTGACATAGGCAGATTTAGGTGTAGGCTGAGTATGCTACAGCCTAGAACGGCAGGTTTTAAGAACTGGTGGTTTTGAAGGAAATTCCTTCCGTGCGCAGTGAAGGAATCGTGCAGGATCATAATTACGTAATTTTACAGGTGATCGGTATAAACTGAGCAAATACTTTTGAATTTTAAGCGTATACAAAATTATTTACGAATAGATATGCATCAGTAAAGACTGAATGGGTCGGCATTATTCAAAATAGAAAAGAACGTTTTTAATTATATTGATTTCAATTATTTAACACTAACCGTACCGCGTCCGGTTAAATTAAGTTTGAGTTGAAGTTTTATATTTGAAAATAGAAAATACATAATTTTTTATCAGTATATAGATTATTTTATGCATTGTTAAATTGATAATCATCTATACTCCTTTACGATTAAAATAATCTCTATTTCGAATAGATACATATAAAGTGTCGGTACGATAATCGTTAATCAATAAATTATGCCGAATTGAAGAGTACGTGGAAAAAGTATTAACACTTAGCCGACCGAATGAGGAGATCTCCCATCTTTTCCTTGACAAAGCAGTACCATTGATTCTATTTACTTTTGTTATTAGTTGGTCCTAAGCTGATGTTGAATTTATTAAAAATTGTATTTTAAAAGATTTATGAACAGTACTAGTTCAAGATTAACTAATAACAAAAGCAAACAGAATCAATTGCAGCGCTTTGTTGAGGACAAAATGGGAGATCTCCCCATTCGGTCGGCTAAGTGTTACATAAATGTTAAGAAATGTTTACAAAAACTAATAAGTTTGTCAAAAAATTATTATCGAGTTTTGAATTTTAAAAGTTTATCAACTCTCTCAATCTACCCTTTCTCTTCATCACTTGAGAGGAAAAATATGATACCCTACCACAGAAAAATCTCAAGTCCGATTTTGACTGCATCAGATAATTGTCAATAATTAATCGCCTGGATTGAAATCTGTATTAGAATGTATATGAGAAAATAGTTTGGGATTTTGGATTTATGTTACAATCCCAAAAATACGTAAATGAACAATTAGCTGATTTTCTCTGATTTCTGCAAAAATATCTTAGTCCCTTTCGTACGCTAATGCAACCCCTGTTTGTCACAGGATGATGAGAGCCATCTGTTGTTTGGCCATTGGAACTAACCTCTCGCTAATAGGAACGTAGGACAACCAAGGAGGCCGTCACATGACGTCACATATAAAGACCGCGAATGCGACGACTTCTTGATCGTTCTACGCTCCTATTAGCGAGAGGTTAGTTCTAATCGCCAAACAGATGGCGTTGATTTTAGAATTAAAAATTCATTACATATATAGCAGGGGATGAAATAATTTAACAATAAGCATTACGTAATGGCGTATACGAATAGAGGAATCGTGTGGTCTGAATTACAATACTCTAGAATTGATCACTATAAACTGAACAAATTCTTTCACATTTCAAGTGTGTAAGAAATTATTTATGAACATGTATGAATCAAGAAAAACTGAATGCGTCGGTATTATTCAACATAGAAAACAACGTTTTAAATTATATTGATTTCAATTATATGATCATTAAATTTACCGAACTAAAGTTTAGGCGGAAAAGGTTTTAAATCAATGTTAAAGAATAATTATAAAAATTAATAAATTAAAAAAAATTACTATCGAATCTGATATTTTAAGAGTTTGTCACCTCTCTTTCTCTACCCTTTTCCTTTATCACTTCGGCAAAGATATAATGCTTTAGGGTGGTGTTTGTAATTTTGTTCCGTTGTCTTCGTGCGACACTGCATCAACATTTATTATAACATTCTTAAGGTGAATAAAAGTTCTGGTGCTAGCAGATAACATTAAGATAATAAATCGGAGAAAAGTCAGGAAAAATTCTGAAATATAATAATCCTCGCTACAAAACGCTAGTTTTTAACAAGTATAACAATCTTCATCATCTGTTGCTATACTTTTACGATTGAAATTCTGTTTCCATGATTACATTTAATTTCTACATTTATGGTTACTGTTATACATACGCAGTATATTTTTCTGTCAACCATGTAGCCATCCTCGATTCCTAAACTGTGCTATACTTTAACCAAGTATACTAATATTTTCACTACGATTTTCCACTTCAATACAAGTATACCGAATTTCTTCACACGAATACGACACATACGGAGTTAACGCATTCTGTTTTCTTCCCTATTCCCCTTTTCCTCTCTTATCCGCTCCCTTTCTCGCTCACCTTTTCCCTTTCCCTTTCCCTTTCTACTCACCTCTCCCTTCTACAATCACTTTTTCTGCCTGCAGCCTCTCGGCTCATTTACCCTTTGACTTCTTTTTTCTCCTTCTCTCTCCCTCCCCCTCTCACCCCGTCCACCATCGCCTATTATCCCTCTTTTTCTCCTATCTCGCTCATCCCCGCGTTCCTTGGAACTGACCCTCTCTCTTCGTCCCTCTCCCCTTCCCAGAACTTATCAGCCCATCCACTCCATCGACTCCGTCCCTCTCCCTCTGTCCCACTCCCTCTATCCCTCCCTCTCATCGCGTCATCCCCCTTTAGCCCCCCAACTCCTCGAGCTCCATCCACGAAACTCCCCGACTCCGGGTGCTCTTTTTACAGCATACTTTCGTCCTCCTCGACCGGTCTCCCCCTCTCTGTCCAACCCGTTCGCACCCTGCGCCCCCCCTCTCCGCCTTCCTTCGTTCGTCGCACCCGGTTCACGTGTTTCTTTGTGCGGTGGCAACGTGTGCGCGAGCAAAATACACGTGGGTGTAACTCGATGTGCCGGTCCTACACGTGTACAGCCAGCTTTATGGGTATATTTTCCATGCTGGGAGCAAAAAAGGGGAGCGTGGAGGGGGAGAGGAGCAAAAGGAGAGAGGGAGAGGACAGAGTCCGCCTACTGTAACCTTGCACCGGGGAGTCAAGTGTTGCCAACCACGGTAACTTACCCCGTAACCTAGAGCGATGAAAAATATCGCGCGGATGGATCAGCCCCCTGCGTCGCAGGTAGATCTCGTTCTGGGGGGGGAGGGGGGAGGGCTCGTGCGCAGAAAACGGGTCCGGGATCCCTTTTAACGCGGGCCCACCTCTTGGGTCCGTGGTGATCCACGGAAATGCTGCATCGGGAGGAATTCCTTGCGTTAACGGCTTGGTGCACGCTGATACAGGGTGTAGCGAGTGAAACGGATGAATTTCAGGCTCGCCACACGCGGCGGTGTGGGAAGGTGAGGAGGGATGACAACGGCAAGGAGAAGAGTGGACGCGATTGCTTCTTTTGTTAAGAGTTTGGAATAAAGCGATTAACGTGTTACGACAATATTTCGCTAACTCTCATCACCTCTATTGGTTTTTTTAAATTTATTGCGCAGTTCCGTTTATTTGAGGTGAGGGACAAGAGAATACGAAGGACAAAAACATTTAAGGGCTTCTTAATTAATTAAAATTTCGCAAATACAAAATAAATATTTAGCAACTATATTTTTTGAAAATCATAATTTTATCTTGTAATCTCTTTGATCATCTTCGATTAAACTTAAGGAGAAAGGTATTAAACTTATTTTCTTAAAGACATAATTAATTAAATATGTTTCTGTGCTTAATCCGAGGATACTAATTTTCTGTTTTTCTGTTTGTTATACAAATTATACCAATTATAAGTGACGTTAAGAAATAAAAATGTAACAAACATTTGGAAAGAAATATCTTAATGAACGATACCTACTTGTCATCGATTATGAATTGACCTCCGCGAATTATGGCGATTGTCAATTCTCGAAACGTCCACCGACTGTATAGTAATGATACTCGTTATCTAGTGCAAACGTGACGAAAGTCACAATTCTTGCAACAGTACGTCTCGGAAAATGTCTCTGTGCAAGTGCGATCGAATGATGCAAACGTCAAGACACGTTTTATTATATCACGCGTTCATTCACCCTTCTCAATCTCCTTATCTTGCTTATCCTAACCTCGTCATCGTCGTTGTCGCCGTTGTTGCGAGTGCCAGTGATCTTCATATTAATTCGAAACGAATTTTCGTCGATCACAAAAATTGATCGTATTATCCGATAACTTGCATCCTTATGCGAAGGTTACAAATTTGGAAATGTGAATTTTTCGCCTCGTTTATTTCTCATAAACATTAACGTAGCATTAATTATGCATTCGTGATTATTAGCGTTGATGATTTGGAATAAATATATTTACTGTAGGAAATTAAATGTTATCATGGAACATTGAACCTTTCAGAAGAGAGAAACGGTTTTAATGTTCAATGACAATTACAGAGATTTTCTATTTGTATTTTACTCACTAAAATAATCATTCACTTATAATAATAACATTAAATGCTCTCAGAAATTTGTACAATAAAATTTGCTCCGATTGGTGTTACTCAACAGAAACGATACTACTAAGTTTTGTAGGATTAACTTGAAAGAAAAATGTTTACGAAATGATCATTTGCCGAAAAGATAGATTATTTCGCAATCGTACATCCATCACTTCCGTTTCCCATTCCCGTAATCTCTCCTAAGACCCCGACCGATCTATCCGCATCTGCTAGCGCCTAATCTCCGTTGCAGCGAGCGATTGCGTGTCTCCTGCACGAAAAAACGAAGAAGCGAACGATCGGAACGGGTATATGGTAAAAAGGAAAACGAAACGCTCGATGGGACAAGTATGTTTGAAAATGTAACCGAGTTGAGATCCGGTGGCGCGGAGACGAGAGAAAGGGAAGAAACAAGAATGAGGGAGAGGGATGCGAGGAGGAGAAGGAGGAAGAGAAGGAGAAGGAGGTTGGAGATAAAGAGACGGAGAAAACCATTGGCGGAAGGAAGAGACTGGATGCATTGTGGAGGGAAAAGGAGACGAAAATACTCTGAAGAGAAAGAGAAAGAGAGAAAGAGATAAAAAGAGAAAGAAAGAGAGAGAGAGAAGAGTCAGATAAAACTGTGGCAGGGAGAGGAGAGGGAGGAGTTATGTATTATATGCTTTAAGGTGAACCGGAGGAGAGAAAAATAGAAACGTTCTGAAAGAAAGAGAAATTGCTGGTTCCGTCGGTGGAGGGAACGAGGAATGAAGAAAAAGAGATGGACGTTGGAGAAGAAAAATTGTTTGAAGTGTATTTCGCAAGAGGAAGGAAAAAAAAGGAGGGACGAGCCCGAGAAAGAAAATTTATTCGGGGTATATATTATGCACGGAAAAGAAAAGAAACAGGGAGGCGAGGCAAAAGAAGAGAAATTGTCGAGGCGAAGCTTTGGTAAGCGGAAGGGAGAGAAAATGGAGTACAAAGCGGAAGCTTTCTGCGACACAGTTTATTATCAAGGAGGATTTACCGGATACTTCGAGGTGTAGTTAAAGAAAACGAGCGATGACGAGAAACAGAGACTACTATGTCCGTGCAAAAGATTCCTATAAATGGCATTATACGTATCTTTTTTAATTTTCTTCTAAACAACTTAACGATTTTTAATTGCGTATCTAATAAATGGTAATAAAGAATTGATGCATGTAAAGGTATGGATGAGAAGATCGGTATAAACTTTGTTTCTTGATTTCTTTTTTTTGTAATTTCGAAACATTGGAGGAAATTAACACTCGAGTAAATGGAAAGAAGGGAAAAACAGGAAAAATGGAGTCACCAACCGCGTGGTCTTGTGTAAAGAGCAGCAATTGAGAGGAGCGTTAAAAGGCGAGCTAATTATTGTATTAATCATGTTAGGAGGAGTATCTTTCACGCTATAAGTATGTACATGGTGAAGAAAGGGAGGAGTCGCTATATACGCATATTCACCCTGTTCATTATAATAAAGCAGGAAATTGTTTCATACCTTGCATACATATGTGGTTATAGCAAAGTAACTATGGAACAGAACTCACAAATTGTAACCTTGTATTATAATAAAAAAAAAAAAACAGAACGAACTTTCATATATTTAAAACCCCATCGATTATTGATAGCTTGCAGATTTTTATGCAAATTTATCTGTGTAAGCATAACTAAAGAAATGAAACCTAAATGAAATTCAATCTGTACATATTATAATATATTATTTACTTCAATTTTGTGTTTTCTTGCTCGTATGCACTCAACTCCCATTTTGTCATTGCAACAAGTTATTCCATCTTATTCTTCGAAAAATAACACCAAACGAACGAAAAGAGACTAGGTATTGAAGAATATCTGAAAATTATTATACCATCCCCCTATATATCGCAGAAGCATCGAGCGTTTCGTGAATTCTACTGTTATCCCGAATTGGTTGAAAAGTGAAACATAAAAACAGGAGGAACCTGATCTTACAAAACTGATCAAAACCCACAGAAATCCAAATCCATCGGATGAAAGGTGACCAAGGAAGAGAAAGAAATCACACGTACCATATGTTGTTCGATCGAGAGGATCGGAGGGAAGAGAGAGTGAAGGAAGAGAGAAAGAAGGAGGAAACGCGAAAGAAAAGAGCTGGAGGAAAAATTATTAACTATAGACGCTCGCAAGAGGTGTATAACACACGGGAAAGAAAGAGAAAGCGGAAAAGCGAGACGGACGAGGAGCAGGAGAACGAGAGGAGAGACGAAAGGGTTCAAACAGAGAGGAGAGGAAAGAAGAGGAGAGGAGAGGAGAGCAATGGAGGGAGGCAGAGGCGAAGGCAAGTCAAATGTTAGCGAGTGCACGGCGATGGAACGTCTTTAAGACCAAGGAGGGACTTATATAAGAAAGCAAGATGGCAACCGGTTGTCCCTGAGCCACGACCGGCGTTTATTTGCACATTTTTATCTATTTTTCGAGCCGACCAAAAAACTTCGCGCAACCAGTTCGCCCGATGGCGCACATGGTTTGTGCCTCGCACCGCTGAGATTTTTCTTTCCCATGGACGGATGCGTTTTTATTGTCACCAAAGGTGTCACACGCCATGCCCGCTCTAACATTCTTCGTTCACGTGTTGGGGCTCTTGTAAGTACGTTTTGTCTTGGATCGAGGATAGATCACTTGTTTAGCTTTTTTTTTTTTAATTCGTGTTTAATGTCACGTCAACCTTCTGATCATTAACGACGACTTGGTACTATTCCTTTGAGTCTAGATAGTTATTTTTTGTGATAGGTGTTTGTTTCCTTTAGGTAATTTAGGATATTTTCAACATGTTTCTGTGATGTTAGGGTGGTTGGTATCGTTATTTTATAGTGGTATCTTTTGCATTTAAATAGTAGATGATCGGTTGATATAATTTCGTTACAATAATTACATATTGATGGCTCTGTTTTCTTCAAGAGGTATTCATGCGTGAGTTTGCAGTGTCCTGTTCTAAGTCTTGATATGATTATTCAACCAAAATATTGTTCTCGATCATTTTTTATAGTATTTCAGCCGCAACGTCACGTAAAGTAAAAAACTGTATCTTTGTTTTGACAACTGAATTTGTTGGGAACGGAATGTGTTAGAACGACTAATATAAATTGATCTTCAATCATAGGATTGGAGAGCCATGAAACGAAATTTGGAAACATACAGGTTTTGTTGACATTCTTCGTTCACGTGTTGGGGCTCGTGTAAGTACGTTTTGTCTTGGATCGAGGATAGATCACTTGTTTAGCTTTTTTTTTTTTAATTCGTGTTTAATGTCACATCAACCTTCTGATCATTAACGACGACTCGGTACTATTCCTTTGAGTCTAGATAGTTATTTTTTGTGATAGGTGTTTGTTTCCTTTAGGTAATTTAGGATATTTTCAACATGTTTCTGTGATGTTAGGGTGGCTGGTATCGTTATTTTATAGTGGTATCTTTTGCATTTAAATAGTAGATGATCGGTTGATATAATTTCGTTACAATAATTACATATTGATGGCTCTGTTTTCTTCAAGAGGTATTCATGCGTGAGTTTGCAGTGTCCTGTTCTAAGTCTTGATATGATTATTCAACCAAAATATTGTTCTCGATCATTTTTTATAGTATTTCAGCCGCAACGTCACGTAAAGTAAAAAACTGTATCTTTGTTTTGACAACTGAATTTGTTGGGAACGGAATGTGTTAGAACGACTAATATAAATTGATCTTCAATCATAGGATTGGAGAGCCATGAAACGAAATTTGGAAACATACAGGTTTTGTTGACATTCTTCGTTCACGTGTTGGGGCTCGTGTAAGTACGTTTTGTCTTGGATCGAGGATAGATCACTTGTTTAGCTTTTTTTTTTTTAATTCGTGTTTAATGTCACATCAACCTTCTGATCATTAACGACGACTCGGTACTATTCCTTTGAGTCTAGATAGTTATTTTTTGTGATAGGTGTTTGTTTCCTTTAGGTAATTTAGGATATTTTCAACATGTTTCTGTGATGTTAGGGTGGCTGGTATCGTTATTTTATAGTGGTATCTTTTGCATTTAAATAGTAGATGATCGGTTGATATAATTTCGTTACAATAATTACATATTGGTGGCTCTGTTTTTTTTTGTTTGTAATACAAAATCGATATTTAAAATTAAATGGTTGATTTTTGTTTTCGTCGAACTGTGCGCTATTAGTTGCATTTAGCCCTTTACGTTCTATCGTTCTATTATTAAGTTATTAGGTAGCAGGGAAAGTTCTGTCGTATTTTCCGTTTCCGTTAATTCATGTGGAACCCAAACACTTTGTTTTAACACAAACCCAAAATATTTAATGTGATCTCCAACAGTTGTATGATGAATGCCAAACTCTTCTGCAATTTCTCGACTTGTTAAATGTGGATTATTTTCCAACATGGATCGCAAAACATCATTATCGATCTTGGTCGTTCAGATCGATCACTTTCTTGGAGGCTCAGATCCCCGGAACGAAATTTGCTAAACCATCTTTGACAAGTACGAACATTTACAATATCTTTTTCAAATACCGCACATAAATTTTTACATGCAACCGATGCGTTGCTTCCTTTTTGGAATTCATACAAAATGCCAAAGTGTCGTAAATGCACTTTATCTACTGACATGTTTTTCACTTTAAATATCACAAGTAAATGATGAACGGTAAAAAAGGACTCCTTTTATATTATACAGCAGGTAAAAAAACAAAAAAATTCCCAATCACTCATTAGCCAGATGTTTTTTTTTTATTTACGAGAAAAATTACCTGCCTATTTAAAATACGACAGAACTTTCCCTCCAACCTAATACATTAAGATACCGCCACGAACTGTATACGATATTTTTAAAATATTTGCTATGTAACATTGCTAGTATTTATACATAAATATTACTTTCTTGAAGTTCTTTGAACTGCCTTAACGTGATATCAGAACATAAAGATAGTACCTATATCGAGATACATAAGGAGGGAAAATTCACGGATTGCGTTTCTTGCATTTTTGAAGTTTTATGCAATCGTTAAAGAATAAGAAGTATTTCTGAGCAGTATTTAACATATCGTAGTGTTTAATGATTTTATTATTTTATTGACAAATAATTAATAAGAAGTTAATAACAATAAATTGCTTGTTAAGTATATTTGAATAATTTTAAAGTAATCGGAATAAAGATGCCAGCGAAAAATAAGAATGACATGCTTCAGGACATAAAGGGTTAAACTGCGGTGGCCATGAAAAATGGTCGCGCACCAGACTGGTTTTATTCCGACATTTACAGTAGCGAACAGAAGTTTAAGGCTGAAGTTTGAAACACTGTGTGAAACTTTATGCGAATTACACAATGAACAAAATTTACGTTTTACGTTAATCCATAAATAGAATATCGCTCTACTAGCAATGAAAATGGATATATTGACAATATTTACAACTCATGAAACCACGTTTTATAGTATGCTCTCGTCTTAAACTCGTGTTCTCTGAATATTGGAAAATATCATGCAATTCAAACGTCTACTTGCCTCTATATCCTCTACTGAGGATAAAACGCAAAATGGAACCGTTGTCATAAATTGTTACAAATATTAAAATTCTTAAAAAAACACAACACCGTGCAGTATCTTGTAAATACTATACAGTCTATTTATCTAGTAATGATGCACATTATAATTATTCAAGGTAGAAATCGTGAAGGCGATCCAAAAAATTCAGTCAATCTGAAAAAAATCAATTTAAACGGATGTCGATGAACATATGTATTTTATTTCAGTAGACGATTAAAAAATGTTTAACTGCAAATAAAATTACAAAAATTGATAATTATTTTATACCATAATATAATAATGATAATAGCATAATAATTAAATGCTAAATAATGCGAAAAAATTCGAAACCGTAAACCAGCGTTCGAACAAATAGGAAAATTAAAAATGTATAAGACCTGTTTGCCTGAAATTTAATCCGAAAAAATGGCGTAGCACGAGTAAAGGGAAAAGATGGTTGCATTCGGTAGGCTTCGTTGCGTGTTTTAAAGAAGAAAATCACAGATGCATCTGGTACCATTGGAAACTTAATATTCGCGGTATCGGCGCAATCACGAGAACCCCATAAATTCCAAGAGCAACGGGTGCTTGAGCGAGCCGATTAAATACGTCAGCTTATCGGCCGTTGAAATCTCTGTATTACAGACCGAGCTCTCCACTACTCTGGAGAAAATAAAATTCAATTAGCAGGGCAGCTAATCAGCTTCGTGGTAACAACGAGACGCTAACGAAACGGTGATATGTACGTATTTAAAAAGTGTTTTTCATGTGATTTACGTTTGAACAGCATTTTAATTATACAGTTAGATCTTAGGAGATTTCGCCACGAAAATACTCTCTAACGCTGATTTTTTGTAAATAGTAGTAAATAACTTTAGATACAGAATAGAGTGAAATATTTTAAAAATAATACAAGCCATTTAGGATATTAATTACGAAATGTTTCGATCATTTCCATACAAATTGATATCACTACGGAACACTGTATGCTTGTCTTCTTGCATAAGTTTTCACGAATTAGTTTCAAACAGTCGAGAGCCGGCCAGAATATTATACAATTATAAGTGCGATAATAAATAAATAAAGGAAAGATACAAACCTTTGAATAAGCCCGATACATACATTCTGAAAAATCTATCCTTAATGTATTTCCCTCGTTATCATTAAAAAGGTCTGTTTACGCAAAACACGGTAAGTGGTCACGGATATCTCATAATTGCAAGAAAGAAGAATAGAAAAAGAATAAAATAAAATTTACATATTTTGATACGTTCGTATTTGGAAGGAACCTCTTTAACGTCACCTTTCTTTCTCAAACGCGATTTCTCTCGAAAACACGTATTTTTCTCTCTCTTTCGAGAGAGAGAGCGTTCCCTCGCGTGGAAAATTGGCAAGGAAGATAGGTATATTATACCCGAGGACAGTACAGTGTGCATCGTGTACGTCGCCAAGCAGATGTCCATCTGGTATCATTTGCATGGGCATCTGTGGAAGTATCGAGTGTCCCGTCGTAATTTTCATTCAAACACAAATCACTCGTTGCTCGCATGGCGCATTATTGAAACAAGCAATTCGCCCCCTTTCCGTCGCCGCTCTTTTTCACCGTTTACACCCGGAGGACCGAACGCCCAATCGTTTGCTCCCGGTGTTTGCTCACATGTGACTGCAACGTCGTGGACGGGACGTGTTTGCCTCGCCAACGCGCGGCTCGCGTACACAAAGTAATAAAAAGCGAACCGGCTGATGCAGCAGGCACATCGATCGACTCAATAAGCAGCAGCCTCGGATCCTCGTTCAATTTCATCGATTGCTTCGTTTAGCTGGCTCATCTTATCGTCTAACATTCGCCTAGAGACTCCGAGGCTATACTAATTTATTAGCGGATAGTTGATTTTCATCCACGTTTCCATTTTTACGAACACAACTCGAGAACAATGGAATCTACGGTAGCGGACAAAAGTTTAAGACCAAAGGGTCAAAGAAAATAAATTAACCCGTTCACTGCCAGGCAAATTTAGAGCGTTTTGCCCTGGGCGCCAAGAATTTATCTTAAAGAAAATGTGGGTTATCATTCTGATAATAAAAAGTGATATTAAACAAAAATATTATTATATAAAATGTTCATTCGTTCTTTCTAATCTTTCCTAACTCAAACGGCTATAAACTTATTCCTTGAACAATTGCAATCAATCTAAACTTGTAGCACAAACTACAAGATATCTCGTAGTTTGCAGTGAATGGTTTAATTAATTAATAAGAAATAACAGCGTAAATAAAATTTGTATTCTATGTTAATCAATAAATGGTGTTCTACCATAATGACAATACAAATGAACAAATGAACAATATTTGCGAACCATAAAATTATATTTTACCTTGACCTGTCGTCTTAAACTTTTGTTCGCTACTGTAAAATATTTACATGGAGTTGCTTAGAATTGTCGAGATGTTTCGTATGTTTCTGCACGTTACCGTGCATTCTATACTGGTATGCTCATTTAAATTCTTATGAATGCATAGGAAAACGAAATCTACTTACTAGGTTGCTTGTATTAATTTGTAAGTATAATAAGCGTGAAAGCCTTACATTTTGTAGAACGTTTTATAAGGCGTGCAACGTAACAAGACGTCGAAAGTAAAGATAGCTTTACAATTCCGGTGTAGAAACATAGTTTTTGCTAATATCAAAGAAATACACGTATAAAATATACACTGCCAGTCGAAAGTTTGGAATCACAGCCATATCACATCTCCTGTGACAATTTATTATTCGTTTAAAATTGATATTGCTAATTTTAACAGCAGTTTTCTTTATCGTGGTAGATTTTTCATGGAAGAACTTTCTGAGATGCAACCATTCTAAACTTCTTTTCTTCTAAATTCAAATGTTTCTTAAAACCTGACGGTGATTCCAAACTTTCGGCCAGTAGTGTATATAATATAATATCGTATAACACGTGTAAATGGAAATAAAAATTATTCCATGCTACAGGAAAAGCCTATGCACAATTTTAATCCAACGATGTATACGCACATACACTTTTCGTGGTGAAAGGGTTAACGAATGAACTTGTGTCTCGCATCAAAGAACAACTGTTGACGCGTTCTGAGAGACACTGGCGCAAAGAAAAGCGAAACATACGCTTCGACTTCAGCTCATCGGTGGAAACACGTTCCTATGAATAGGCTTACCATACGTCCAGGTTTCAAGCACTTGTCTCGACGTCTCGACCAGTTCATAAATTTGTCCCGATGCGTGACTCTTTCTCTCTGGTCACTGCTTTTCTACCAGTCGAAGCTTTGCAACATCATCCTGTTTAATATCGAACCTCTTTGCAATCACGATACATGTGTATTCTTTCATACAGCCGACGTTCTTAAACCTTTCAACCGTCTCTTATTATTATAAAAAAAGAAAGGGCGGAAATTTACAGAAAATTTAAACGCGTAGGAAAGTACTGAATACGAATCTTATCTTCCTTATGAAACATTAAAGTGTAACGAATTTAGTTTTTTAAAAAAAGTAAAGGCTATCGTTTTGTTCGTAAGTGACGTTATCATCCAAATAGTTTCTGAAGCTGCTAGCTAAAATTTTAGTTTCTGTGCATCATCGATTACGTCAGTTTGGTAACGTACACCTTAAATAGGTTAACGCTAGAACTACAAATGAGACTGTTTTAATTACTCTTACAACTTCCTTCCGCATAATACGTATCCACATGGTCATTCGCAACAGGTTAGACCGGTATACAAATAAACTTACCATTATTATTATTACTAAAAAATGGTAAACCAATAAATGGTAGGGTATTAACACATTCTATGCCGGTGGCATCTGAGGCATTTAAAACTGTAGGTGAAGAAAATATTTAAAATTTTATACATTATTGTAAAACACTAAAATTGGTTTGCATATTCATTATATGCAATTTAACGATAACGAAAAATAGAAACAAACAAATCGCCAAACAAAAGAATGTTGTATTATCGCAAACCCGGCGCTAAAGCAACAGACTTCCAAACCCGCGTTTTCGCGGGGCCGGCATACAATGTGTTAAATAGATTTGGATGGTAAACCCTAAAAATGTGATTATAATATCAGTGAAACAAATTATAAAGACTCAACGAATCGTTACGAGATTCAAAATTTCCCAGATTTCACTGTCAACGAGCGTACTTGCGATCTGTGCAGGCAACGAAAGCGAGCAAGAGAAGCCTGATAAAAAGGATACGCGCGAATAGGAAACGGTGGCCGTTTGGTTTCGCAGAAATCCGCGGAGGAACCGGGGTCCTTTTTCCCCGCCACCTTGGTAACCGAGTAACCAAGTAACCAAGCGACCAAGTAACCACTCCTGGCAGACCAGGAATCGCGAGATGCACGAGGGGAGTAACGCCAGATAAGCGTCGTAGTGGCGATCTCCCGGGAACGAAAGAAAGAAAGAAAGGGGGAAGGAAAGAGGGGTCTCGGTCGTCTGGTGGAACGAGGAGAGCCACGGGTAAATGGAGGGGACCGGAGGTGGTCGAGGAGGAGGAAGAGGAGGAGGAGATGGAGGTGGTGGTAGCAGCGGCGAAGAAGAAGAAGAAACGAAGTGGAAGAGGTTAATGGCCTCTGACACAGTGGTGATAAAGAGCCAAAGCAGCGGAGGCGAAACCGCAGAGAATTCGAACCGACTCCGTAGAATATGAGATGTGTAGAAGCCAGGGAAGTGGAGGAGAGAAACAGAAGAGTGAAGGGGGGGCGTTTTCTGAACACTCGACCGAACAATGGCTTTTCTTGAAAATTCGGTGCTGGTTGCCGGTTTTAGGATTCGTGGAGATTTGTTAGCGCTTCTTTGAAACCTCCAGCAGTAGAACACTTTCTGAGTGTAGCTACATCGTTTCTAAGGATATATCCTACGTTTAAATAAAGATTGCATGATCGATTATGAGAAGAACTGGATTCGGTATGTTTCAGTGAAACGGTACTGCAAACAGCAATTGTAAAGTTACGAAAATTGTATACGGTGAATACTCACTGCTAGTGAGTTTCAGGTAGAATTTGAAATTCTTAGGATTTTAATGCTTACTATGGAACACGAATTTTCGTAATCAATATAGATAATAAAGCTTGAGAATTGTTTTAACGGTATTTCATAATAACCACGATTTATTAACGAAGTTCTGAAAGGCGAAGATTAAAATTCTGCAACACTCTTCCGTAAGAGAAACAGTTGTGAATTTGACGAACATTTTTGTTATGTGAATGTTAAATAACGTTTGTGTTCCAGCATCCATTGAGCATGAATTTTTATGATTCTTCCATTTGAAACGTTAATCAAATTGAGGGAAAAAAATCTGCTTCGAACGAACACTTACTGTTAGATCTTTGATAATTAACAAGGTGGAAGTGTATAGGTCAATTTTATACCTTGGATGTTGATATAGGTTCCAGTGTGAAGTTCCTGGAATTTTATATCTGCTAACTGAAAGCAAACTGTAGGCACTGGTCAGATCGGTGTAGGATATGGAAATGGTCTGTTCAGTGTTAAGCAACGTATATTACACGCGTGTGTTAGATTTTTTGTTAGATTCGAACGTTTAATATTCGTTAGAAAATGTGAAACTTTATACTACGCTAAATTAAATGAAATATCTGAAATACATTATTCAAGTCGCAATAAACATATATTTCTATAAACTGAGTCTTTTAATGAGAAGATCACCCTTTTAAGGCTAATTAATTTCTAATTTCCATCACGCCTATCCTTTGTTAATAAACGCGTGTGTGTGGCATTATACTGCAAAAATGGTGTACTGAAATAATCTTTCCTCTTTAATTATGTACAAGTTTCTGAGTAATAATCAGCAAAATGACCATGTTAATTACTTTTCAAACAATTTTGCATCGGAAACGCATTTACATTACCAGAATCTCAACGAGAAATTTCTTCGAAACCAGCACAATTTGTTTCCCTATCTCTATAATTATTTCCTTTAACGTACGTAACGCGCTAATAACATATTACTTCCTTTTCAAAATTAACGCTATCCTACGAAAATCGGACGAAAGATATTTTAAGAAGTTTATCCGTCGAAACCATCTCCCGGTATCTTTCTGAAAAATCGCGTTACTTTCAAGGAACTATAATAATACTAAACTAAAAAAGGGTATATCGCATTTACATACATATATACATATATATATATATATATATACGCGTGCTGTTAAACTGTCGGTTCCTCTTCTTTACTTGCAGGAAGCCTAATAAACTTTAGCGAATCCACAGCGAAAATACTGGAGATTATCAGATTGCACGGTGCACGCCACGTAATAGGAGTGAAAAAATTGAGACGCGAAAAATGCAGGAAGCAATCAATATCGAAAGGCCTAACGAGCGAACGACGCAATATTTTCCATTAGCGACGCAGTTACTTTAAAGATGGCTAGCAAGGGTATACGAGCGTTCGACCAATCGCATTTAAAGGCCGTACGAAATTCATTAACTATTTCGTTTATCCTATAATTATCCTTTTTTTCGATTCTTTGCTCGATTTAATACATATGTTCAGATACTTCGAAATAATACGCAGCGATTCGCTAAATCGATCACGTTATCGAACTTTTAATTCAATTAAAATATAACGATTAACTATAAATCGTAGCGAGTTATAAAAAAACTTAGAAGGTAGGGAGGAAGAACATTTATTAAAAACAAAATAACGATAATAATAAAGTAATAAGCTTGAAGCTTAAATTTGATTAAAAATGTAAAATTCAACCGTTTGATCGGTACAATTTTTAAGAAGTCACTTTGTTCATTTTCAACTAACTTGGAATATATTTGCATCAGGATTTTTGCTAAAAAAGTAATTTTCCTTCTACACAAAAATTTCCATACATATCAACAGAAACTGTACCAACTTAATTTCACAGAATTTACATTAAACAATCAAGATCTTATTAAACTTCATACACAGTGACAATACCAAAATACTTAAGTAACACTCTTTAAACAATTTTATACGTATTATTCTACTTATTTATCTTCCATCGATCCATCAAATACCTCGTCAAAACCAGTTGCACATTCCCCAAGAAGAAGCAAACATCCCGAAAATTGCCGTGAATCACCGCGTACTTCTCATGCCTAGACCCTAACAAGCCAGCAAGCCATCAGCGCCGTTCCAAAACGGTTCACAGAGTATTAAACTCCGATTCTAAGATCACCGATCACCGTTGCCAAATTTCTTTACACCATACAACTCCCTCGCTAATTTTAGGTGGCTCCCTGAATGATGCTCCAAGGTGCATAGTGCATACGTTAGCCAGCTCGACCAGGTGGAAGGAGGCGAACGAGCAACGTGTGACGAGGAGAGAACCAACGGAGAGGAACAACAAGAGAAAGAGAGAGAAAGGGATAAAGAAAGAAGAGAGAAGGCGAGAAGTTAAGAGAAAAAGAGAAGAAGAACAGCACGAGCTCTCTTGGTCTCTCTGTTCCCGTCGTTGGCTCTCGCCCTCGCCAATCTTGCCTGTTGCCTTTTCGAATGTCCACAATCGGCCTCTGCAGCCAGGTCGACGACCTCGAGGCGATGCACGCGAGAGAAGGACACCACGGGAAATGATAGGAAAACGACGTGGATGCTCGACACGATGGAAAACTGGCCCCACCCAGACAGAGGGGAGACTGGAACCTTTCGATCTTTCGGCTCGATGAACCCGATCGTCGGGTTAGGCCCGAGCTGTCTCGTGTCCGGTTAGGTTCGACTGCGTCGACCTTTGCTCACGATGGATGGGACGAACGGGACGGATGGACGCGTTCATCGCGATAGACCGGACACGAAAAATCTGAGCCACGATAAGATGGGGGAATTTCAACTCGACAACCTCGTGTCTGGCTTCCCCGTCGGTTTTCCATGCTTTCGCGTTGCCACCTTGCACGGTGTTTATTTGGTTTCTCGTGTATGGTGAAGCAGCACGGCGATGAACTTGGTTTCACCAGGCGGTGGGTTTTTTTTTTTGAGTGTGGAACGATTTGAAATTGATTGAGATTAAAGTGATACGGGGAAATTTCAGAGCGAGTTGAAAGCAATGGTTGTTGCATGGAATTGTTATTTCTAAGGAATAAGTGTCGCAGATAGGTGTTAAACCAGGAATTATACGACGTGTTGTAGTTTTGGAGAAAACTGTTTTTAGAATTTATCTTTACACTTCTTGTCATTACTGAAATAATGGTACATTAGTTTTGAAATGAGTATGAAGATAATTGTCAACTGTCGAATAAAATAACTATTTATTTTCATGAAGAGATGTAAATAATTTCATGGAATTTCATATCAATCAAATGAATTTTTTGTACAATTGTACAATTAATAGAAACAATCCTATTTTTAAACTATCACCTGAGTATCTAGTCTGTTTAAAAGGTATAATAATTAATTAATAATTATAGTATATTATACCTTATACAGTGATTCAATGTAAATTGAGTTGCAAACAATTATTTTGTGACATTTTCTATAAAAGATATTCTTTTCGGTTTATATTGTTTACCAACTCATTTAAGTTTTATGATTACCATACAATTCCACTTCCACTTTCATCTTTTTTCCCTTATCTTCTAACAAACTGTTCTTTGCGTGAACTTTACAAAAAAGCACGTTTCCTCCGTGGAATCGAGATTACACGATGTTCCCAGCGTTTCTCGTTTAAAAAAATCTCTTTATTTGTGTCCTACTTTCCTCTGCACACTTTTTCTGCCGGAAGTCGCGTGCACCGGCCACAGGAGCATCAATAAAGATTCACTCAATTTATTTGCACACAGGCGAGATAAACGAACGCTTTTACCGGTATCTCTATAAAAACGTTTGAACGTGTCACGCACAGAGCCACCTCAACTATGTCGATTAATTACACAGCAACAAATTAAAAGAGCGTTTCAGACCGCGTACGAGCTATCCTGTACAAAACAGAAGTTGAAGTAAAAAAAAAAAAAAAAACAGAAAGTAGAAATACGAATTAAGAATCGCTTGATTTATTCCGTATCATACACACTTCCGAATTAAACTATCCCCTAATTTTCTGATAAAAGAATTAAAGGTAATTAATTTCGAGTATTATTCCATAATTATTTTCTAAGACTGAAGAATTAACGTTAAATCTTGCAAATTACAATGATAGCTTCATAAAAAATTGTTATAAATTTACATTTATCTGCTTTAACACTAGAACTACCAAACCAGTCAAAATGACCAATTGGTAGTTACTTATAACAACCTTATAAATTCACCGTTGTAAAACTTCCAAAATTGACTATGATTTTCTGCAGAAGGTATAAATAAAGATTTGTTTTCTATGTATTGAATATCTTTTCATGTAATTTTCAGTTGGATTTCTTTCATGCAAATAAGTACTCTTTAATTGATGGTAGTTCTAGTGTTAATAATAATTTTATAATTTCGTATAATATTTTTAATTTTTTGTTATTATCACATTACATAGTAATCGTAACAGCAAAAGATATTAAATTTATCACCAGTATATTTCTGAAAAGATTTCTGTTCTCTCCCGATTTTCCTTAAATACTTTTTTTTTTAGTATATACACTATCAGTTGAAATTCTCCTCGAAATGTTCACAAGTTTCGAACAACCTCTGTTTAATACAAATTTTATGAATGAAATTGTAGCTACTATAACGCGGTTACGTTCGTTCTACATTGTGAGGTTTATGTACTTTATAGCCGCATAAAAGATGCTTACTGCGAGTACTTTCACGATCGGGCAACGAGCGATTCTTGTCTTAAAACCGTCGGAAAGGCGGCAGAAGGCATGAAACTCGGTCTTCAAGCAACCACAATAGCTTAAAGACCTGTATTACCTCACATTTGTTTCTTCTTGTTAAAACAAAGACTCCAAACCTTAGTACCATCCGATATAACATGAAACGCGTTCACGTTCCGCTTCGCCTTTCATTCAAAAACGCTTCGAACAAATTCACGAGTCCGCCAATATCGATATGCTGCTCTTTACGAGGTAAAAGAAATGTTCTTAAATTCTAAAAATGTTTTATCGAAAATTTCTGGATTAGATAGGTCAAATTAAGCAGCGTTCAAATAATCACCACTCTTGAATACGCTGAATATAGGCACGTATATCTCGATATATAAGAATTTGAAATGTGTAATATATATTTTATCAGAATATTTCAGTAATTTTAAAATGTACTCTAACTAACACAAATACAAGATACGCTAAATGCATATTTATACGTAAATACACTATCGCGTTAAGCGTGGAATTGCAAAATTCACCGAATACACGTGACCCTTATAAACTATTTATTAGCCCTCTACACTCGAGAGATTACTGTTAGTCGTTCAATAATATTAACTTCCAAGATTTTCCAAGTGCAAAATATTCACTAAGATTCGCTTACATTAAACACAATTTACTTTAGTTAAGACATGTACTAAAATTTATACAAATTAGTAATTAGTGATAAAAGTAGAATTAAGAAAGAAATATGTAAAATGATAAAACTGTAAACTGGAAGCCATCCTTAGTCGCATAGGCGAGGATTGTAATAAATAAATAAATAATAAAATAATACTAAAATTTACAAATATGACTGTTTAACCTCCGGGTCTGACTAATAAACAAACTAACTAAAGCGGTGTTTCCCAACGTGGGGCCTACGTCCCACAGGGGGGCAATTCGAAAATGGACTCGACACGACGACTTTAACCCTTAAATCTGTATTAAAATTATTTGGAATTTGAATTTCAGTTTTTCATTATATGTTTTGAAATTTTACTTACTGTGTTTTGTTACAATTTCATACTGATTTCTTCCTAGAACCTATCATTTATGTTTCTTAAGTGAACAAATCAATTTTTTAATGTTAAAAACTATGTATGTTACATAGGGGGGGGGGGGGCATAAAAACTTTAGAAAGGTTAAGGTGGGGCATGGCACAAAAAAGGTTGGGTAACCACTGAACTAAAGTCTAGAGATTCGCGAAACTATCGTTTGGCGACTAACAGTCGCCTCTCAAGCGCGAAGGGTTAGACAGCAGCAAAGAAAGAACCTCGTTTTACATTTCCTTGAGTCACATTCACGCGTACTTGAATTGAATCGAAGGAATCCCACGATTCTAAACACAATAACCGAACGCGGATCGGAGGGATTTGGTCGATTCGAGGCTCGTTAGGGCGACGCGATCGATCCTCAAGCCGGCCTGATCGCTAATGAGACGGCGTTTAGAGGCGGCCCCCGTTAATAGAAATCAAGCACGGATCTACCACACTCTAATTCGTTCTACACCGGTACACGGGCCCGTCCTGTCGGCTACTGCGCCCACGTTCGCTGCAGCCGGATGTGTAAAGCGCACCGAGCAGCCGTGGAACGTGACTTGTTCGCGACATGTCAGAAACTTCGTGAGCAACCGATCCAAACCACCTTTTCCTTCACGCTCTCGTCGCTGTCGTTGCGAGTGGAAGCTGACGGAGGAAACCTGATCTCGCGTAATCACGGATTTTGCGATTTGATTTTTCACGCTCGCAGGGTAGAGCGACGGAATGTGTTAGACTTTGAATACAGAAATACTACGAAGCAAAAATTAACCATAAACCAGCTTTCTCTTAACGTACATTCCCAAGGGCTTCTTCCAAGAACCTAAGCCACGTCTGGCACTTTAGAAAGTTCGAAAACGTTAAGTAACGGAAGAAAGGGGTTGAAGGACTCGAACGGGGTTGTAGGAATTTCGATCACTGCGTTTTGCTAGTCTCATGACAAAGCTCGCAAGGTTCGGTCACAGTTTCTCTTCCTCGTGTTATATAATAAAGTATTATAATATTTCAAATAAGAGTGTATTTCATTTAACACTAGATTGCCGGATCTTAGGTATACACCTATTTTGTCTGAAACATATGGATCTTTAAAATTAAGGAGTGGGGACGAGAAGGGATTAGTATTTGCATACATTTTATAATTCTATTAAAAACCAATATATGTTTAAAAGAAAAATGTTTTAATTTTTCAAACACTTTTTAAAGTTTCAAATTCTGTATGATGTGTACCTATTTCTTAATATATGTATATTAGAAATTGATGTACAATAAACGTCCGTAAATGTAGGATTAAGAGAAATTCGGACAGAGCGGGTCTTATTCGTTTCTTTTCCCTTGTTCCTTTTTTCCTGCCTGTCTTTAACACCCATGTGGGCATTATTATATTCCCCCTTTCCAGTTAAATATAACAATATCAAAGTGAACACATGGTACAGCGATATTTTAACACACGGTGTAACTTTTACTTGAAACAAATAATTTACAGGTTGCTTGCAGTGATCGAGTCACCCTGTATATTAGATCGGTATAAATAAGGCGTTAACACATTCGCGGACAGTAAAAAGCTCCGTAAAGTGCAAAAATTGGCACGCGATTTTTTTCCAAATTAATTGTGATATCCGATATGTGATTATACACATTTTGTAAGAGTAATCAGAATATCAAATTTTAACAGTTGTATTAAATGAATGCTATAACATCCATCACGATATTTGAATCGAGGTTATATCGAATTAAATCAATAATAATTGGTTTTAAAATTTAAATGCTGTAACATTCACGTCCGCGAACATGTTAAGCGAAAACTTAACCGTAGTTCAATGTTTTGATTAAGTTCTGAGTAGAAATATAGTGACACACAGAACTAAACGATTCTCGATAAAAGAAGAACTCTAAGGAAAATTAGTACCGTGAATAACTAATAAAATGCTTTAGGCATTTTTGTAAAATAATTATTTACCGTAGCGGTATTAACAAGCCGTAGTTTCGTCTGTTTTATTTAATCTTCAATTAACTTCTATCATTTCTTTTTTACGGTATCACTGCGGTAATAATTATAGTAATAAGCGTGTAAGCGATAGACGCGTGAATGCAAACATCAGCTTTAATACACATTACCGTAAAGCATTTCTTGCATTGCGCTATGAAACAGTGATGTGTGTACGTTTAAGGACTTAATTAAACAATTTCTTCCAATTATCGCGTTTGTCTTCTCGATTCCACGGTCGTGCCGGTGTTACGGTATAATCAGAGAGACGAGCAGAGCGAACAAATATTAATTACATTCGGTTATCCCGCGAAATTCATTATTTTGTTATATTTAAGTAGGAACGGTCCTAATTACGACGGCTTTTTCCCCGTTTAATTGCACGTACGAAAAGGAAGTTACTTAAACGCATGTCATTACGCGTGCATTGAACACACAGAGGATAAATTTCCGTAATTATCATGTTTCGTTCCTTAGAAATTGTACATACGTTCCGATGATGTAGCACGAAATAATTTTATATCAACGAAGCGAAACAAATTTTGACGTGTCCACGTATTAATGCGCATGTTACGATGTGTTGCAACATACTTCGTTAACTTGCCCTAGGTCGTAGGTCGTAACAGCACACACGTGGAGAAACGATATTAATGTGACGAAAAAAGAGGCTGTGAGATGTTCAAGGAAAACCAGAAATCTCTCTAAAATTGCTTAACAGGAAATCATACGCGCGTCTTAATTTCTCAATCCTAGAAATATTAGACGGCGATGGTGCTTTCTATATTCATTATATTACTATTTTGAGAATTTCCGCTAAAGCAATTGTTTGCATTGAATCAACTGCTTATTTTTACGATAAAACAGGTAATTCAGTATAACAATTATAATGTAATAATAATTGGTAACAGAAATAATTCATAATAATAATGAAAAAAAATATTAACTACAATTCATAATGATTATAATGACAATAAAATAAGCGGTAACAATTGCATAATATCTACTCTAAAAATTTAAAGATCAATTAACACTTAGCCGATCGAATGGAGAGATCTCCCATTTTTTCCTCGGCAAAGTGCTGCCATTTATTCTATTTACTTTTGTTATTAGTTAGTCTTGAACTAGTGTTGTTCACAGTTCATCAAATGCATTTTGTGTTCTTCGAAAGTACAATTTTTAATAAATTTAACACTGATTCCTAAATCCTCAACAGAACACCGCCATTGATTCTAGTTACTTTTGTTATTAGTTAGTCATGAACTAGTGTTGTTCACAGTTCATCAAATGCATTTTGTATTCTTCAAAAGTACAATTTTTAATAAATTCAACACTGATTCCTAAATCCTCAATAAAGCGCCGCCATTGATTCTATTTACTTTTGTTATTAGTTAGTCTTGAACTAGTATTATTGAAAGTTCATCAAATGCGTTTTCTATATTTCCAAAGTACAATTTTTAATAAATTCAACACTAATTCAAGACCAACTAATAACAAAAGTAAATAGAATCAATGGTTTTGAAAATTCCGGAAAATTTGGTTAAATCTTCCCGTTCGATTGACCAAGTGTTAAGAATTGTAAATTTTCACAATTATTTAGATGATAATTATAGGATTTTCATTAACTGTGTATAAAACAACCCCACCTTAGTAGTCCGTATAACAAAAAAAAAGTGCAATGTTACAAGAGTTATCACGAACAAACGAAACCTTCGCGCTCGCGGTTAATCCGGACAAAACAGAGAAGGTTTGTTTTTGTTTTCCGAATCGTTCGCCGCGTTTCCTGAATATTTATAAGGCGCGGATTATTGACGACCCTGGAAAGAAATCTGTGCGATCGAACGATAAGACCACGAATTAGATTGTTCCCTGCATAATCGTCACTGGGAGGAGCAACGAGACCGGAACGGTCAGGGACGGTGAACAAGGACCTGATACGATCGAGGATAACCCGTTGCTGCTCCGAATCATTGACATAATAACTCGCTGAGAATGCATCAAAGTGCGCATGGCTGCGAGAAACGAAAGTTCTGATCATCGGCAATAATTTTTCATGCAACGTGTACACGTTTTGTCGTTCGATTACATAATTACGTGAGTCATTCCGGGCCGAAGTTATGACCCTGATTTACAATTCTTTCTTCGAAGTGTACGATATTTGTTGAAACTCTCGAGGAACTAAATTATAGTATGGAAATTTTGTACTGCTTAATTTTAAGCAATTTTTGATATTCAAACGAAATTATATTCGGCACTATATTTTAAATGAAATACTGATATGTTGAATTGTATGAATATTGTATTCGATATTACAGTTTTAAAAAATTTCGCAATACATTAATGATTTTAAGAAATAATACATTTTCCGCGGATTAATTTAAAAGTTAGAGAGATGCAAGTAAAAGGATAAAGCTTTATCAGTATTTACAAAATTCTACCAATAACATTGTTAAACAGTACAACGTATTCAGTCGTTCTCGAGAGATAACATTGTCGTAAATATAATCATAAAATTTCAAATATTGTTAATCTGAACTAAAACTTTATCGGGGATCGCACGTGCACGGAGAATAATCTTCTTAAAACTAAATCCTATTACACAACACTCGGAAGTGTTGGACAACAGTTTATTAGAGCTACAGCTTAAAAGTATTTGCATATCTCCGTTCTTTTCAGTGAATCGGTTGTTGGTCAGGTATTTCTTTTTTATCACACTTCCAGAATGCTAAAGCTTTTATGATCAGCAGAATTAAATATGCAAATACGTGAATGAAAAGAAGTAACACACAAAGAAATTCATATAACTACTATGTAACAATAATAATTAAATTATAAATCGGTAGTTCGTATAATAGACACAGATATATGGAGAGAACGTTGATAATTATAATTGATTTGAGAAAATAATGTAATTGTTAATGAATAATGTAACAAAATGAAATTTAAAAAATGATACGACACGATGGCGTGATCGATCCTTCCTTGAAAAACAAACGTGTCATCAACGTGTGTATCTACTTATACTTGTTTACAAAAATGTATTCAGAGCATGATATAGCGATTTCATGTGTACTTTAATATTGCATTATAATTACATGTTTACACTATCGTTTCGCATTGCCGTGCACGGCCACGAACTACTTAACTTTAAAGGTTAAAAAATGACAGTAGATTAGGTTAATTGTAATTTGCGGTGTAAGAAACAAGAATATTTGTAACAATGTTGCAGGAATAATTGTTTTGTTCGGTAAAATTTTTACAATCGCTCGAGGAATCGATGATACAAGCAATGCGATTGAAAGAATGTGCATTAGATATTCAAAAATTAGCTGAAAAATATTGTATTAACCCTTTGCACTCGAGAGGTGACCGTTAGTCGTTTAATGATATTAACTTCAACAATTTTCAAATTCGAAATATTTACTATGATTCACTTTAACAAAACTTCATTTAATTTAGTTAAGTCGTACATTAAAATTTACATATATGACTGTTTAACCTCCGAGTCTGATTAATAAACAAACTAACTAAAGTCAGCAAATTTGCGAAACTATCATTTGTTAACTAACAGTCACCACTTAAGTGCAAAGGGTTAATTGTCTAGTAATATTAATTTGAAAGATTTCCAAGCGCAAAATATTTACTAAGATTCGCTTATATTAACCCTTTGACCTCGAGAGGTGATTGTTGGTCGTTTAATGATACTAACTTCAAAAATTTTCAAATTCGAGATATTTACTATGATTCACGTATATTAAACTTCATTTAGTTTAGTTAAGTCGTATGTTAAAATTTACATATATGACTGTTTAACCTCCGAGTCTGACTAATAAACAAACTAACTAAAGTCAGAAAATTTGCGAAACTATCATTTGTTAACTAACAGTCACCACTTAAGTGCAAAGGGTTAATTGTTTAGTAATATTAATTTGAAAGATTTTCAAGCGCAAACTATTTACTAAGATTTGCTTATATTAACCCTTTGACCTCGAGAGGTGATTGTTAGTCGTTTAATGATACTAACTTCAACAATTTTCAAATTCGAGATATTTACTATGATTCACGTATATTAAACTTCATTTAGTTTAGTTAAGTCGTATATTAAAATTTACATATATGACTATTTAACCTCCAAGTCTGATTAATAAACAAACTAACTAAAGTCAGCAAATTTGCGAAACTATCATTTGTTAACTAATAGTCACCACTTAAGTGCAAAGGGTTAATTGTCTAGTAATATTAATTTGAAAGATTTTCAAGCGCAAAATATTTACTACGATTCGCTTATATTAACCCTTTGACCTCGACAGGTGATTGTTAGTCGTTTAATGATACTAACTTCAAAAAGTTTCAAATTCGAAACATTTACTATGATTCACTTTAACTAAACTTTATTCAGTTTAGTTAAGTCGTATATTAAAATTTACATATATGACTGTTTAACATTCGGGTCTGAACTAAAGTCTGAAAATTTGCGAAACTATCATATGCTAGGATTACGATGTCCCATGAGAGGGGACAGCCGAGTGCAAAGGGTTAAATAACACTGTTGCACAGTGCTTTATTAGGCCTATCCTTTTGCACACATTTATTTTTCGATGTATCAGTGTATTATATACTTTAACAAGTTATCGATAATGAAAACACGAAATTTTTTCTGTAAAATTAACGTTAAACTTTCTTTCGCTTCGCATACTCTTTCTAAAATAATGATCAACTAACTTTTAACGATTTCCCGCTTATTATGGAACGTCTATTAAATAAAGAATCAGGCAGTTTGTTGCGTGCTGCAGAATGTTCGTAATAAAAATAAGAAATTTTCTCTTCCAAATAATGTTAGTCTTCAACATCACGTACAGCTGTTTCGACAGAATTTCTACAACTTCCGCCTCGTTATCTTGTAAAATAACGATAAAATCGTTTCCTATAACATCAGAGAAATACAAATATTTCGCACGAAATGGTTCTCCTCTTTTCCATGCACTTTTCCATAATAATAATTACATAGCGATAAAACAGTCAGTTCTAGCAATCATATTTTGTTTATTCCTCTGTGTATACAAGACAAAAAATTATGCAACGTATACGGAATTTCGGGAAAGAAATATGACGTAAGAAATTTTATTTATGGAACAGCATTCTCCAGACCATCGATTAATGTATCAGTGTCTACAATGTAATCAAAAATATTATACAGTTTTACAAATTAAGTGGAAAGGTAAACATCCTAACGAAGTACGATTCCTTTGATAATTAACATAAATTTGTTTGCCAAATATTAATACATTTAAACACCTCAATTAATACTTCTTTATGTTAAATTATTATCCATACAAGAACAGATATCTTTTCGTTTCATGTAAATTGAAAAACTGTGCGCCAATAAGATGAATCATTTTGGCACTTTATTTTTTAAGACTTTGTACTTTAAATAGGCAATCACCAGTTTACCATCGATGTTCGCATTAATATTCCGAGTAAACAAAGTTTCTATCAAAACGATTTTCTAATTATTTTCCATGCAAAAACTAAACTTATTAAACTCCTCTCCTTCATTTGCAATAAATTGGAACTGTTGAATTGTTATTGAACCTTCCGGAAGATTTAGAACCATTCCTTATAAATCAAATCTGTAAAAACCTACTACTCCTTCTAAGAAAATATAATTTTCAGATTATAGAACATGAAAGAAAATAACATACATTTTATAGAATGTAAAAAATAATCATATTAAAATACATTGCACTCTACACGAGTCAGTGAAGTGAGATATCTCCTGCGTAAAACAACGCACATCCTCGAATACAGTTCCCTCATACTGTCAACTGTTATTGCGTTTCGCAGCTTTCAGTCAAGGTAAGGTATCGTCGCGTCGACACACAGCAGTGTAAAAATTCGATAGAAGTGGCGAAAATTAAAATTTCGCGTAAACGCTATCTTGAAAAACATATAGACAACTTTACGGATAGTAAATCGATACAACTATTAAATTACTTAAAATATGCGGAATTATGTATTAAATTATCTGTGTGTCATATCTACGTTAACGTAGAAATGATTGATTTTTACAATTAAAATATTTTCATTATACAAACATTACTAACAACACAGACCTTTATTAGTATCTATTAACTAATCATTTCATTGAAATTTAAATATTGTTCATTAAACAACACGTATGTATTTAAATACAAATCAAAATTATTACTCTTCTTATATTAGTATTTCCATTTGTATATTTATCTTTTTCCTCTATTTTCATCCCTAATATACACATACTTATATTGTAATAAATCAGGTCATTTTACTTAATTCACATTACATTCGCCTCTTTCAATTCTTAACCGTTTGCGCACCTGAGGGTTTTCAAAAAACGGTCGAAAAACATCAAGGAGCGCGATCGCGCTCTTTCGATTATGCGTCGAAAAAAACCGAGCGCAACAGAACAATTATGTGTTCACATATTATTTGTTCTTCAAATGTTTCATATTTTTAATTTGTAACTTATTATTTTATGTAATAATACTATTAAAATTAATAGTATAATAATACTATTAAAATTAATAGTATAATAATAGTATTAAAATTAATAGTATAATAATAGTATTAAAATTAATAGTATAATAATAGTATTAATAATATATATAATAATAGTATTACCAATATTATAGACATATATGTATATATATATTATTATATATTATTTATATATTATTATATATTATTTATATATTATTATATATTATATGAGCGCGCCGTCAGTTTTCTGGATCGGTCAAATGCGCTGGGTTTTCTGGAAGCGAAATCTGAAGAGCACGAAAGTGGCCCGTAGTACGCAAACGATTAACCCTTTTAGTGCTAAACGCCGATATATCGTCGTTCATGCATTGGCATTTTATTATACGCATCACGAGAAACATGTACTCAAAATAATAGTGTAAAACACTAAAATGATTCAAATTCGATACCATACAATTGAAAAAAAAAATTTAGATTCAACTTTTTGTTATATCTTATGTGTACTCTTAGGTATACTCTTATGATTATTGCCGAGGCCCTGCATATGTCGGAACAATAAAGTAGAAACGAGACACGGGACTACGGTCCAAACAAATTCTTTGAAATTGTCGAAAATGTAGTACCTGCCACTCATACCACGCGATCTCCATAAAATTGATAAGGCGCTGATTAGTGGAAATACTATTTGAAAAAGAGAAACTTATTTCTATGTTTTTCATCATAGTTTATATTACTCTTATTCATATGATTTTCAATGAGCATTGCAAAACAATTGGCATCGCATTATTCTCCCTTTCTTCCCCAATATGCTGCATTTTGAATTTTTTAAATATCATTCTTTGTTTTGGTTTTTATTGGCTTTTTCCGAAGCTACAGTAAATTCGTCAAATTTGTGCGGTTATCTTCGCATATGCATTGATTTTTGCTTGGCACTAAAAGGGTTAAGCAAAGATCTTGTGTTCGGAACAACAATCCACAAAACCCCGAACGTGTTTCAAATTCTCTTCCATTAACTCTCGTCTTATTTTTCACCGATGCTCGTGGTGGTGGTGGTCGTCGCGGTGAACGAAAACGAAAGGGTTATAGGAAAGGGGTGACGGAAGGTGCGGGGGAACGACACGCGGAATGCAGTCCGTGATAGAGAGTTTATTACAAAAGGTGTACGATATCGGCGAGACAAAGTCGTTGCTCTCGTTCCAAGTTCCGTTTCGCTGGCAATCTTATCGGCTGGCGACGCAAGTCCGGCCCAATCGGTCGACGAATAGAGACCGGCTTCAATGGCCATGCAACGACATCGTTAACCGTTAACCCTTTGCACTCGAGAGGTAACTGTTGGTCGTCTAATGATACTAACTTTCCAAATGCAAAATATTTACTATGACTCGTCCATGTTAAATTTTATTTAGTTCAGTTAAGTAATATTAATTGATGATTAACCAGTTAACCGAGTAATTTATTTTTAAAAGTTCCTCACGGGGCGCATAATTAAAATCAATTGAGGCTTACCGGTAATATAAAGGAAACATACCACTAAATAATATTTATATTACATTTTATTGAAATTTTGAACGTTTATATTGAATGGTAATTTTTTATTTTTCACGCGGTGTATACACGGTAACCGCATCGAGATAAAGATTTCGATTGACGTGTATACACGTCGAATCCAGTTAACTGGTTAAACGAGCCAATTATCTATTTCTTTTCTGTGATATTATTATTATTGTTATTATTGTGGCTAATTGTCAATAAATACCTCTGCAATTAGAATTTCGTATATGAATGTTTGTAACAAAAAAAAAGAAATGTATGCAATCGTCGATTATGCAAACGAGTTTATTTTTAAACGAACTGTTTACATTATGTATGTTTTCATACGTATGTATCTTTTGTCTCCCACAAAGTTTCTTGATACTCCGCACACACGTGAGTCAACATCACGTACATACGTGTCTACTATAATGGCTGACCCGAACCTCGCTATACATATTCCATAATACGAATCTAATTTTTTAAATAAATGATAGAATTAAAATAATCGAATCACGTTATTTCTTTATAATTCAATTATTACAATAACAATTGTTCCACCTTCGCATTTAAAAAATGGTTATATCCGATCTATATATGTATACGTTCTTCTGTACTAAAACGCAAATGTATATTTTTCAAACAAATACAGTGGGGAAAAAAGCAATAATAAGAAAATAATCTCCAAATGTTTAAATGTTAACATTTAACGTATCTAGCATCAGCTGGACAAAATGTGGCGAATACAAACATTTGTTTTGTCTACGACAAAAAAAAATATAAATATTCATGTTGCATCGTGAGAAAGTGTTTCACGATTGAAACGCGTACGCCGCCATTGCAGATATGAAATATTCAACGAACGATCATCCGATCGTTAATTTCACTGGATCATTATAACCTCGTAAAGACCGCGAATTATTTCAATGCCATCGGTGAACTTGATCGAATCCGCGATAACTATTACTTTCGTCATGACGGATAGAAACCTGTGAAACTGTACAGACAGACAACCTTGCAGGAACTTCCTACTCTGTGACGTTCACCCAGAACAGAAAACTCAATGACGTAGGTTAGGCACAGCACGATCGACTTCCTAGTGGGCGATGACGTTACGTGCAGTACATATTAGAGTCAAACTTCAATGTTCAAGGCGTTTGATCGGTTACTACCAGTGACGTTGCAAACAGGTGCGCTCGTTTACGTTAGAACCACGATTGCGATTGTTTTTGCCATTTTTACTTCTTTCTATTCCCATAGCGCATTCAACGCTCGACTAGGAAATAGTTGATTGATTACGAAGTTGGTGGAAAATATTGTTGAATATTATTCGTGAAAACCAGTAGTTGAAATTAATATTCGTTAACCCTTTCGCTTCGACGGCCGTATATATACACCCTCGAAGAATGGCCATTCATATACGAAGAGCGTATATTATATATAAGAGCGTATATATACGCTCTGGAATAGTGGGCGCTGAGGTACGAAGAGCGTACATATACGTTTATACCATATATATTTTTATTTCATACTTTACATAACATACTTTTGTTAATCGAGTATCTGGCAACGCTGCATGCCTCAAACAGTTGACAATATCGCATTAAAAAATATATTATATGAGCATTATAATATAATATTTAAAAAAATAAATTACGATCATAAATTTTTATATTTTAGAAAGTAAAATGATATTACCAAAAATAATAAATATAGTAAAATTTAGAAAACAAAAAATGACTTCTATTTATTGGGTTGGAGGGAAAGTTCTGTCGTATTTTAAATAGGCAGGTAATTTTTCTTGTAAATAAAAAAGACATCTGGCTAGTGAGTCATTGGGAATTTTTTTTGTTTTTTTACCTGCTGTATAATATAAAAGGAGTCCTTTTTTACCGTTCATCATTTACTTGTGATATTTAAAGTGAAAAACATGTCAGTAGATAAAGTGCATTTACGACACTGCATTTTGTATGAATTCCAAAAAGGAAGCAACGCATCGGTTGTATGTAAAAATTTATGTGCGGTATTTGGAAAAGATATTGTAAATGTTCGTACTTGTCAAAGATGGTTTAGCAAATTTCGTTCCGAGGATCTGAGCCTCCAAGAAAGTGATCGATCTGGACGACCATCCAAGATCGATAATGATGTTTTGCGATCCATGTTGGAAAATAATCCACGTTTAACAAGTCGAGAAATTGCAGAAGAGTTTGGCATTCATCATACAACTGTTGGAGATCACATTAAATCTCTGGGGTTTGTGTTAAAGCAAAGTGTTTGGGTTCCACATGAATTAACGGAAACGGAAAATACGACAGAACTTTCCCTCCAACCCAACACCTCATAAAATTTCGTACCACAGTGTCAACTATTCAGTAATGTGCTCCGTTCACAGTTATCACATTTTGTCACAAACGCTCCGTAGCGAAAGGATTAAAAGAGAATAACTAAATTAATTAAGTTATTCAAGCTCTTGTTGATTTTATCTTGTTTTACCAAAAATAAAGCGGGTCTTTCGTAGTTTTTCTAATAATGTTCAAAGCTCTACGATTCCATCTAACTTGTCTTTATTATCTTTGATAAAAATGATCTCCATTCCATGGAAGTGGCATGAGTATAAAAGTCTAATCAATATTTCTGATATTGCACATTAAACTTCATGAATGCCGCTTAATGATTTCACTTCTTTTCCTCGCATTCGTATACAGTTCTTCCTTTCTCGTTCTCAGGTTATTTACAAAACCCAGTCGTAGAAAGGAGCGTGTTGCTGGAAAACTACTGTCTCTCACGTGCGACCGCAGCCTTTCAGAATATCCATTCGTCAATCAAGCTAAACACTCCATTAGATTCTATTACCATGAAACTGGACGGCCCATTAAAAAAAGAAACCAATAAGATATCGGAGAGAATGTCTGGATTGTGTTGCAAACCAGGATGCGTATTTTTCAACCGTGTGTGTGACAGGACGTCATTATGCTAAAAAATTTCCTAATGGAGGAAGTGCAAATTTCCTGCACCTCTTAAGTCAACCAACTGAGATATTACTTTCTGAACAAGCCATAATTGCACGCGATCATATGAAATTTTGTTCGACATTGCAAAACGATGTATTCGATACGAACTTTTCTCTGTAAACCATATCGTAACCTGTTTTTGTGACACTAAACTGTTTTTCCGCAAAATATTTGAGACCCAGTAATAAATTTCAAATCGTTAATTATTTTTTCATACATTTTCTTAATCGTCTATTAATTTCTTAAACCTTCGTTTAATAATTTTTCCAGTTTTACACTAGCTTATGGTATTAAACACTTGCGTTATTTATAGGATATCGTGGTAAAATTAAAATTGATCACATATTAATCTTCATACTTTAATCCATTTTAGGACTATATAAGATGGCTACGTTCTTGAGATAATATGGTTCTTTATTAACCCTTTGCACTCGAGGGCTCGGGAGCGGAGCCATTTAAAATTTGTCTTCAAACTCGAGGGCTCCACTATGGAGACAATGCAAGTAACTTTCAGTTCATAAGGACAAAGACAAATCGTAAAAACTATTGTGTATAGAATATTCCGATCTTGGTGACAAAAGACAGTCGCAGCTCGCGAATTACAAAATGTAATAATTTTATAATTTTTTTATTTAAAAAGCAATAACATACAACAATGACTTTTCTTTTAACAAGCATATCATTTACTTATATGTAAATATGATCTTTCCATTGAAATTGCTTCGAGTTGCTGGTAATATGAATTTAAAAAAACTTCGAGTTCAAAGGGTTAATAAGCTGCTGATTTAAATTTTCACAGACGTAGCTTCGAGTATTTTGACAGAAACACCAAAAATTGTACTGGAATATTCATTCTTGTTTTTACAAAGCTATACATAGAAACATATGAAAAATCACGGACTTTGCATCATCAATCACAGACATTGGTAAATGTCTATACCAGTTTTGATTCCGCTGAATTAATATAACGTTTCTTAAGAAATTGCGACAGGAGGCCAGGATGAGGAATCAGGTCGGCAGAGAAGAAAATCAGTCGAACAAGCTCCATTATTTTGTAATAATAAAATGTATTAAATAGATAGTGTATTGTTGGCAATACTTATCAAACTACAATTTTCTTCATTCGTGGTACATGAGACTTGCGTGTATGTGTGATCGTTCGGTAAATGAAACAAAAAAAGGTCGTCGCCGCGCGGGCTGTGATTCGTTCGACGCGCACGAGGAGCCACCGGTTTGTGAAGCAGAAACAGGGAAACGGTAACGAAATCAAAACAAAAATCAGAGAATCGAACAAAAAGACAGTCGCGCGCCTGCCAACGAAATCGTATATCCTCTTCTCGTTGGTAGGGCCAATTTTTCTTCGAGGCGAAAAGCCTGCGAAACGCGGCGGTGGCTCCGACGCGGCGCGAACGAACGCGATCCTTCGCGAGCGGCGTCCATCTTTTCCTTTTTTTTTCTTTTTTTTTTCTCTCTTCAAGGCTCGCCATCCCCTCTAGTTAACGAAACTCTATATGCGTTTATCACCTTTATGGTCCCATTGTGGATTAGACCGAAGTCGTTCGAGCCTGTTTCCACGTTTCATCGCAGCCTCTGCACGTCTCTCTCTCTGTCTTTGAAGTGCAAAAAAAAAAAAGAAAAAAAAAAAACACATGAAACAAAAACCAATCCTTTCTTTTCGCTCCGTGAAATCTCCGTCGATCGACGCGTTATCCCTCCCCGGCATGGTCCAACGAGTGACTTCGTTAAAACGTAATCAGTCCTAAAACGCTAATTTGTCAGCCGGAAAGGGTCGATGGAAAAAGTGGAAAGAAACCATTTAGAAAAATGATTTGGCCGAGACGGAGATCTCACAGAGGTCTGAAGAGAACACGCTGGGACACACGCGTTGTTCCGGTTCGAACGACTTCCTCCAGCCTATCAATTGGCTCCCAAAATCGCTACGCTTCGCAATTACAATATTTCATTCTCTTAGTACGTATCGCTGTCTCTCACACTCTCTCTCTCTCTCTCTTTCTCGCTCTCTCTCTCACTTTTGTCGGACAATTATTTATGTTGTATCTCCCGCGCAGAATCTATTTTTCCCGAGGCGACCGTCGCCGAGTCGCGTATCACAAGGAGAAGAAATTAAGTATACACACTTTCGTCATTTTGATGGGAAACACACCCTACGGTGGCCCCGGCCATTTTGAAGTGGACCGGTTTTTGCCCGTTGGGCAAGAAAAAGGGGGAGAGAAATACATTCTGGTAGGCTGGTCTCGGAGAAACGGAAGAAAATACATAGCAATAATAATAATAGTAATAATTAAAAAAAAAAAATAATAATAATAATAATCAGAGATAAAGGACCTTGAGGGTTGCTAGAATGATCGGTTTCCTCTGAGAGCCAAGAGATCGACCTGTCACATTACATCGTCGTAACGCGCGTGTTTTACATATTATAATTAGCGTGTATCTGTGAAGAACGTTGTATAAAATATTGTATAAATATATAAATACTTGATTGAAAAAATAAATATATTAAATTAAAAAAGAGACGTAACGTAAAGTATATTATTTTATTATTAATATTATATTTATAAGTTGTCAAGTCTATAACAGGAGGGTACGAATCTGCGTCTCGTTCGCTGCTGCGACCGAATCCCTCCCCCTCCCTCAACCCTCCCTTGTGCATTTCGATCAACGGAGGGCGCCTCTTTTTCTTCCATTTTGCTTGCTCGTGTTCGAAAGAACGGAAACAGGATTATATATATGCGTGTGGTGTGAGAAAGTGTTACCGTAGCCCGAAGAGACAACCGAAGAAAACAAATTCGCAAGATTTCCTGGCTTTCGATTCGAAAGGTTTTTCATAGAAGGGCCAGGGGGGGGAGGAGGGGTTATAGACCGTGAGATACTTCGAAGAATTGCGCCACATGCTTCTTCGAAGATGAAAAGGAAACGAAAACATAAGGAAACTGAGAAACATGCGTGTTTTTGGCATTTTGTTAATGAAAAAAAATCTGCCCGCTTAAAATGATTCGAATAAATAGAGATACGTAAAATGATATTTAATGCGCTAAGAAACTAAAACTCGCGCTCGCTCGCTTTTCTTCTTCACTCTCGCACGCTTGTTTAGGCTTGCAAGTAAACTACCTGAAAAATTCCGTTTTTCTTTTCGAAGCTTTGTAGCTTACGAGAGATCTCGTGGAAAGCATGAAACATATTCTGTTTCTTGCTAATTTTTGATTTTTTTTTTCAGAATGAAAACGATCACTTGAAGATTAGTATACGCTACTATGTATTTCGCGTGATTTCACACTGTAGTTTCATAGAGCTTAAAAAATTATAAAATTTCAATTCTGACGATTTTTATGTATCCCTATCGCGGTTACCAAAAATTTGTTATGAAACTCACTGTAAAGTTTACAAAAAGAAAAAAAAAAATTAGAATTCTCGAGGTACCAAAGCTTGCCTTTGTTAACGTAATCTATTTCTCTCGTGAACGAAAAGAAAAAACAAGGGAAAAAAAGAAACAAATACTCTGGACAGATGCCAAAGAAGCGTGCGAGGTGCTTTAAATAAAAATACATGAGAGTTCATTGTGCGCATGATAATCGGCCATGTTCAAAATTAAAGCCCGCTCTCTCCTCCTGTACAAACACGGTCGGAAAACCTCCTTTCGTTCCACGAACCACGCAATCAAGAAACGAAAAAGCACACCCGGATGAATGCCGTTGATCTAGAACGAAATTAATGGAAGAAAAAGGAAACGAGGACCACCGTGACACGAGTAGAGTTAACGTATCATCGGGATCCACACCTAAACGAATTCATTATAGCACCAATGCAAAGCGGTCGTTCTCCTCGTTGCATTCGCGCTATGTTCCTAACTCAACAAAATTATTCACCATTTCTCGATTAACATAAATAAATTAAATATACCCTAGTAGGATACCTCTAGCGTTCTGAATATTTTTCCCAACCACAAACTGCTACTTAAGAGAAACACAAAACTGAAAACACGGGACGATGGAAAGTGAAAAAGAGAAAGAAAAACCAAGAAAGGCGAAGAGAATTCGAATTTCCAAGTGATTGAAAGGGGGAAAAACGCGTACAGAAGCCACGAAGAAAGCCAAGAAACCTCCAAGCGAAAAACTCGGCCAGCCCCATGGAAAACCTGACACCCCGGTGGGATATTCCCGCAGAACTGAGTAAAATAGTTATGTGAAATAGATACAGCTGTTTGTAACATAAACTTCGCGCCAGGTCACAATTTTAACTTTCTGCGTCGGCAATTTTACAAAACAACACGTGTGACGAACATTAAAAAGTTACGTTAGAAACAGTACTAACCCCCCTGTGATTAAAAATCGAAACGTCTATTTTATAAGAGAACAGTCTCCAACAAACGTGTTCGAATATCTTTTCGATCGGCTGTACATCACCTCTATTTCGTATACCTATTTTCCACAGCTCCGAACTGCAGGACGCGTGTACAGACAATGCGATACACGGTGAGAGATAAATAATAATGGCGGCAAACGGTGACCAGGGAGATCCCGCGGCAGCATTGGGAGACGCTTTCGAAAAGGTGTGCCACCGCTACTTCTTTCGTCGTCGGGTACACGCGAGTGCTCTCGCACCGACCGGAGGAGACGGCGAAGGAGAGCCTCGTCCGCACGCGGTCTGCCGTGTCTCTTCCCGTTTCACTTCGGTCGCGAGAGGACAAGCGTGCACGCTTAACGTGTGTGTGTGTGTTACACAGCGTGTGTATACGTGTGCTTGGCTTCGTTTTGGAGAACGTGGCGCGCGTGGAGAACACAATCCCGTCCCCCTCCCCTCGTGCCCCGTGCCTACGCATCTTTTTATTTCTCCCCGGACGAAGAAACTCTCTGGGACTTTCACTCTCTGCGTCCGGCTCTTTTCTCTGTCTCTCTCTCTCTCTCTCTCTCCGTATGTATACAGCTCTCCCTTTCTCTCTTCTAGGTTCTATACCTCTCTTTCTCTCTCTGTTCTGCGTTCGTAACGCGACAACAGCAGCAACAGTCTCGCTCCGATTGACGCTTTCGAGCGTCACGCCACAGAGATTTTCTAATCGACGCCCGCCCAACTCCGCGTCGCGTTTGCTGGCTGACTTATGCGACACGCCAATGGAACCTGGTCTTCGAAAGGTTGCCGTTGGACGAAACTTAACGATGAATTCGACACAGCTGCATCGTTTATACCTGACGGACACATTTTCAAACTTCGTCGAATTCTTTCCAAGTACGAGAGTCTTTGTTTCCCGTTTGATAACCGCTAGATCGTTGGCGATCTAGGAAGAAACGAAGAGAGTCGTATTTCTGGGAATCGTCTTCGTAGGAAAGTGTTAGTTGGGCGAACCGGTACTCGCAGCGAGGCACGGAGGGAAACGGAAAGGGTTGTGCTGTTATATAGTTACAGCGAACAATTAAATAATGTTTGTTAAATAATAGACGTAGAAAGTTGACCCGCGACGAGCCGAGCAGCACTTGGAAGAAGGTAATTAGGGTAGTTTTTAGGTTTCCCGACAAGGAATCACGGTAATAACAGTGATATATATATATATATGTATATGTATATATGTATATGATTGATGACAACATTGGTGAAATATGACGAACTATGGAAATGCTAGAATAGCACTATAATGTGGTAATAAACAATGATTAGCAGCAGTGATAGTGGTGGTGGTGGTGGTAGTAACAGAATAAAGTAGTTGTAGTAGCAGTAGTAGTAATAGTAGTAGTGGTAGTAGTAGTAGCAGTAGTAATAGCAATAGTGATAATATTAATAATAATAATAGTATAATATAATGTATATATATAGAGCCGCGAAATTGGCAGCGATACATATATTAGATAAGACACGGGATTAATTGACTTTAGTCCGGAGTTTTGAATGACGATTCGTCGAAGCAATCGACTTTGCATAGGCACTCGCGCAGCAACTGGTTGCATCGTTTCACAAGAAGACAAAAGAAACGGAAAAAAACAAAAAAAAAAATGTAATGATAATAATAATAATATTAATAATAATAATAATAGTAGTAGTAGTAATAGTAGTAGTAGTAGTAAAAAGAAAAAAAAAGAAACGATCGGCCAGATAAATAATATAATGGAGATAATATTATATGGATGTACCGTATTGTTCATCGAAGTAGTCTATGATCTACTTCGTATGCAATCGAGGCGTATAGTGTTTGTGAATACAATAATATTAATAAAAATAATAATAATAATAATAATAATAGTTAATAATTAATAATTATTAATAAAAATAATTATATTAATAATATAATAATAATAATAATAATAATGATAATAAACTAAATCTATAATAACATTTCCTTTCAAGTATAAATTAAACGAAAACATTTTTTGTGTTTAGCATAAGAAGTGTGTTTTATGTGTGTAATGTGTGTGGTGTGCATATATATACAAAATGTATTCGATTTTCAGAAACCACGTCATTTAGGCACTTTCTTTTTTGCTTCGTTTTGCTTTTCATAGTTTTCTCTCTCAACATTATCGTAAGAGGCGACGCACGCGACCGAAGTAGCAAGCGTTTCAACGGCAAATACGATTCGATTCGTAATAAGAAAAAAGAAAAAGATCTCGGAAGCACGATTAAACGTTTCTTTTAATGTTTAAAAAGCAAACGTAGATGGGACGAAAAGGAAAAGAGACACCAAAGACTTAATTGGTGTACCGTTTCCATTTAAACACGAAAAATGATTCCCTTCCGCGAAAATGAAAGCGCTCTGCACTGCATGAAAATTATACGTCGCCTCGTTTATTACTCTTGCTCGCTCTCACTTTCGCTCGATATATGTTTTCTCTGCCTCTCCTTCACTCGCTCTCTATAATAGAATATTTTTCTTTTTAATAATAGTTAATATTTCTATTGCAATAGTTACATATCACATTTTTTTTACGGGAAAGAACAATGTATATATTATTATACCACGATATATTGATGATATTTCTTCCACTCTCTCCTCATTCTCTCTTTCGTTCATTCATTCGTCATTTTTTTTTTTTTTTTTAACCAAACACTCGTTTTCGTCTTTCATTCGATAATCGAGGCACGCTTATTAAGGCACCGCGAGGAAGCCACATCGATATTATCCCTTAACGTAAAATCATTTATTTCCGATTTCTGTTCAACCACATTAAAACCTTAAAGATCAATTTTACCGAAATTTGGTAGATGTTCTTGTCAAAGTGAAAAATTTATCTCTCAGAAATCTTTAAGCCTACGTTCTACTTTTCAAATGTCAATAAAACACCTTCCTCTGTTCCTCGTTCCTCCTTCTTCGATCGGTCAATGAAACATAAAGGAAGAAGGAAACGAATAAAAGCGTCGAAGAAAGCGAAAATTTCGAGCCAATGCTATACACACAGTACAGTCCAAAAACCAGAAAACAATCGAGAAAACGTCTCGGGATCAGAAAAAAGATAAATTGATTAAAAACAAAGTAATAAAAGTAACTCTCTAAAGCTGGTCAAAAAAGGATTCCGTCGTAGCGGAAGCAAATTTTGTTACAGGATCGCGACTCGATCTGAAGACAAATTCCGTTCTTTCTTGGAAAGTGTAGAAAATGAGGTGTCAACGTGTCTTCAGATACTTACAGCAAGAAGTTCGCTTTTGAACATGTAACGATCGAAAGCCCTGACGATTCCTCGCCTTATAAAAAAAAAATACCTTATATACTTCGTGTAATCTATCCTTAAACGCGTACACACACACACGTACACACATACTTTCATTCAAACTGCAAGACACATTCGTTTCCCCATGCGTAATATTATATACACACTCACGAACGCATCACTTTCTCTCATTATTCACCTTTTGCTCGTTTTCCTTGCTCTCACCATCCAGTCTCTCTCTCTCTCTCTCTCTCTTTCGCTACGTCCACAGGCCCAATATACACACGCTTATATACACCCACGTATACAACGAGCACACGCAACCGACAAACACGCTCTTACTCGCTCTAACATTGGAAGACAATCGGAGTTCTTAAGCCACTTAATTTGCATAGCATGATCTTTGATTGTTGATCCGTTTCGCGCGCTTCGTCACCCAACTCGATATACCAACGGCCGCGACACAACCAACGCGCGTTGTAGTATCGTGTGCGTGTATGTTTCTTTCTCTCTTTTGTTCCCTCTCTTCCTCTCTCTCGCTCTCTCAATCGTATGCGTCTTTGCTTTACTTATTTTATCAAGACGCAACTCCCCCCCCATCTCTTTCTCGCGAAAGAAGAAACCCGAAGTAGAAACGTAGAAACGTACTTAAACGAAGAAAGAAAAAAGAAGCAAACAAACAAGATGATTGTTTTGGAATATTGCAACGTTTCACCTGCCCCGGATCGAACGACGCGTCGTTCTCGCGAGCATCCTTTTGGATCTGGAGAAACGCAAAATGGCGGAGGAGGTGTGCACAGGGACAAGAGAAAAGCGGGTGGACCAGACGGAGGGAACGAGACGAGACCTCGGGATACACGGGTCCAAGAGAGATCAGAGAACAACTTGCTCGAAGGAAGTTACGATTCGGTAGAAAACTTGGACTCCGGCCCCCCTCGTTCCGTCCGCTTCCCATTCGCTCCTTGTCTCTGGATACTTTACTTATATTCTACGATTATCCCTGCTCCCCCCTGGGGGAGGACCTCCGCGCACTTTTCCCTTTCTTTCTTTCCTCCCATATTCTCCACGGTCGTTATCATCCAAGGATTCTCACGAGCAGGTCGGAACATCCGGGCTGATACGATCTCGACCGTTCTATTGAACGAGCGTAGTAAACCTAAAGTAAAGAAAAAAAAGAGAAGAAAACGGTCCTGGTGGTCGGAGTCAGAAAGAGTGACTGACGCTACTAATGCAGTTTTAAGAGTAATGACGATATTCAGTATCGATAGTGATATTACTGATAACGTTATTAATAATATTAATTATAGCGATGATAATAATATAATATAATATAATATAATAATATAATATATAATAATAATAATAATAATAATAATAATAATATTATAATCATGACGATTATGATAAAAAGGGAAGAGACGATCGTTTAAAGAACGAGAGTAAGATGCCTAACGTGTTCTACGAACAGAAAAGAAACGCTTAAATAAGAAGCCGAGTATGACGGAGAGGAAGGTCCGTCTCGTGCGAGAAATGCAGCTCAAATGTTAAAAAAAAAGAAGAAGAAGAAAAAGAAAAATAAAGAAACCTCCTCAAGTCGGTGGAAGAGTCCGTCCCCTCTCCCCAAATGATTCTCCTGTCTTTTCGGTCGATATATAAATTATCGCGCATCTTGGACCCAACGCTCTTTCGCCCGTCCCCCTCCTCGTCGACAACGACGGCGTGTGCATCATCCTTGAGAATGGATGTTCAACAGGCGAAACCAGAAAACTGGGATATACCCGAAGAGGCGAAGGACCCAAGGAACGCCCTTAGATCTTAAGGTTCTCGAAGTCGCCGAGGGTACTGCTGATCCTGTTGAACACAGGCAGCCTGGACTCCGCGTTCGGCGACAACGGTGACGGTGTCCTTGGCGTGAGCTCGTCCGAGCCCAGAGGACTGCAAACGCTGTTCGTTCGGGGGCTGGGGCTCTGTCTCGTCGCAAGGAGCCCGAAGTCCTGGCCGAAGCTGAACGGCGTGGTGGGTAGGCTGGTCACAGACGGTTGCTGGCTGCAATCGTCGCTGAAGAAGCTCGCCATCGAGTTGGTCGGCGACTGGCTGAGGCTCGACGACGGCGAGATCGAGTCCCCGGTGCTGCCCAGAGAGAAGGTCGGGCTGAGATTCAACGGTTTCGGCCTGGTGGCGCCGATCACCGAGCTGACAGTCGTCGAACCGGTCTGGTGATGATGATGATGATGGTGGTGGTGATGGTGGTGTTGGCTGGTGGTCAGGCTCAACGAGTTCGTTCTGAGCAATGGCGGCGGGTTGTACGCGTTGGTGGTGCTGCACAGGCTCAACGAGTTCGTTCTCATGAGGTTTGGAGTCGCCGCGGCCGCGACCGCCGCCACTTGCGGCGAGGCAGCGATCTGCTCGAGCAGAGCGACGCTGCTGTTCGCTGGATTCACGTTCGAGCCGTTGCAGGCGTTTCCGCTGGCAACCGCCGCCGCCGCCGCGCTCAACAACGGGTTCAGGCCCATTATGTTCGGCTGCGTCGAACCGAGCTGCGCGCTCACCTTCTGATTGTGTATACGAGCCTCCTCGAAGTTGTGAATGAAATGGCAACGGGGCCCGTACGGGCAGAAGCCGATCGTGTGGAACGTTCGACACAGCTCGGTTTTGTATTTCGGATGACGAGCGAGATTGCGCAGCTCGCTGTAGCCGTGAGCGAACTGGCACTTGTCGCCATATTTGCAGGTGCCGCTTTCCTCGAATGGCCTGCACAGCTCGGTTTTATAGCGAGACGTCGGCTCGCTCGCGCTGCGGTCCAGTTTACGGTGCTGCTCGATCAGGGTTGTTACCAGGGAGGTGTAGCTGCGACGAAGGGGCGTGTGACCGCCATTGTTGCCCGCGGACCCGTTGCCGGAGGTGTTCGTGGCCGACGTCGAGTTTGCTTCCTTCGCCTTCGCGGAGGCTGCATTCTGTAAACAGAAAGTAGAAGAAAATTGTACCTTTAACTTTGTTACCTGTTCTGAAAGGTGGGAAGTTGGAGGTTGGACGAGTGTATCGTAGCAGGCGGTAGAAATTAATTTCGTTGACGTCGAAGAAGAAGATTCCCTAGAGACATGAAAATTGCTACGCCTACATCCTTGCTTTGTTCCATAAACGCGTAATATTTTAATCCATTCTAAATTGCGGACGTGAAAAAAAACAACACAATCGCGTTTTATTAACGTGGCGCTCCGAGTTAACGTATTTCCGTGTAAAACAACGCTTTCCAGCGAAATCAGAATTATCGATATTAAAGCACGACGTCATTATTATAGCAATCGTGTTCTTATGCAAGATTCCTTCGTTCGAGAAACAGCTATTCCAATTTGCAAATACGCCGACGAACGAGTATACCGCGAAGGTTGAATCACAAGCAACACACGCGCGCGTTCGAAGAATCGAGTACCAGGGAACGAGTATCAGCGGAATAAATAATAAGCAGCACGCGAATAGCCTCTTGCTATCTGGTGTTTAACCAAGAAAGAGGCACACACTCCGAATATAACCGCATCTCTGCCTTTTTGCCTCGTGTCACCATTCCTCTCTGGGCAAGTCGAAGGCGGATTATTATAGTTGATTGCCGTGGCGTATGATTGCGGTAATTCCCGATGAATGCACGAGACAATACGTCGTTTACCCGAAAACGCAGGTCTCCGCAGAGTCGCGGGCATTACGACACACCGTGGACGTTGCGCAATAGGATAATATGCTTGGATGCGAACCCTTGACCAATAACCATGATTTATTTCTAATAGACTCTAATCAGAAATACAGGAAGCGCGTACAATTGCTTTATTCGAACTGGGCCTCGAGAGAGCCACGCGGCAGGCTGCTGATGGAACGCACACTTTGTCGTTACCTTCGTGTGTTGCCTTAGCTTGGAAGAAATCTCCGGCGAGGTTGCGTGCAACAGAGGCCAACAGTTGCAATTTGATCGGTGTGTGTCTTATAAATCGTGGCAAAGATAATTCCATCGTTCGCGAGACACTGTAATACGTTGTTTATCAGAGGGAACGGCCATTAGGAATCAAAGTACGGAGCGAGTGATTGAAAGGTAAAGATTTGAAATTTAAATGATGAAAACGTGGAACACAGAGGCGAAGGAAAAAAAAACGTCGATTTTATCTGGGAAACGATTTGTGGCGAAAAATAAATGGTAGTTTCATTTATCTTGCGGACATCGCAACAAGATAAACGTATGCACGTTACGATCGGTGTCGAGTTATTTCTTGAATTTCGTTATGAGATTTCAACAGACACGCGCACGATTTTCACGGGAAAATCTGTAACATTTGTATTCAAATTGTGGAAGCACGGTAATCAAGATTGAGCTGGCCAATTATATTTTTCTACAAAATCTATGTATAACCTAACTCGTTTTCTTAATTCACATTTTATTGCCGGCAATCTTCTACTTAATCGCCATGTGGAAAACACTATGCTTAATTGCCTTCGAACCGGGAAAGGACTAAATCAATGTCGCCGGGTTTAAAATTATGGCTAAGCAGGCTCAGGTATACAACCAAGGCGGCGAAGGTTCGTGAACGTTTCGCCGGAGGGCAGAGGGAGATTTCATGGGACGAGGGACTACCTGAAGACTTTAGAAATACACATGAATTGGGGAAAGTCCTTTTGAAACAATCGGATCTTACGGGACCTCTAACAGGCCAAGAAATCTGGCATAGACAAAGCCTCCGAAGGGTCCGACCTTTTCAAACCATAAAAAGAACCTTCCATCTTACATGTTTTTCACAATGAGTTCCTGGGAACCCACCCCACCCCCGCCCTCACAGTTTCCTTAAGTGCTATTTCTGAGTACCGGATAAATATTGCCCTTGCGGGTTGGGGATTTTAAACATTCCCAGAAATTGTTACCTATTAAGTTTTGCTTAATTTTTATTTCTATTAAATTGTACGAACATGTATTAAGTCATGAAAATTTGTAGAAAGAAGAAGACTATATTTATTATTTAATTATTGTTTACAGAAAAGTGTTATCAGTTTGGAAAGTATATGCATTGTAAGAATAGCAGAATGTTTGCATTGGAATTTACACTCTTATAAGGTTTCTACCGATTTCTTGTCAAATATTATTGATAATTAAGAATCGATTTAAAGATATTCTTGCAAAGAAATTTCGAACAAAGCAGAAATGCTAATTAAACTAATTTGGAAAACGATTAAGCTAAGAAGCTAGAAGTACTATTAAATCGAAGGCATCGAATAAATGTAATCGATCGAAATCTTCTCGGTTTGTGACGAGAATAAAAAATATAAACAGTTATGTAGAGGTAAATGGCTAATTATGCTAATTTGTAGCCATTAATCACGCGCGAAATATTCGTGTTTGTTGGAAAACAGAGCTGCAATTATACACGACACTAACCCTGAAAACTATTTCAATTACCCATCTCCTTGAAATGACTATCATTTTCCTATAATGAAACTAATCGTACCATAAAATCGTTGAAAAAGAAAAAAGGAACAATGATTCATCAAGAACGTTTCTGAGTCATCGCGTGTAGCAAACTGGGCAACTTTTCTTTTCCAATGAATCGAAGAACACCGACACGGGTTACCTTTCGCGAGGAGTGTAAATTCGAAATCGTAGGAACAGCGATTAAACTCGTGATTCATGGTACTCTCTCGAAACAATCGAACCAGAAGGACCAACGAAACTTTCACGCAAATTATTCGGGCTACAGTAAAAATGATTCTCTAGAATGAAATTCTTCAAGCGCGGGGAAAGTTTTGTTTTTAAAATAAAAAAGCATGTACGAGTTAACAAACATCACTGTACATACCCCATCGTCTTAATAATTATTACTATAAATGAAATAGTAAATTAGATGTACAGTTTTTAAATCCATCGTTGATAATAAAAACAGAACAATGGCTAATGTAAGAATATTTACAGAAAAATTAAAACATTTTCTAGGAACCACCACCCCCAAACGTATATAACTCTCACGAAAACCACCACCATAACAGTAACACCGAATAACAACACCAACGTGCATGCAATACGTTAATTACCATTGTTATTTAAAAATTAATTTTCAAAACGTATTTTTCAACCGAACAATACAGCACACATCATACGGTACAATAAAAGCCATAAGTTCAAGACGAGCAAGTCAGCTCAAAAGATAGTTTCCTGCTTTTCGAATACCTATTATATTAACACTAGATTTACGGATATTTCCTGTATATCGATTTCTAATATACACATATAAAGGGATAGGTGAATACATCAAACAGAATTTAAAATTACAGAACTGAGAAGGAAATAGATTTAGGTGTATTTGTATCGTTCCGTCAATAAAAATCAGCAAAAATTGTCGATTATAACAGTAATTACTTTTACAAAATTTACTCGTGAAATTCGAAACCGGTCAAATTGACGGGTCCTGTAAACCTAGCGTTAACACTAGAACTGTCGACGATTAAAGTGTACTTATTGGGCGTGGAACAAATCAAAGTGAAAAAGTATCGAATACACAGAAAACAAATCTAAATTTATACCTTCTGCAGAACATCATAGTAAATTCTGGACGCTTTACCACGATGAATTTACAAGATCGCTATGAATAATCACCAATTGGTCATTTCGACCGGTCTGCTAGTTCTAGTGTTAACACTAAAACTACCGACGATTACAGTGTACTTATTTGTATGGAACAGATCAAATTGAAAATTACATGAAAAAATATCGAATACACAGAAGACAAATCTTTATTTATACCTTCTGCAAAAAATTATAGTGAATTTTGGAAGCTTGGTAAAGTGAATTTATAAGGTTGCTATGAATAATCATCAATTGGTCATTTTGACTGCTCTGGTAGTTCTAGTGTTAACACTAAAACTACCGACGATTACAGTGTACTTATTGGGTATGGAACGAATCAAAGTGAAAAAGTATCGAATACACAGAAAACAAATCTTAATTTATACCTTCTGCAGAAAGTCATAGTAAATTTTGGACGCTTTAAACGATGAATTTATAAGATCGCTATGAATAATCATCAATCCGTCATTTTGACTGCTCTGGTAGTTCTAGTGTTAACACTAAAACTACCGACGATTACAGTGTACTTATTTGTATGGAACAGATCAAATTGAAAATTACATGAAAAAATATCGAATACACAGAAAACAAATCTTAATTTATACCTTCTGCAGAAAATCATAGTAAATTCTGGACGCTTTACCACGATGAATTTATAAGATCGCTATGAATAATCACCAATTGGTCATTTCGACCGGTCTGCTAGTTCTAGTATTAATTCGCTGATCTAATCAACTAAAACTAATCAACCGATCTCCCTCGATCGTAAACATCTCCGACTGCTACACCACAGTATTATCTAATCTGTGAAATCAAACTTAATTCATCGCTCAATTTCTCCGTCCTAGTCCCTCCTCCTCCTCTACCTGAACCGATCGATCCGAAGGTTAAACCGATCATCCATCCTCGTTTTCCTAGATCACGTCGTATCGGCTGGAAACTCGACCGTAGAGAAGTTTCACGTACGCTTGGAAATTTCCACAAGCCGCACATGTGTACGTGTGTCCGCTGGCAACACGAACACGTAGACAGGTCGACATCGCGCCGATACACGTTCTCGCGTTCGCGTAATTAGTCGGCCGACTCTGAGTATTAATGCAAAAAGACACACAGAGGCGTATACACAGTTGGGGTTGCAGAAGTGTGTTGGTTATCCTGCACGCTCATCAACGGTGCAACACGGCTGTTTATCGTGCTGTCGCGGACGTGAACGTGAACACATAGATGTGGGCCCGTCCCCCCCCCCCCCCCCGGTTACTATACGCTACTTATCAGCCAGGTCTGGTTCAAATAGATGCAATCACGTGCGAATGGTGAACGGGACGTTTTTATTGCTCTTTTTTTCACCTCGCTGGCTGTCTGTTAACCCACTCCTTTAAGACATAATACTACAGATACTGGTTTTAGGTTAAGCTTCCGCGTAGTGACTCAAGAGTTTTGAGAATTAATCATGCGGGGGTTACCGAAACATTTTCCACCCTTGTTTTCACTAAAAAGATATGAAGTTCTTGGGGGGAAATGAGTGAATTTGTTACAAAAATTAGTTATTTTCTCAACGATAATTAAAGTTTAATTAAAAACACTCGGAGATAATTAAAACTGCTTCCTTTATGAAAACATCTAATTTTTTGCATGAATAATTCTTCCGATAAATTTACCTTGATTAATGAATTGAAGTGTATTTTTTATCCTTTACGTTCTATGCTAAAGATTCCTTGTTTCTTTGCTAATTAGGAAAATTGAATGGTAACTGAGTCGAAAGAAATATGGAAATTGTTTTACCAAGAGTACAAAAATTCCTAATTTTTCATGGAAGCTTGGTAAATTTAGTGTACTACGTATACTTTTGAAAATTTGCTGTAATTTTTACTATGACTACTAAGATTTATTTGCATCAATATTAGACATTTTTTAATATAATTTTCAATTCAATCTTTTTTGTCGAAAAACGAGTATATATCCTAATGATCCATTGTTCTAGGGTTAAACGTTTTCATTGCAATACTGGCTCGATAGAAGGTGTAACAATAACGTGAATCTAGGTTAAAAAGCTTGGAGAAGGTAGAGAAAGTTACGACGAGTAGGATAGCTCGAGTATTCTTGCGAACGTAACGTGAATTCGGTGAAATGTGTAGAATCGTTGGAAACGTGCTCACCCATGGGAAAATGAATTCAGCGAAAGTCCCGATTCGGAAGCGAGTTGTACCAGAGTTAACGCAGACACGTTGATTAGCTCTTTAATTAAGAACGAGTTAAAGCATCATGCAAAAATCTGAATAAATTAATAGTGGGTAAAAGCTGGTTGTTTAGAATTCTCTCGTTATACGTGCAGAATTAATAACATTGGAACACCGGTTCGATTATGTTGAACAAAATAAACTAATTTATGCTCGTTATTATGAATAATAATACTTAGCCTATGCAATTTGCATAGGCAGAAATAAAAAATTGACGTTTGATTTAAATTGAAACAAGATGATAATTGAACGTCAAACGTCGCCAACTTTGATTGGGTTAACTTCATGCTGCTAACATCTATATCTCCTGTTAAACGAGTGACATAATCGATGAACGATCTCTCGTTTCCTAATGAATAATTAGTATTAATAAATTGCTTAGCAGGAACACGACGATATACGAGCGAAATCGATATAATATACTATGTAAATAAGATAAAATGAATTCTATAAAGAATGGACTTGCAAATTTGCAACTGCATCATTTGCAAAGCGTTAATACGGATTATTTGAGAGACAATTTGTAACGTTAAGTAGATGGAAATTGCTTTTGATCCCTCTGACAGACACCGTTTCGTAGCGGAACAGTTTTAAAAATAAAGGATTCCCACTGAAACGCAGAAACAAGAATCCCGTTGAAACGTGATAAAACCGAACGACAAAGAAACAGAAGGAAGAACTGAACGACGATTCCTGCAAGCCTTCCAGGAAATTCGCCACGAGGAATCCTCGAATCGAGCATTCTCGTAATGTCTCGCGTCCGCAAGATCGATAAGTTTTTCCGAGAATTCTCACGTGCATCAGCGGCTGATTCGCGGATCGAGCAAGAAAAAAAATCGATATCTTGCGTCAAGCTGACCGCACTGCTCATGATGCTTCCGGACAAAAGAGAGTTGCGCGTCGACCGCAGGAAAAAATGCCACGCAAAAAGCAAGGAAAAGCAACATTGTAACAAAAGTTAACTTCCAAACCGCGAGATTTTCTCCAAGAATCACGATCAACGACTGTTCACATTGGTGAAAATAAACTGTTATTTTCCTCAATCCTTTTGTCTGTTCTTGAAGATTCAATTTGTGTAAATAAAAGTAAATAAACAGAATTTGTTAAATTAATTTTCCCCAGTTCTTTACACCAGAGCTTCCCGAAATTTAAGTTAAATCACCAAAGTTACATAACCTGGTGATACGAAGTTATTTGCTTAACCAAATTTACTTAGGTATTCATTACATTGCTAGACAGAACCCTCTTACTATATTACACACAATAATGCCATAAATTCTATCCTTAATCCTTTTAGTGCCTCCAGGTCGATGTATCCAGTGAGTTCATATATCGACTTTCCATTTTTAACACTAGATTGCCGGCTGTTGGGTATATACCTATTTTGCCTGAAATGAGTCAATTTGACTCAAACATGAAAATTGAAGTTTCAAAAAAAAAAAAGAAAACTTTATTTTTAAGAACGTTTGTTCAAAATAATTTTTACATATATATGCTTTCTTTAAAATACATTTTTCGCAGATTTTTTTATTACATTTAGCACGAACACTCTTACTTCTACTCCTTTCCCATGATACTTGAACTTGATAAAATCATAAGTGAGTCAAATTGACTCACTCCGGCAATCTAGTGTTAATACAATTCAAGTAGAGGTAGCCGATGTTTTATTTTTGCGAAATAAGTTTCTATGATGGAAAAACAGTTATTTTACAACAAAACAAAATATATTTCCACTTTTAAGGAAAATCAGGTTGATTTTAATAATTATCTTCAGAAACGAATATTTTTCGAGATATTTCTGAACAAGACACTAAAAGGGTTAATGAAAGTAAATTTTATATTTTTGGCCCCAGTTCAGCTAAATGACACGTTTATGTATATAGCGGTCGCTAAAAGTTCATTCTGTTGCCCGAATTCTCGGTTCCAGGGACCAACTCGAGGAAATTTCCAGGGAACCGACTGAAAATAGGCATAAAGCTCTTTTCATTCACAGGATTCGACGGTAAAGACCAGAATGGGCCGGCAGTTAACCTGTTAGCGCGTGTGTGTATGTGTGTACGTGTGATGCATTCATCTGGCTGACACATTTTCCGTAGAAGCTACACGGTTTCACGTTAAACCTGCTCCATGGTTCATGATAATCGTGTTTTCAGGACGAAGGTACTCTTTTGCTACCAGCGGAGATCGAAAAGGAAAAGTTTCGGAATTTCGAAAAGGAAACAGCTTCGGAACGATTTCGCTCTTGCTTTGTGAGAAAATTGAAACGTTCCTATTTTGGCGAACATAGAATGGAGAATAGGTTACCTGCTGAACAAATTCACCGTTCAATTCTTATGGAAATGTTCTATCTCGAATAACCGAATTATTTATTTAGGTCGAACGAATACAGCGATAAACGTTTGTATCTTGAACGTATTATAGTTTTAACGATTGCACGGGTTACGTAGGTTTTCAAGTGTCGGATACCATAACCGAGAATGAGTCACGTTGACATTTGTGTCAATGATCCTGTAATAATTTTTAAGTGTGTCACGCCACCATTTGTTTACGCGAATATATCAGTTCCTTATCGTTGTTTCCTCTTCCCTTTGAACAAAGAAACTACGCTTTGCTAACAACAAAAGCCAAGCTTCGAGAACACGTGAAAACAACGATTCGATAATGTATAGAAGAGATATCGGAAGTTTGCGAACGCAATAGTAATCGCTAACAAAGATTTCATTCCCTCGAGTGATGATAAAAAAAAAAGAAAGAAAGAAAAAAGGAAAATGACACGTCAGTTATACCGTGTCCCGATTTCTTGCATAATACACACGACAAGCCCCAATTACATCTTACGTCGTAGAAAACGTAATTACTCGGTCGCGTTATTTCGTCACGACTGTTCGGTGGCTGGCGCATATTTTCCAAAAACGAAATGGTAAATGACCCGCGTCCCCTTACAATAACACTATTCCTACCAACACTTCACGTATACCTATTCCTTCCGCGACATTCCCACGTGAGACAGACTACAAATTGAGCCGTTTATTTTGAAAGTGGCCTAACTCCATTTATCTTCAAATCGAGATATTTAAGGGTTTGCGTTTCAATGAATTAAAAAATATACGTATAGGATACTAATGAGTCATACTGCTTAAGTGTATCTAAGGATGTTAAATTTATAGTTCCTATTAAAATAGTGGCAATTATTAAGTGAATAATATGCATTTTCTTACCAAGAATGGAGTTAGGCCACTTTCAAAATAAACTTTTTGATCACAGCATTGATCAGCAAATTTTCGTGTTACAAAATCTGAATAATTTTAAACATATTAGTAACAATCTTCTTCATAATGAAAATATCATGTAAGAATGTAACTATTAAGGTAGCTAACTCGATTTTATTGAAAAATGGACTTAGGCCACTTTCAAAATAAACTTTTTGATCACTCCATTGACCAGCAAATTTTCGTGTTACAAAATCTGAATAATTTTAAACATATTAGTAACAATCTTCTTCATAATGAAAATATCATGTAAGAATGTAACTATTAAGGTAGTTAACTCGATTTTTTTGAAAAATGGACTTAGGCCACTTTCA